>JARHVA010004336.1:430000-455000 GCA_037957365.1 Torreya grandis | reverse complement strand
GTATCCTACTTAATGGATGACTTTACTCTATCAAATATTGACATGATTATCGACTCTATACCAAGGTATGGGATGTTTTCTCTAATGGATGGTTTCTTAGGTTAAAATCATATCAATATAGCACTAGAAGACCAACATAAGACAAATTTATCCACTCCTTGGGAAATGTTTTGTTATCTAGTAATACCTTTTAAAATTAAGAAATATGGTGCCACATCTAAGCATGAAATTACTCAAATTTTTCATGACATTATGTATGATATTATTGAGAATTATGTTGAGGACATTTTTCATAAATATAAGACCAAAGCAGGCCACTTAGAGGTGTTGCATAGAATATTTAAATGCCTATGTGAGTATAAAATAAGGTCTAACCACCAAAAAATCATCTTCAACGTCACTTCAAAAAAATTGATAGGCATCATTATCTCTCACATGGGAATTTAAATTGATCTAGCCAAGGTTATGGAAATTAATGAGATGTCATGATCATATGCTTTGAAGTAGTTTCACAATTTGTAGGGTAAGATACATTCCATCAGGTGCTTCATTTCTCTATTGGCTGACAAATTCCATCCATTTACTAACATGTTGGAGAAGGGCACCACATTTTCCTAGAATTCTCATTGACATAAGGACTCTAAACACTTGAAATTATAATTATCCAATCCAATTGTTCTATTATCATTTATGATGAAAAATTTATTACTACTCTACCTATATGCAACTGAAAATACCCTAAGGACAATTTTGTCATAACATGATGAGTAGGGAAAGGAACATGCCATGTAGTACCTAAGTTATACTTTGGTCATGTAGAAACACAATTATATGTCAATAGAGAAACATTTCTTAGTTATGTTATTCATACCTAAGAAACTAAGACACTACATACTTAATAATAAGACCATTATCATTGCCAAAGTATATTTGCTCAACTATCTGCTTTCAAATATAGCTATATAGGGTCACATGGATAAATGGATCATGTTTGTAAGTGATTTGAGTATTGAAAATGTAAAAAAAAAGGCTATCAAGGGATAAGTAATTATATACCAGCGTGTTGATGCTCAGATTACCAACACTCCACCACTCATCTTTGGATTTTTACATGAGTCTATCTTGACCATAGAAGAATCAGATCCTAAATAAAAATTGACACTTTATTATGATATTTGCTTCACTTATTGTGGTTAGGAAACAAGATTTTTATTTATCACACCTCAAGTATATCTCATTCTTGAGTCCTTCCATATCAGCTTTCATTATACCAACATGGTTGCATATGAGGTAGTCATTGCAGTGATTCATATAGCATTACAATGGAATATTCAACATCTTATATTTCATGGGGATTATTGAATTATAATTAATCAAGTTACAGACCAATTTTAAACCAAATATGAGAATCTTTGCACTGTTTAAAGCCATAGTGGACACCCACAAACATTAAATTATTCATCTTTACTTTGAATAAATACCTTGGGATATCAATAAAATAATGAATGTCATTACCATAATAGGCTCTATGACATAAATTATAAACAAGGCCAAAGATTATTAGTTCCTCATTGAACACCTTATCACACCAACTCATGAACCTTTGACCATTGAGATGATCAATGATATTATTGGTCCTAATTACACTTAGTATAGTGAACTATATAATGACCTTCATGACCAAATCATTCCACCTAACTTGTCTTGAAAAAGATAAGAAACTTTCATCTAGCAAGCCTCTTGATATACATTACTTAGATCTACCCTCTATTGTAGAAGCTTTGATGAAACTCGGATCCACTATTTAACCTTGACATAATCTAGACTAGTATTAAGGGATGTTCAAGAAGGGGTTTATGGTGCCCAAACTAGTGTGGCCATCCTTGCCAAAAATTTATTGTGTACTAGTTATTATTGGTTGACCATGGAAGTAGATGCAGTTAATTATGTTAAAATGTGTAAACAATGTCAGGATCGTGCCAATTTGATATAGATCCAACTTCAACACTCAAACCATTGACCATGCTATTATTATTTTAAGCATGGTGAATCAAATCCATTAGAAATATCAACCATACCTCCTAAGATGACCATAAACATCTTCTTACCACTACATAGTACTTCACTAAGTGGGTGAAAACCAATCCCCTAAGTTATGTAACATGTAAAAAATATCCAAATTCATTTTTAATCACTTATTTTGTCGATAAGGTATCCCCTCTAAAATTATATATAATAATGGTAGTTCAATCAAGAAAAAGGATGTCAAATCCATTTTTGATGAATATAATATTACATAATAGTTTCACACACCATATTACCTACAACAAAAAGGCCAAGTAGAGGCATCTAACAAAACCATTATCTAGATTCTCAAGAAAATTGTCAATGGTGTTCTCCATGACTGGCACATATAACTCTTCAGTGCTATCTAGGCTTACCAAAATAATTTTTTCACTCCAATTAGAGCCATACAGTTTTCCCTAATTTATCGTACTAAGGCCATTCCTCATATTAATGTTGAGTTACCTTCTTTATGCATTTCATTGAAACATATCCTTAATAATGATAATTACAAACTAGCTCATATTTAAGAGTTATAAGTATTGGATGAAAAAGGCATGGCCACCTTGATTAGCCTTTAAGAATACCAAAATAACTTGTGTGATCAATACAATAGGCGAGTCTGACATTGATAATTTGATCTTGTGATCTTTTACTTAAGGAAAACTAGAAAAAACCAATGCTAAACATAAGAAAAAGGCAATTTTAAGCCTAATTGGTAGGACCCTATGTAATTATCACTAACTATGGTTGTGGTGCATATGGGTTAGATATGCTAGATTGAGATGAAATTAAAAAACCAATGAACATAATACACCTCAAGCACTTTTTCACTTGTGTGGCCTAGAATATTGTCTATGAGGATTGATTACTTTATGTCATGACCATTCACATTGATACTATATTGTACCTTATGCCTTTCCTATTTACCTTAGATTTTAATTTTCCATTCCTCATTTGAACTCGGATCCACTTCATTGGTACTTAAAATAATGTTAGTATTTGGCTTAAAATTAATTTATCAATAGGTGATTTAGGTTGAAACCTATTTTTTCATTCTTCAGTGAAATTTCCTTCATGAACTAGGATAGTGGGCTTCAAAATTGCATCCTTCACTTTTGATAGTTTTATACCACTATTCCTTCCTATGTTATTATACCATTATGCCATTGCATTATTTATGACCTTGTTATTACTTAGTCATATTCCTTATTTTATGGGTGAACTAAAATGGCATGAGGTCCATTTAAACTATGTAGGCAGTGCTCAGTATTTCTTAAAGTTAGCATGGCCACCATTATTCCCATACTCTCATTTTTTTTAAGAAACCTAAGACAATGATATTTATATTTTATGAGTTATGCCAATCTATATCTCAAAATCATCCATTGAGTTAAGATGTCTAAGAAACCCAAAAACAAAAAAATGTGCACAATTTTTATTGAATGAGCCTCTAACATTAGGCCATTCAGATTATTATACATGCTTCTTAGGAGGTGCATATCCTAGTCAAATGGTATAACTAAAGATTTAACATAGATCGCATCATGACCATTTCCATTTTCCTTTTAAATTTTTTGATCATGATCCTTCTAATGTTTAGGAGAACTACATCAACTTGAGGTTCACACAAACTATGTAAACAACACTTTAATGCATGGGGCATCTTGAGTTAGCTTGACTAATCATGGTGATTGATTTCATTAACTAGTTTCATTGATAATTCCTTAAGATAGGTTTTATCTCCAAATGCCCTCACCATTTTATGAGACATTTACACCCTCATCATTTTCTGAGTATCTCATTTATGCTCTTGCCCTTTTGAGATCTTATTCTTATTCCAAGCCTTAGACATAATTAACACTATGAATTATAAACCAATGTCATTTGTGAACACTCACCCTTTTTTTTAGTGTTAGTTTAGCCTAAAACACCCTCTCACAATTTTATAAATTCCTATGCCTAACATTATCACTATTGTTAGTGTCAAAATATTTTATTTCACACTCTTACCATCTTGCAAGCCCATTCCTATTTGTCTCTATTTTTAATTTAGTTTACTTAGCATCAATTTTCTTCTCTTCCCAAATATTGTGAGAATTAAATTTGACCTAAATTCCATGTTATAACTCATGTCCATGGGACTATGTAGGCAATATCCACTTTCCTAGTGCAGTGGGACATAACTTAGCCACCGCTTCCTTATTATTTTATTCATGTTGATCATTCTAGTGTCTTTGTTCCCTATAGTATAGGGACAATATTTTACTGTTCATACTTTTATTTTTATTCCATATAGTTTAGGGGAAACCTTTACCATCATACCTATATCAATGCTCCCTATAGCCTAGGGGAACTTTTTGTGTCGATCCTAACACTTCTAATACATGTGTATAAATAATTAGATTACTTATTGGTTCATTTTACTTAAATTAGTTATTTGTTCTATTTTTTCTTAGATTAGTTGTTTATCTTATTTATGTCTTAGATTAATATTTATTTCATTATATCTTAACATTCGTTCATTTACTTTATATTGCTTAGATTCATTATGCCTTAGCTTAGGTTGTTTATTTCTCTTTCTTGATCTTAACTATTTATTGCATTATTTTATCTTGGTTGTTCATTTTTTTTTCCTTAGTTTAGTTTTTAACTTAATTTCTTTTTTTAATTGGTTGATGACTAATATTGTTTCTTTTATTAGTGTTTTAGTTCTTTCCTTAGGTTGTTTGTTTTTTTGTTTCTTAGGTTATATTTGATTGGTTTGTTTTTTTTTAGTTTGTTGTTGACTGAATTATTTTATTGTGCCTACCATTTCCTCGATTGACCTAGGATTATTATATTATATTTAAAATTGAGTTTTGATTAACCATATCTTATACTTGAGTCGTGAATATTTGTATTAATTATTGCACTTAATTTTTAACATAATGTTGAAAGCTAGGATTTGATTGTTCATATCTTACACCCAATTTTTTTTTTGCATATAAAGTAATGCTTTCATCCGTAGGATACACATTTTTATTATAGTTATCTATAACTATGATGCATAATATCATAAGATATAATGAAAATCAGGTCAAAGGAACTATCAAACTATGTTGTTAGCAATATTTCCCCTTTGTTCACAATAGGCATACCCCAACAGAATTCAAATCCTTAATAACCAAATCAAAGTGACTATATTTTATGATAACAAGGGCATGAATATTTGAATAAGCATATATTGTAGGTCATAAAAATGAGTAGATAAAAGTAGAGTCCAACATATCATATACATATAGAGTCCAACATATCATATACATGGCATACATTGAATGAAAGAACATACATGTTTAAATGGAAATAAACATTAAAGTTATAAATTAATCACATATAAGCATGGATCCATGACCAATCATGATAAAGAAAATAAATAGACCATCACATATATATTACAATAATAATAGTCCATGTAAAAGTTCGTAGAGAAAATATGAATGTCATATATCTCAAAAAATAATTTCATATACATTGCAAATATAAATGTCATAAATCCAAAATACAAAAATACCACAGAGATATATAGCATCAACTCTAACTATGTGATTCCATAGGTCCTATAGGAGGTGATCCTAGTGATCCTAGTTATGTAGGTGATTGTGCTTGCTATACTGACTGACCTAATGATATTATATCATGTGTTCTGGTATGAGACCAAGATGACCTGCTACTATCCATCTATGCATCCCATAACTTAAATTAAGAATCTACTAACCTCTCGAGACTATAGTCTCATATTCCCAATTATAGTAAGAGGCATCATCATTACCATGAAGTCTTTCCAAATCCATCCTAGAAAACTTTGCCTATGAGCTATCACCTTGTGCCTCATCCAACTCAAGCCAGATCCTTTAAACATTAGTTAAGGTGTGATCCCTCTCTACTATGGCTTAATCCCTATTTTATTGTATCTTTTCATGTGCCTATGTCATCCTAGCCACCTCTACCTTTATTTAATCAATATATGACTGAATGGTAGTAATCTAACCATCTATGAAGATAACATGGACTTAAAACTAACCCATTCTCATTTTTGGGCCATGGATCTTAAATACTCTGGCTACAATCTCTTCCTCAAGAATGGTAATATCTCTACCTTTTCTAGACATACTAGACGGCCCTATCTGGCATACATCTAAAGATGTACTTATTATATATAATCAGTTGGGGTCTTTATCATCATAGACTATGTAGTAACCCCCTAATCACCCTCATCATCCCCATCATCATCGTCGTCATCATCATCATCATCATCATCATCATCATCATCATCATCATCATCATCATCATCATCATCATCATCACCTCCCCCACTACTATGATAATTACTTTTAGCACTATTATCACCACTATTTTTCTCAAACTTAGCCTCACTCTCCTCATTTACATCCATCTAGACACCACCTCCATCATGTACCTATCGTAGTGCCTGTGTGGGTGTTGCCAATCTTAGAAGACAAACTTGTGCCCATCGTAAAACATAAGAGTACATCATGCCTACATTTGTTGGGTCACCATCATAGGCTTATGAAGTCTATGTAACTACCCCATAACTTCCCACATCCATATTCCTAAGAATCATTGTCGTCGTATAACAAATTTCCTAAATTTTGTGTGTGACCCATCTTAGGTTAGTAAGGACATCTTGTAGCATACCAAACTACTATGGAACTCATTCAAGCCTATAATAGTTGATAATATGGGCCTATATACCTATTAAGAAGCATCGACAAGTCATAAAACTCATGTACCAATTATCATGTGGACACTACAACTAATATGGTAAGTAGTTCTACCAAATGAATAACTCATCCATCAACTTGTCCAACATACACTGATAGAAATATATCTCAATGTGATGTCATGTATAGCCTACACCTATCTAAACCCAACCATATGCCACCAGATCCTATAGGAAACATACCTATCTCTGGCCAACCAAACTCTCAATAACTATGTGCTCCCATCCCAAAAGGTGGAGTAAAATAGACATGCCAACAAACTAGTCTCCTTGATAGGCAAGGATACACAAGTATCTTTACATCTTGGCCAATAATACTAACCCCCAAGTAAATTTAGTTGTATCATCCATCATAGCCCATATCACTCTACTTAAGCCCATGTAAAATAATTACTCACTCTTCTTAGGTAGCAATAGGTCACTTACAATATCCATAAGAATGATGGCTTCTTTATCAATCAGTGTTATTAGTGATGGGTCCTTTGGGGCATGGTCATATGGCCTAATATTAGTCTATGTCTCTAGTATATCAATGTCAACCATTGCATGTGCCATGGGAATATATCTATAGTTGTTCAAATCAACCAACACATCATGTTATTATCTAGGCAATGTCTACAATAATCTTTGACCTCTCATAGGTAGCTTGAGGATCTACCAAGTATCCTCAAATGTTAGTATAGCCTTTAATGTCAATAGGTAGAATGTAAAAGTCTCAGAGCACCACTACTCTACTAATGCACTCAAATAGGCCTGATATACACTGATCACGAGCATCTGTTCTTTGTCTAATATACCCACAATATGGAAAAATGACACCATAGCCTCTGTATAGATCTGCATCATCCGTAAACAATATGAACACCAATCATACACTGTCACTACCTTGAGCCACTCTTGTAACCACTTATAGCTCCACATTAGCCTACACTACTATTTATCAAGTACCTCCTTTTTTACTCCTCTCTCCTAGAGGTTTGATCAATGGTTATGCCTTACCAAATTTTTGTTTACCTTATGTGTCCCTTAATAAATGCCTTTTTGATGAAGTCACTAATTTCTTAGGAAATTATGTGAAATCACCATTTTTGTTTTGCATGAAAATAGTCACTTCATTCATTTTAGAAAATGGTCACCAAGGAAATTTGATGAATTGACTATTTTCATTTTTCATGAAAATGGTGACTTTGCCTATTTAAGCAAAATCACCAATTCAGTGATTTCCACCCAATTTTGGTGATATTGTCATTTATCTTAGGTAAAGTCATCATTTGTTCTAGGTGAAGTCATCATTTACCCTTCCATGAAAATGGAAACTCCATTGGTTTTAGTCCTACACCTAACATTAATTATGAAATAAATAATCACAAAATATGATCCAATAATTTATTAATAACATACATGATTTTAAGATTGTATCTTTTTAAATTAGACGTATCACTAATTTAATATCTTATCTTACGTATGATGTACACAATCTATTTTGTTTGAGATATGTATTTCAAATATTTATCTCATATCTCAAAAGGTAGCTTACATTTCACTTGTTTCATCTAAAATCTAGATTACAGCATCTAGAATCTATGAAATTCCGTACACATTTATTCTTATAGATGCAAGAATTAAAAATCTTACTTCTGACATAGTCAACATGTGACCCTTATGCATACCATGTTACACACATATTTAGGGTAAATTTTATCCATTTAGTTTCTAAACATTCATATTATTGTTTTAACTTTAATTTTTTGTCACCAATGTTTATACTCATATATGCATATAGTATTAAACAAAGATTCAATCACATGCAACATAATAGAAGGATTTACACATTTAAAAAAAAATTGTTGTATTTTTGTTAGTTTTTATTTTCTATATTTAATTAGATTATTATTATAGTAACTTATGCACTTGTAAAATATCCATGTATGTTTCACATGTAGATTGTATTTTTGTTCGAGAGTTTTAAGAGTGAATAATTTTCTATCCACACTTGAATTATTTTAATTTAATATTTATATCTATATACATCAAAGTGGATTAGTATGTTTACACAAAATAAAACGGAAACCAAAGTAATTTATTGTAAAAATATATTTATTTGTAAAATTATGTTTATATTTATTATTGGCCTAAAATAGGTTATTATTAGAACATTTGCTATTGTGATTCGTGATTTTTCATCATGTCCCCTTTATTTTTTTCTCTTTTGTATTCTTCTATCTCCTCTTGCTTTGATTTTCTCTATTTCTAATGATTTCCTTGAAATAGTATCATACACATATAATGGGCCTATAAATCTATAGATTATGTTTAATGGTTATGTTCCATTTTTATAAGTGATGAATTTCCATGGGTTAGCGGTCATGTATTGTTAATTTTTTTTCTTGTTTTATGTTATTTTCTTGGACAACTAAATTGTAATTTTAATCAAGAGATTTATAAATACATCAGTGTACTGGTACATTTAAAACATTAAAAAAACAATAAAATGTATAATGAAAAACATTAAAAAATCAATAAAATGTATAATGAAAAACATTAAAAAATCTAACGAAATTTAAAAATCATCTAAGATTTATTGGTAGTCTATTTTATAAATGATAAACCATTTACAAAATATTTATTGAAGAACTAAAATCTATGTAGAAATATAATATTAAACCCTCTAAACTTCTATAAACCCTCTCCTTTTCATTTATTTATTGTTGTAGAAATAAAATATTAATTATTTCCAATTTTAATTTTGTAGAATAAGAATACTAATTTGCTCCGTCTGCAAGGGTCTCTTAATTGTCTGAAGCATAATTAGCTCTAATCAGCGAATATATGCGCCCCTCTTAGATAAACTGGACGGATCCCCCAATAAAACATTGCCCTTGGTCAAATAGCCATGCGGATGTCACTCTCACGTTGTGTATATTTAAAAGCATGAAACGAATATGTAACATGTTTGTCATTCTCACGTTCTGTATAGGCTGTAGTAAAAAACATGAAACGAATATCTAACATATTTTATTTTTGTTTTTTTTCCAACAGGCAAAAATTTTGTCATTTCTGAATTAATAATTGTTTATAAAACTTCACATGCTCGCGGAATTTTTACAACTTATGGAATTAGAAAACTGATTTCCCACTACGCGTAGAACGCTTTGAATCAAAATGTTGAGAGATTCCTTTTTGTACACCAATACACACCATCTAGTTCAATACAACCGTGCTTGCTTTGAGAAGAGGACGACCCAACAGAAAAAACAGGGATATCAACACACCGGTTAAGATTGCTATATATGAAACCCCATGGTATTTGGAGTTATGTCTGGCGAGGTGTGAATCAATGACCTCCTCTTCCTCTTCATAAATGGTATGGAGCTCATAAAGCTGTGTCTTCAAGGGTCTCTTCATTGCAAGAAACAGATCCCAAGCTCCCATTTCTGATGATATCATATGTAACCTCACAGATAAAGAAAGCCAGATGATTTCTTGTGATAACTTGGTAATATTTGCACTTCTCTTGATAATCTGTAGGGATCCCCAGATATATGCTTCTTGCACAACAATGACAAAAGACCAGAGCAGAGCAGCTTGACTAACAAGACACTACGCAAAAACATTTATAAACCTGTTGTGAGTATTGCGATTATTTGGGAAGCCTCGATTTGTCATTGACATATTCAATGCGTATATGCTGAAGAAACGCGTATTAGGTGTCACATAACTAATGCAATAATACTTGACTCTAGTCAACAATTCTATTTTTTTAAGTAGTCTAAAGTTTTACTACTTGACATGTTAACTCATTAGGTACGGTCAATTTTGCTAGTTGACCAATGTTTTATTGGATATAAAAACGCACACATGATACTCTATGTTGGAAAAATAATAGTTGAAAATTTTATATTTATGTTTTTATTGGATGAATAAACTTTCTCATTTTTATTATTACATTTTAAATTTTAAATAATGAATACATCACTCTTCTTTATTTCATAGTCTACAAATTTTTTATTATAATATATTTGAAAAGGGCATCCTTTTATTAATAATTTGTTATTTTTCACTTAGATTGATTATAGATTTTGGTTGAAATACTATAGATTTTCATTTCTATTTGCTTAAGTAATTTCTTTAATTTTTTTTTTTTTTTTTAATAGCATTAATAGAAGACTAAGCCATGAATATATTAGAAAAAAGAAATCAACACATAGAACCCAAAACTAAGGCATAAACCCAATCAAAGGCATAATCCTTTTGTATTTTATTGAAGCTATTACTCATAACTAAATCATCCTAAGCAAATACAAAGCATGATGTGAAATATGATGTCATATGATGTGAGGGGTTACCATTTGGACTATATAAATCTAGTTTTGGCATTAAAATAGTATGGGAAAAGGATGAATAATGGCCTCTCTATAAGATTAGTTTTGTAATTTTTTAAATATAAAACCACATGATTAGGGTTTTTGAGATGCTTCAGATATTTGTGTCAATTGTAATTGCATATCCTTATGCTTTTTTTAAACAATGGATCTTGAGATACTTGAATAGGTGTGTGAGTTGAGCACGATTAGAATTTGTATGCTTACATGTAGGAATGGGTGAATTCATAGGATTAACATTAATATCAATAGATCCATGCTTGGTATTTTGACTTGTTCAAGAAAAAGACATAAAAAATAATAATTATGTCTTGTTGGTGTATTAGTTGTTGGATTGATAATATGAGCAACCATATAAGCCTTATGTTGTATTAAAATAGTAGGATTAACTTGAAGAGATAGAACTTGGTGGAGGAATAGAAGGATTAGGGCAAATTTCATCACTACCTCATCACCAACTGTATATGTACAACATACATCATATTAAGTAGAGACATTCAAATCATTTTTAGTAAAAGTGCCATGCTTAAGTTACTTTTCCCTAATTCATTGTTGTACAAATTTAAAATTAAAAAGTAATGATTTGAAAAAATCATGATTCATGTTAATCATGGCTTTCATTTTATAAATAATGGAAAATCTTTATGGATCAACATCATCCATATAATCTTCCATAAATTATTTGTATAGTCATCATCAATATTTTCATTTTGTAGATAACCACTAACATCTAGATCATTTATAGGATTTTAATCAATAAATATATGAGAGGAAACCACATTAAATGCAACATGTTTAATTTCAAATGAGCATGAGTAGACAACAATTGAACTTGTATCAAATCACAAGTATCAATTCTCAATCCAACACTTCACCTTGGAGGATGTTTGCATATAAGATTCTTGATGTGGAGACACTATTCACACTTGTAAGGTGTGATGGGCACTGTTTCTTATGCCTAGGTGGAATGGGGATCCATAATCCTTCCAAAGCCTAAAGGAGATTTGATTTTGTCATGCATGATGAAAGTGGAGTGCAATTCCATATAGGGACCTTGATAATGGGCTTGATATTTACGAAAAGGAAAATCCATAGACTTTTTGGTTGCACATTCAAGTGGGAAATAAATTTTACTATTAATATTGACCACCCATGTGGAGTGGGAATTCGTTAGATCTTCACATGTTAAAGGGGCCCTATCTAAATTGGATCACTTGGATAGAATCTTCATCAATATCTACTATTCACACCATGAGGACGATGGCCCATTTGTCCTTGGAGATTGTCTTTTGTCTTTTGTTTAGTGGAGAATGTTTTTATGCTTTATTGTTATTCCCTCCCAGTGGAGGATAATTTTTATCTTGTCTATATTGCATCGAAGTAGAGGAGGGTGTAATTATTGGATGGGTATTTATTTTCACATGATTTTGGTTTAGTTGATTTACTTATATAAGTATTTGATATCCTTTTTTAAGCTCATAGTTGCTTGTATGAATTTGCATTCAAGGAAAGGTTATAAGTATTTATATTGAAGAAGATTGTAAGGAGTGTTTCTATGAAGAATATATGAATAGAGTGTTGTGAGTTCCATATTGTTTGATAATTTTCAATGGTTATTGTTTAAATATTTGTTTAAGCATTGATGTAAGAGTACATTGGGAGTAGATCATTTAGTATCAGAGCAAGTGTGAGTCCTATAGAGAGCAACTTAGGTTTGTATGGATAGTTTGTTAGAGATGTAAGATAAGGAAAGAAGGCATGAAAGAAGAGGAGCTATTGCTCAAATGGAAAATAATATGCAAGATCTATAGAGGTCATTGAAGCAACTAACTACAATTGTCACCAATAAAATGTGGAGACAACTAGAATATGACACCAAAGAAGAACCTGTTTTTTAATAAGAATTGCAACAATAACCACTATCAATGAAAAAGAGGATGATTAGAGCCTTAGATAGAATAAACAATGGAATCAGAGTTGAAACTAAAGAAGAACCAATTTATGAAAAAAAATTACACCAATATTCACTATCAACGGAAGAGAGGATGATTTGAGCCTTAGACAAAAGAATTGAAAGATTCAAAGTTGAAGATATTGACTATTAAGGCAACTTACAACCAAACGAGTTGATAGATTGGGTGAATAAAATGGAGAATCTATTTGAATAGAGAACAATGTTAGAAGAGAAGAATGTAAACTTTGCATGCACCAATTTGAAAGTTAATTCTATTATTTGGTGGGATCAATTGTATAAAATAGGCAAAGGAAGAACAAATAGAATATAAACACATGAAGAAAGATAAATAAGAAGCCATGGTATAAATTACTTCCTATAGATTATGCACAATCCCTCTATAGATGGTTCCATAATTAAATGTAAGAGGAACATAGTGTACAAGAATACAAAGATGAATTTTACAAGTTATCCATATGAGTGGAGAACGATGAGACACCAGAACCAATGGCTATAAGGTATGTGAATTGGTTTAAATTTTCCACTCAAGATGAATTAAGTATGCATATATTACTTTTCATGGAAGAGGATTATCAATTGGCCTTGAAAACATAATAGAAGCAAAGTAGACAAAATTTTATAATAATAGTTAGTCATAGTCCAATAAGAGGCCAATCCACTCTAATAAAGGGGAGAGGTGGTTTCAATAACACTATAGGTGGATCTAATCATATAAGGGGAGAATCATCATGTGGTGCAGAGAGGAGATATGATCACAAATAAGGATTCCAATATCAGCAAAGATAAAGAGGATTCTAAAGATGATGAGGTTATGGTGGTGCTAGAGGGTGGTTTCCCAACCAACATAGATCCTTTTTTTATTACAAATGTTGATAAGAATGACATAGATATCTCATGTGTCCTCACCATCATGGACAAGAAAGGAGGTAGGATGACCACCCAAGAGTTAACTTGGTTGAACTTGAGATAAAAGTCTAGGCTACTAAAGTTATACTATAAGATATTTCTGAAAATATTATGATGAGGAGGATAATGATTGCACATAGAAAAGAATTGGATCAAAACAATTAAGGTGGTGATGTGTGGGTATAGATAATTTTTTTTTTAACAAGATCCACTTTAGGAGGAAAGGCATGTAAATGTTTTATTGATGGAGGTAGCTATGAGAATATGGTGTCCAAAGAGTTGGTACAAAAACTAGGAATTAAATGTGAAAAACATCCAAAATCCTATAGGAATTCATTGTTTAAACATGGAAATAATGTTACTATAGATAAGATGTGTTTGATGAAGTTTTATTTAGGAAAAATTTACAAGGATGAGTTATGGTGTGATGTTGTGCCTATAGATGCATGCCATGTATTATTAGGGAGGTTGGGGCAATATGAAGGGAGAGTAATTCGTGATGGAGCTAAAAACACCTACAAAATTTTGAAATATGGTATAAATTTAGAATTATTACCTCTTAAGGAAGAAGAACAGGTGGAGATCATGTTGTCCACAAAATATTATATCAATGAAATGAACATTACAAGATATTGTTATTATTTGATAAAAAATAATGAAGACAAAGAAGTGGTGTAGATTCTAGTAGAAGCAGTAGGAGTATTGAAAGCATATGTAAATGTAGTACCTTATGAGATACCATATGGTTTAGCACCAAAAATAACCATTCAAAATCACATTGAATTGATTCTAGGATCAATTCCACCCAATAAAGTAGAATATAAGATAAGTGCTAAAAAACATGCAGGGTTAAACAAGTAGGTTTCATATTTGTTAAGAAATGGGGTAGTAAGGGAGAGCGTGATTCCTTGTGTAACACGAACATTACTACCTCTAAATAAATATGGAGGATGGAGGATGTGTGTGTATAGTATATAAATCAACAAGATTATCATCAATTATACATTTCATATACCCCATTTAGATGATATGATGGATGTTCTTGCAGGAGTAAAATATTTTACAAATATTGATGTAAGGAGTGGCTACTATCGAATCTAGACTCCTAAAGGAGATGAATGGAAGACAACATTCAAGACTAGATATGAAATATATGAGTGGATGACTATGCCATTTAGGTTATGTAATGCACCTGCTACAATCATGAGGATGATAAACATAGTGCTATGGGATTACATTGATAAATTTGTGGTGGTTTATTTTGATGATATTTTGATATTTACAAAGACTGAAGAAGATCATTTGAATCATTTGGGAATGGTGTTAGAAGTGTTAGGGAAGGAAATACTCTATGCCAATTGAAGAAGTGTAGGTTTATGGAATATATTTTGGTATTTTTAAGATTTGTAATTTGAGAAGTTGGTGTTAAAATGGATGATGAAAAGATGAAATCAATTTTTGAGTGGGCTAATCCAAAGAGCATCATAGAGGCAAGAGGTTTCCATTGTTTGGAAACTTTTCATATAAATTTCATTAAGAATCTTAGTAGTATTGTTTCACCAATAACAAATTGTATCAAAGGAAAAGAATTTTTATGCAAAAAGGAAGCAATAGAATGTTTTGAATGGTTGAATAAAAAGATTAAAATAAGTCCTATTTTGGCATTACTAGATTTTGACGTAGTGTTTTAAGTGGATTCTGATGATTCACATGTTACAATTTGGTATTGTGTTGAGTCAATAAGAGAGAACAATAACATATTTCATTGAGAATTTGAATGAGGTAAAAAATAAATATTTTACATATGATGTTGTGCTTTATGCCATTGTAAAAGCATTGAGACATTGGAGGCATTACCTTGTACCTAGGGATTTTATCCCATATACTGAGGATGATGCTTTGAACTATGTGATTACTCAAAAGAAGTTGAATAGTAGGCATTAAAAGTGCATGTATTTCTTATAGGGATATATTTTTATATTGAAGCATAAATCAAGAAAGCATAAATAGGTAGCTGATGCCCTCGCCATGTGAGTGTGATTGATAATTACCATGGTGAGGTAGTTGTATTTAAATTTTTGAAGGAGTTATATGATACTAATCTAGATTTTGGCATGATAGTTGAGTAGTGTAGGAATCCATTAACAAGTGATCCAAGTACTATTCAGGATGAGTACCTTATTCAACATGGTTATCTCTTCAAGGAAAGATAACTATGTATTCTAGTTGGGTCTTTACAAGACAACATTATAAGAAAGTTTCATAGTGGTGGTTTGGATAAACATTTTGGTAAAGCTAAGACAAAAACATTGGTGGAGAAATATTTTTGGCCAAAAATGAAATTGGATATAACGAGATATGTTTCAAGATGCAGGATTTATCAAGTGGCTAAATGACATGGAAAAAACATAGGACTGTACATGCCATTACCATTTCTATGAGAACCCTGGATAGATTTGAGTATGGATTTATGTTAGGATTACCAAACACACAGAGAGGTATTGATTCAAATTTTTTTGTTGTAGATATATTTTCCAAGATGGGTCATTTTATTAATAAAACCAATGAGGTAACTAGATTTACACAATTTTTCTTTAAATATGTTTTGAGATTACATTGTCTTATAAAAAACCATTACATCTTGTATGGATACAAAGTTTCTAGTCATTTTTTAAGGACTTTGTGGAATAAGTTAAACAAATATTACAATTAAATAGTGCATATCACCTAGAAATAGATAGACTTACAGAATTTGTAAATATAAGCTTGGGGTATCTGTTGAGATGCATAGTTAGAGAGGAGCCCAAGCAATGGGACTTGGCTTTACCACAAGCTAAGTTTTCCTATAATATTTTGGTTAATAGGTCAATTATCAAATCACCATTTTAGTGGGTTTATGGGAGAACTTCCATAAGACCTTTGGATTTGGTACAATTACCAATTATAGAGAGAGTTAGCAATGGTGTAGAGGCATTTATAGAGCATGTACAAAAATTATAAGAAGTGAAAATAAGGTTGCAGGAAACTAATGAGGAGTAAAAAATTGTTGTAGATGTTAGGAGGAGATCAAATGTAATTGAAGAATGATATTTAGTGATGGTTTATTTGAGGAAATATATATTTACAACATGCACATAAAAAAAATTGAAGTAAAAGTAGATTGGCCCATGTAAAACTGTTAAGAAGATCAATGAAAATTCTTATGAGGTAAGCTTGCCATAGGGTTTTGATATCTCTCCAATAGTTAATGTTTTAGAATTGTATGATTTCCATTTAGAAGTAGATGAAAGGGATGAAGATGTAAATATAAATTGGCATCAAAATTTTACAAATAAGAAGATAGAAAAGATAGTACAGATTCTAAATAAAAATATAGTGCACACAAGGCAAGGAAGCTATAGCAAATATTTCATATAGTGGGAAGGATTGACAAAAGAGGAAAACACTTGGATTATGGAATGGGAGTAGAAGAAGATTGAAAAGAATAAAAAATATGATTATAATCATAAAAAATCATAGTATTTGAGTTGTACTCAATTAAAGGAGGAGGATATGGAGACATTATTCACATTAGTGAGGTGTGATGCGCACTATTCATGATGAATAGAATGTGTGCGGATCCATAAATCTTACAAGGACAAAATGGGACTTTATTTTGACATGCATGATGGAAGTGTGGTGAAATTACATATGGCCACCTTGATCTTTATGAAAAGGAGAATCCACCAACGTTTTGGTTGCACATGCAAGTTGGGGATAGATTTTAATATTCATATTGACCACCCACATGGAGTGGGACTCCATTAGAGTTGCACATGTTGAAGTATCCCTCTCTTAAGTAGAGCACATAGAGATAATCTTCATCATGATCTATTATTCCTAACATGATAAGAATGGCACATTTATCCTTGACGAATGCTTTTAGGCTTTACCTTTATTTCCTCTTAGTGTATGACATTTTTTTTCTCTTTTTTTTATTGCCTCATAGTGGAGAAGGGCATAATTACTAGATGGGTAGTTATTTTCATGTGATTTTTATTTTTATGTCTTTCTTATCGAATGATTTGAGATTCTTTATTAATCTCATAGTGTATCGTATGCATTTGCATTAAAGGAAAGGGTGTGATCATTTGTAATTAAGAAGTTTATAAGGAGTGTTATTGTGAGGAAAATATGAACAGAGTATTGTGAGTTTCATCTTGTTTTATATTGTACATGCCTATTGTTTCCATATTTGATTAAGAATTTGTATGAGATTGCATTGAGAGCACATAAATTCCTATTTGGCATAAGATATAAACATGGAAAACATGTAGGATGATTAGGTTATTGATTGATAAATTTAATAAGCATAAAAAACATGCATATCTTAAAATTAGATTAGAAATATAAGATCAATTCATAAGAAAACCTTGGAAGGTGTATGCATTTAAAGAATCAATATGTGTGCACTAATTATTGATAAATACATATAAAGATAAAAATTATAAAGAGGTGATTAAAAACTGATGCAGGAGCATCTAGCAAGGACTAGTTGAATAAGCCTTGGATAGGCATTAGCCTAAGAAATTATATAAGGTTCCCTCCAAGTTATATTTTCAAATATAATACTTGTCATGTGGAGGAGAAATAATGACTAAACATATTTTGTATGGATTTATTAGTTGTCAAAGGATTTCAATAATCCTATTATTGTTGTAATCATCCACGGATGGTGTGGAGTCAAGTATAGTTGAAGAATTCCCTTATTAGATGAATAGTTGAGTCTTTATAAGACAATGCAAGATTCAAGGAGATTTAATTTCCTTATTGATGAATCCGTTGGATCAGCCGTAAAACAAATCAACTGCAAGTTAGCTGGCGTAAGAGGAGGAGAGATAGAAAGGGATGATCTACTTTATGGAGAGAGAGAGTCACAAAGGCCATTCCGCCTGTATTATGTAAATCAAAATATTATGGCTATTGGCTGGCAATGCAAATAGGAAACATATACGTAGGCATGTAAGTCAATTTCAAGGTCAGGGTCGCACTAGCCGCATCGAGTCAGGAGTAACTCCAAGGTTTGAATAGATTTGTAGAAGGGATATAAGAGGAGGAAGAGGATTTTTAATCAGATCGTGGCTTGTTGACGGAGGGATCTAGGAAATATTTTGTAATTGTTGAGAATGTGTTGCCACATTTGTCATTTTAGGGGTTGTGCTGGGCTTTTCAGGGGCCAAACAAAGCTACATTGTTAGTTCCGTTTGTGTTTTTAGTGTTGTAGCCATTTTGAGGAAATGTCTAAAATTTTCCTGCCGACGCACTCTTAGAAATTCAGAGCAAAAATTTTGTGCATTATTTTGTGAAGATTTGGTCATTTAGGGGCTTGATGCTCAAAGCTCAGAAATTTTAGTGATTCTTTTTGAATATTTCAAGAACTCAGGTGCTGCGAGTTCAAAGCGCAAAATTTGTGAAGGTTTCATTATTTTAGCGAATTCACTTCAAAGCTTTCAAAATTTGATGAATCTTTTGTAAACATTTCATCATTTTTGTGGCTTCATTTTCAAAGCTTTGAATTGCTATTTTCTTTATCATTTTTGTGAAGATTTTGTGTGCTGTTGAATATTCACAAATTTATTCAAGGATTTTGTAAAGGCAGAGGAAATAAAGGTATTCACGGTGGCCGAGTTGAGGGAGATTTTGCTTCTAGCATTACTACTCAGTTCAAAATACTTGTGCCAGGAGCAGCAGATATTAAAGTGCAGGGTCGTGTTGCCATCAGAGTCCAAAAGATGGACGTGAATGAATTGGGCATCGATTATACCATGCCATCGAAAAGGAATAACCTGAGATGGTTCAATTTGACTTGAACCTGAGCATAGGGTGTATCTACAAGATGTATATAGCCTTTAGTACATTTTTATGATAATTTTCAAATTATCTAGCTATGGAAGAAGGGTACATGTGGTTGGATGTTACAGATCCATTTTTGAACATATGGCAAAAGTCAACTTTATACGTAACCTGGAGGAATTGTTTCTGTAGAATTCTATCTACAAACCTAGAAGGGAAATGGATGATAATCTGAAATTTGAGAGCTATGGTTTCCATAATGTCTATGTTGGTAAGATCTTGCAGTCTAGATGAAGTTCACCTAAAATGCCAAACTTGGAGGAATTCATTCTATTGTGTACGAAGGAAGGATACGTTCTAATTTTCTTGTAAGGTATGGACATTAAGCAGACCATATACCGATTATGATTATTTTCCTTCTATTTGTATAGTGATAGGCAGGGATAAAAAGGGATTATGATTAATATCTCTTGAAGGAAACCTTGATAAAGTGGTTACAGTTAGAATTGGCCATTGAAACTGCACCATTGGTGCACCATTTTTGGTATCAGAGCTTGAAGCTCTTGGGATTTAGAAATTGATCATGGTTGCTAATAAGTTGCTACAAAATTAAGGAAAGAGATCTTTGGGATGGTTGCATTTGTTAATGATGTTGCATGATTTGGCAAAGGGATTAACAAGACAAAGCACTAGAAGACCCTGTGGAGGAAAGGTATGAGTAACTTTGATATTTTATTTGAGTTTATTGTGTTTGAGAAGTAAATAGGTGAAGAGGAAGTCTTAAAGCCATTGAGGCTTGACAAGAGAGAAGATAAGCTCTAGAAGAAGAGCATAGTGAATGCTAAAGAGGAAGATCCAAAGCAAGGTAAGCTTGGATTTGTGAAATTATTGATATTTGGTTAAAGTAGTGTCATATTGCAGAGCATTGACTCAGTGTGAAGCTCAATATAGCTATTAAGTGGGATCAAAAGACTAGGATGCAAAAGGCCTAGGTGAGATCAAGGAGATTGTCAAAAGACCAGTCAAGGAGAAAGGCTTGGGTGAGACAAGTGGACCTACAGGGATCAAGAGACCAAGGTGGAAAAGACTTGGGTGAAGATCTCAAAAATGGAAATATTACTGAGAAAAGAGTAGAGCAGTAAGGTACATGCGAGTAGCAAGGAGAAAACAAGCACCCCAAAGCAGAAAGGTATGACTAATGTTGACTTTGATAAAGAGATTGCTAGTTTGTGGAAAGATTTAGCTAAGATTAAAAGCATGTTTGAGTCTGGTATGCAATCAAATGAGAAAGTGTGGGTATGGTCAATAAAGAAAAGGTAAAAATGCCCAATTGATCTCCTAATGAAGAGGAGAAAAAGGCAAAATGAGATTGCCATGAAGAGAGAAGCCCATAGAGGCAAGAGTATGAGTAGGTTGCGAACTGAGCAACAAGAGAAAGAGGTGGAGAAGAATCTTCTCATTGAGGAGAACAAGGAAAGAAAAGAAAGGAAAGATGAAGTTCCAAGAAGAGCACTTGAAAAGATGAGAGTGTTGATGAAGAGAGAACACATAGGGACCTTGTGGTCTCTTATTTTTATATCTAATGTTGTCTTTGCATGGGTAATTGTAGGTATGAGTAGCCTTGTGAAGGTAAAAATAAAGGCCTTGAAGAATGAAGAGATTTGTGCAAGAAGAGACACCAAGTGCACAAGTGAATGTGTAAGAATGAGAAGAGAGTTTGTTGATGATAAAGAAGAAGAGATGCGTTGGTTAATGCATGAGGAAGGTGTTGAGGAACCCATACAAGCAGGAGAAGAGATAGAAGATGAGGATGACTTCTATGATGCCATGGAGTATCTTGAAGAAGCAAGTGAAAAACTATGCACAAAAGAGGATAATGCAATCAAAGAAGCCATGCAAACGAAGAAGACCATGAAGCAGCCCATCAAGGAGGTAAAGGTGAATTATAGTATTGATTTTTATCATCCACTTAATTATGCAATAGCTGTTAAACAGATTGCAAAATTCCACAAGGAAGTAGTGGAAGTCCTTCATCATGCCAATGAAGAAGAGGGTATAGAATACTATGATGACTTGAAAAACATTCCAATAGAACAAAGGAAGGAAACACACCTAAATAAAGTGAATGCAAGAAAGGAAACTATGAGGAAAAGTATGGCTAAACATCAAGCCATTGCAAAGGTAAAAATAAGTTCAAATTCTGATTTTGCACATCCATATAAGAGTAAGACTACTAATGTATAGATGGAGATAAATAAGATCAATAAAAAGCCTTCAAATTCAACAATAGACCATGGCTATGTGGTACCAAAATGGATCAAGGGATCAGCAAATGTAACGAAAGACACAAAGCTCAATCAAGATGATGACTCAAGCAAGAAGCAAATACAAAGCATGAAGGAAGAGGTAGAATGCAAAGTGAGCAAGGCCAGCTATCAAAGAAGACAACATGAAGATGTCAAAGAGCATAAATTGATTGGTAAACTGAACAAGTGTCATCCTAAAGATATGAAGAAGGTATGGATAGCTAAAGTTGAGAAAGAAAACTTCTCAAAGAATAATGAGGTAGAGCATGAGAATACAAAGATGAAAGGTAAGTAAATTGCTTGCAATGAATGGGATAATGATGTTTTTGAATCATTTAATGATCTTTTTATGGAAAAAGAGGAATGGAAAATGTCTGTGAAAACTAATGTGCAGCAAGGAGAGAGTTCCAAGAAGATGGATGATGAAAGTGGAGATATGAAATCAGTTCACATGTTTGAAAAGAACAAGGAGACACATGGTAAGGATACTTCAATGGTATTTGATGAGTATATTGAAGAAGTTGGTTTGCATGAAGACAGATCAACAAAGGATGAGATGAAGAGTAAGGCTAGTGAAGGACAAGAAATCCTTGTGAGTGATCAGCCCAAGTTTGATGAAGATGGTGAGATAGATGAAATCTTACTAAAGGAAGAATTGAAGATGTTGGAGGAGCTGTTTGGTCATTCAAGAGAGATGAATGAAGGTAAAAACCATGATGGGAACACCATTGGTGAGAATGAAGCAAGAAAAGAGCATACTAAAGTGGCAAAGGCATATTTGGCCGAAGAACAAAAGAGTGGAGGCAGCCAAGAGACTTTATGGCCTCAAGTTTTTACTTCTAACATTGCCTTTGATGTTTTGAATGTAGGTGTTAAAGTTGTGGAGATGAATGAAGTCCATAGTTCAATGGACAAATTTTTGAACCAAGAAGATCAAGAAGATCTTGAAGACATGTATGAAGATGAAGAAGCATGGAAGCGGGAGATGGTAGCTGAAAAGGAGATGAGGAGAAGAACATACCAGAAAAGGAAGAAAATCAAGAAGATGAAAGACAAAGACTATCAAAGACAAACACCAACATTGGTATTCACAACAAGACCTTGGGATCCAGGAATATAGTGGAGACTAATGCATGGAGGAAGTATTTCATTTGAACTAAGGTTCAAATTGTTTCTAGAGGGAGAGTATGATGCAGGAGCATCTAGCAAGCACTAGTTGAATAAGCCTTGGATAGGCATTAGCCTAAGCAATTATATAAGTTTACCTCCAAGTTATATTTACAAATATAATACTTGTTATGTGGAGGAGAAATAAGGACTAAATATATTTTGTATGGATTTATTAGTTGTCAAAGGATTTCAATAATCCTATTATTGTTGTAATCATCCACGGATGGCGTGGAGTCAAGTATAGTTGAAGAATTTCCTTATTAGATGAATAGTTGAGTCTTTATAGAACAATGGAAGATTCAAGGAGATTTGATTTCCTTATTGATGAATATTTTGGACCAGCCATAAAACAAATTAACTGCAAGTTAGCTGGCATAAGAGGAGGTGAGATAGAAAGGGAGGATCTCCTTTAGGGAGAGAGAGAGAGTCACAAAGGCCATTCGGCCTGTATTATGTAAATCAAAATATTATGGCTATTGACTGGCAATGAAAATAGGAAACATATACATAGGCATGTACGTCAATTTCTAGGTCAGGGTCGCACTAGCTGCACTGAGTCAAGAGTAACTACAGGGTTTGAATAGATTTGCAGGAGGGAGATAAGAGGAGGAAGAGGATTTTTAATCAGATCGTGGCTTGTTGATGGAGGGATCTAGGAAATATTTTGTAATTATTGAGAATGTGTTGCCGCATTTGTCATTTTAGGGGTTGTGCTGGGCTTTTTGGGGGCCAAACAAAGCTGCATTGTTAGTTCCATTTGTGTTTTTAGTGATGTAGCCTTTTTGAGGAAATGTCTAAAATTTGCCTGTCGGCGCGCTCTTAGAAATTCAGAGCAAAAATTTTGTGCATTGTTTTGTGAAGATTTGGTCGTTTAGGGGCTTGATGCTCAAAGCTCAGAAATTTTGGTGATTCTTTTTGAAGATTTTGAGAACTCATTGGCTGTGAGTTCAAAGCACAGAATTTTTGAAGGTTTCGTTAGTTTAGCGAATTCACTTCAAAGCTTTCAAAATTTGATGAATCTTTTGTAAAGATTTCATCATTTTTGAGGCTTCATTTTCAAAGCTCTGAATTGTTGTTTTCTTTATCATTTTTGTGAAGATTTTGTGTGTTGTTGAATAGTCACAAATTTATTCAAGTATTTTGTAAAGGCAAAGGAAATAAAGGTATTCACGGTGGCCGAGTTGAGGGAGCTTTTACTTCTGGCATTACTACTCAGTTCAAAATACTTGTGCCAGAAGCAGTAGATATTAAAGCGCAAGGTCGTATTCCCAGCAGAGTCCAAAAGATGGATGTGAATGAACTGGGCATTGATTAGACCATGCCATCAAAAAGGAATAACCTGAGATGGTTTAGTTTGACTCGAACCTAAGCTTAGGGTGTATCTGCAAGATGTATATAGCCTTTAGTACATTTTTATAATAATTATCAAATTATCTGGCTAGGGAAGAAGGGTACATGTGGTTGGATGTTACAGATCCATTTTTGAACATATGGCAAAAGTCAACTTTATACGTAACCTGGAGGAATTTTTTCTATAGAATTCTATCTACAAACCTAGAAGGGAAATGGATGATAATCTCAA
>JARHVA010004336.1:400000-422500 GCA_037957365.1 Torreya grandis | reverse complement strand
CATTTGGTAAACATTTCTTGTAGTTTTTAAACCTCATTTGAGAGATTTAATTTCTCCTTCTATGGTGATATTATAATCCATATAATGTCTTGTTTCTCTTCTTAAGTGATTAGGTATTGGATTTGAAACCATCAAGTATAGTTTTTTATTATTTACCAGTTGGATATTCACTTTCACTTTTTGTGATAGATCATACCACCTAGTGATCTCTTCATTTTTGGATCATGCCATATACTAAACATTATTTAATGATGGATCAAATCACCATATTTTAGAATTATGGTGTAATACTTGTTTTTTTTTTACTATTTTTAGAGATTCCTTGTGTAATATGTCATTCCCTCCTATAACTTGCATTGTTTTATTATTACTTGAAAGACCTTTATATTATGTCTCACTATTTATGTTGCATTTTATTGTACATTGGGTACTCATTAGGCCTACTTTATATGACACATTTCATATTATTTTTCACCTTCTTATTTATAGACCTTCCTAAGCTTCGCATAAGGGGTTACTTGGAAATTATTTTATACACACTTAAATTGAGTTATCTTATGATAACATATTTATGTTGTGTATCCATAGTCAAACTTATATAGGCTCTAAATGGGATAAGTGAGAATTTAAGGGTCACACAACTTATCAATTCCACCTCTAAGTTGTCCAATCATATGTGCTATTTAAGTGACCAATCGGGAAATAGGATTTTATTCTTTCATAAGTTATTTACAATTCAAAATTATATGTTATATTGATATCATTTAGATGTATCTCACTTATTCATTCTGATGTGATAGATGCACTATGGAGTAAATTGCTTTTATCCCTTTTTTGATCCATAAGAAGGGTTTTTTAGATCTGATAGTGTGAATG
Source organism: Torreya grandis (assembly GCA_037957365.1). Taxonomy (NCBI): domain Eukaryota; kingdom Viridiplantae; phylum Streptophyta; class Pinopsida; order Cupressales; family Taxaceae; genus Torreya; species Torreya grandis. The sequence goes on along the minus strand of JARHVA010004336.1, from coordinate 421,624 downwards.
GCTTCTGAGGATTTTCTTTGTCTTCATGTTTTTAGATTTATTTCTCACATGGTGACGAGAATTTTTGAAATAAAGGTGTTATGTGCATTGAACTTTATGTGTAAAATAATGTGTATTCATCTCATCGACTATTCAGAGTGGATTTCAAATATTTTAATAATTATCAAGAAACCGGAAGGTATTAGACTATGTATCGATTCTTGAGACATCAACTAATCCTACTCAATGGACGAATTTACTCTACCAAATATCTACATGATTCATACTCTATAACTAGGTATGAGATGTTTTCTCTAATGGATGGTTTCTTAGGGTAAAATCATATTAATATAACACCAAAAGACCAACATAAGATAACATTCACCACTCTTTGGGGAATGTTTTTTATCAAGTAATTATTTTTAACATTAAGAATGATGGTGCCACATCCGAGCATGCAATTACTCTCATATTTCAAGAAATGATGTGTGATATTAATAAGCATTATGTTGAGTATAATTTTGGTAAATATAAGACCAAAGTAGGCCATTTCAAGGTGTTTTATGGAATATTTGAATGCCTATGTAAGTATAAAGTAAGGGTTAACCCCCAAAAATGCAAATTCGATGTCACTTTAGAAAAATTGATAGGCATCATTATCTCTCACATGGGAATTAAAGTTGATCTATCAAAGGTTAAGGCCATTAATAAGATGTCATTATCATATATTTTAAAGTAATTCCATAGTTTATAAGGTAGGATATAGTCCATCAGGTGCTTCATTTCTCAACTGGCTGGAAAATTCCATCCATTTACTCACTTATTGAAGAAGGCAACCACATTTTCATGAAATTATCATTGACATAAGGACTTTTAACATTTGAAAGTACAATTTTCCAATCCACCTATTATATTATCATTTATGATGGAAATTTTGTTACTACTCTACCTATATGCAACGAAAATGCCTCGAGGGTAATTTTGTCATACCATGATGAGCAAAGAAAGGAACAGACCATGTAGTACCTAAGTTGTACATTGGCCACATAAGAACACAATTATATCCCAATAGATAAACATTATTTATTTATGGTACTCATAGCTTAGAAACTAGGAGACTACATTCTTAATAATAATACCATTATCATTGTCAAAGTAGATTTGCTCAATTATCTACTTTAAAAAATAGATTTACATGGTCAGATGGCTAAATCAGTCATGTTTGTAAGTGATTTGAGTATTAAAAATGTCAATGAAAATGCCATCAAGAGATAAGTAATTGTATACTAGCTTGTCGATGCTCCCATTACCAACACTCCACCACTCATATTTGGATTTTTAGATGAGTCTATCTAAACCATATAAAAAACACCTCCTAAAGAACAACAATGGAAACTTTATTTTGATGTTTCCTTCACTTATTATAGATAGGGAAGAAGATGTTTATTTATTAAACCTCATGTATATATCATTTTTAAGTCCTTCCATATTGGCTTTCCTTGTACCAACAACATTATTGAATATGAGGTAGTCATTGTAGTGATTCATATAGTAGTATAGTGGAATATATAACATATTATATTTCATGTGGATTATTAAATCATCATTAATCAAGTTACATAATAATTTTATGCCAAATATGAAAAGCGTTGTGCTTTATAAAGCCATGGTAGACACCCTCAAACAATAATTTATTCATTTTTATTATGAGTAAATACCTTGGGCTATTAAAAAAACAAAAAATGGCATTTCCATAATTGGCTCTCTGACATAAATTATAGACAAGGATAGTGATTATCAGTTCCTCATTAAACATCTTATCCCACCAAATCATGAACCCTTGACCATTGAGATGATCTGTGATAATTTTGGTTCTGATTCCACCTAGTATAGTGAAGCATATAATTACCTTCATGACCAAGTAATTCCACCTAACATTTCTTGAAAAACATAAGAATATTTCATCTAGGAAACCTCTCATTATACCTTAATTTGACTTACACTTTATCATAGAAGCTTTGATACAACTCTGATTCACTATATAACCTTGACATAATCTATATTACTACTAGGGGAAGTCCATGAAGGGGTTTTCAGTGCCCAGACTAATATGGCCATCCTTACCAAGAAAATATTGTGTACTAGTTCTTATTGGTTGACCGTGAAAGTAGACATAATTAGTTATATTAAAATGTGTAAACAATGTCAGGATCATGCCAATTTGATGCAGATCCAACTCAAACCACTGACCATAACATTATTATTTTAAACATGGTTAATCAAATCCATAGGACAGATCAACCTACCTCTTCAGATGACCATAAACATATTCTTACCACCACATAGTGCATCACTAAGTGGGTGAAAAGCAATACACTAAGCTACATAATAGGTAAAAAAATATCCAAATTAATTTTAATCACCTAATTTGCCAATATGGTATCCCCTCTGAGGTTATTTATAATAATGGTAGTTCATTCAAGAACAAGGATGTCAAATCACATTGTGATAAATATACTATTACCATACATTTTCCACATCATATTACATAAAAGAAAAAGGCCAAGTAGAGGCATCTAACAAAACCATTGTCAATATCCTCAATAAAATTATCAATGATGCTAGCCATGACTAGCACTTACAAATATTTAGTGCTATCTAGGCTTACTAAACTAACTTATACACTCCAACTAGAGCCATACTGTATTCCCTAGTTTATGGTACTGAGAACATTCCTCCTGTCAATGTTGAGTTGCCTTCTCCACACATTTCATTGAAACATATCATTAATAACAAGGATTACAATGTAACTCATATTTTAGAGTTATAAGTATTGGAAAAAAATGCATGGACACCTTGAATTGCCTTCAAACATAACAAAATAGCCAACGTGGTCAATACAATAAGAGAGTTTTACACTAAGAATTTGAGCTTATGATCTTTTACTTAAGGAAAACTAGAAAACACCAATGCTAAACATAAGAAAAAATGAAATTTTAAGCCTAATTGGGTTGGACCCTATGTAATTATCTCTAACTATGGTTGTGGGGCATACGAGTTGGCTACACTAGAATGAAATGAAATAAAATTGAAAAACCAATGAACATAATAAACCTAAAGCACTTTTTCACTTGAGTGGCCTAGAATATTGTCTATCAGGATTGATTTCTTTGTGTCATGACCATTCACTTCGATACTATATTGTTACTTGTGCCTTTATTATTTACCCTAGGTATTAGTTTTAAATTCCTCATTTGAACTTGGTTCTAATTCATTTGTACTTCAGACAATGTCAATCATTGGGTTCAACTTTCGTTATCAGTAGGTGATTTAGGTTAGAACCTATTTATTTCATTCTTTAGTGGAATTTCCTTTAGGCACTAGGATAGTGGGATTGGAAATTGCATTCTTCATTTTTGCTAGTTCTATACCATTATATCTTCCTATGTTGTTATACCATTATTCTATTTAATTATTTATGACCTTCCTATTAATTAGTCATATTCCATATTGTATGGGTAAACTATAATGGCTTGAGGTCCATTTAGAGTATGTAGTTAGTACTTAGTATTTTATAAAGTTAGCTTGACAACCCTTATTCCCATACTCTCATTGTTTTTCAAGAAACCTAATCCAATGCTATCCATATTTTTTGAGTTAGGTCATTCTGTATCTCATAATTATCTACTTAGCTGAGATTCCTAACAAACCCAAAAACATAGAAAAATGGCAAAAAATTATTAAACAAGCCTCCAACATTAGGCCATTGAGATTATACATAAATCTTCTCAGGGGGTAACTCTCCAGTGAGTTTATATAACTAAAGCTTTAACATAGATCACATCGTGACCATTTCCATTTTTATTTTCCATTTTAAGATCATGTTCCTTCCAAGAATTTTGAGAACTACATCGGTTTGAGGTATGCACAGACTATGTATGCAACACTTGAATATATAGAGCATCCCGAGTTAGTTTAGCTTATCTTGGTTATTGATTTCATTAACTAGTTTCATTGATCATTCCTTATTATAGGTTTATTTTCTGAACTCCCTCACCATTTTATAAGTTATTTATGCTCTCATCATTTTATGAGTATCTCATTTATGCTCTCGACCTTTTGCAATCGTATTCTTATTTTAAGCCTTAGAGATAATTAACACTATGAATTATTAACCAATTTTATTTGTGAACACTTTCCTTTTATCTTTTATTGTTATTTTAGATTGAAATACACCCTCATAATTTTAAAACTTCATATGCCTAACATTATCACAATCATTAGTGTCATCCACTTTTATTTCAGACTCTTGTCATCTTACCAGTCCATTCCTATTTTCCTCTATTATCAATTTATTTTACTTAGCATCAATTTCCTTCTCTTCTCAAATATTGTGAGAATTAAATTAGGCATAATGTCCATGTCATAACTCATGTCTATGGGACTATGTAGGCAACATACAATTTCTTAGTGCATTTGGAGACAACTCAGTCACCCTTTCCTTATTATTTTATTCTTGTTGATCATTCTAGTATCTTTGTTCCCTATAGTCTAGGGATATCCTTTTGTCAATTCTACATTTGTTATTATTCCCTATAGTCTAGTGGAAAAATTTACCATCATACATATATCATTGCTCCCTATAGCCTGGGGAGACCTTTGTGCCAAGCATAACCCCTCTATTACACTTGCACAAATGATTAGATTAGTTGTTTGTTCATTTTTCTTAGATTAGTTATTTTTTCATTTTCCTTAGATTAGTTTTTTGTTCTATTTGACCTTAGATTAGTTTTTTGTCTTATTTATGGCTTAGATTAATCTTTATTTCATTGTATCTTTACATTCGTTCATTTCTTATATATGCCTTAGATTCATTATGCCTTAGCTTAGGTTGTCTATTATTATTTGTTGGACTTAACTATCTATTGCATTACCTTAGCTTGGTTGTTTATTTAATTAGCCTTAGTTTAGTTGTCATCTTAAATTTTTTTTAATTGGTTGATGACTAACATTGTTTCTTTCATTAGTGTTTTAGTTCTTTCCTTAGGTTGTTTTCTTTTTGTTTCTTAGGTTATATCTGAATTTTTTGATTATTTTAGTTGGTTGTTGAATGACTTATTTTATTGTTCCTCCCATTTGCTTGGTTGACTTAGGATTATTATATTCTATTTACTATTTAGTTTTGATTAGCCATATCTTTTACTTGACTTGTGAATATTTGTATTAACTCTTGCACTCAGATTTTTACATTATATTGAAACTTGGGATTTGATTGTTCATATCTTACAAAAAATATTTATATTTGAATATAAATTAATGTTTCCATGCTTAGGATACACATTTTTATTATAGTTATCTGTAACTATGATGCATAATATCATAAGATATAACAAAAATTAGGTCTAAGAAACTATCAAACAATGTTGTCAGCAAGATTCCCCCTTGTTCACTAATAGGCATACCCTAAAATAGTCTAAACCCATAATAACCAAATAAAAGTGACTATATTATATTCTAATAAGGTCATGAATCTTTGATTAAGCATATACTATAATTCATAAACATGAGTAGATAAAACTAGAGTCTAAGATCTCATATACATGGCATACATTGAATGAAAGAACATTCATTTCTAAATAGAAATAAACATTAACATTGTAAATTAATCACATATAAGCATGGAGCCATGGCCAATCATGATAATGTAAATAAATATAGCAATACGTATATATTGAAATAATAATAGTCTATGTAAAAGTTGGTAGATAAAATATGAATGTCATATATCTCACAAAATAATTTCATATACATTATGAATATAAATGTCATAAAACCAAAATATAAAAATACCACATAGATATACAACATAAACTCTAACTCTGTAATTCCATGGGTCCTTTAAGAGGTGATCCTAGTGGTCTTTGTGGTAGAGATGATTATGGAAACAATACTAATTGACCTGATGATATTGTACCATGTCTTTTGGTTCTAGACCAAGATGACCTACCACTAGCCCTTTATGCATCCCATACCTTAAAAGTAACAATCTACTAATATCTCAAAACTATAGTCTCATAGGCACATCAACTAGTAAGAGGCCTCATCCTTATCATGAATGCTCTCCAAATCCATCATAGAAAACCTTGCCTATGAACTGTCACCTAGTGCCTCATCTTGCTCAAGCCATATCCTTTAAACATTTGTTGAGGCATGATCCCTCTTTGATATGGCCTAATCCCTAGCTTCTTATATTTGTGCATGTGCCTATGTCATCTATGACTGAAGGGTGGTAATCTAACCATCTCTGAGGATAACCTAGGTCTACAACTATCCCATTCTCCTTTCAGGACATAGATCTTGCCTATTCTAGCTACAATCTCTTCCTCAATCATGGTAATATATCTACCTTTTGTAGATGTACTAGATGGCCCTATATTACATGGATCTAAACATGTACGTATTATACTTAATCAGTTGGGGTCTATCATCATAGTCTATGTAGTAACCCCCTCATCATCCCCATCATCCCCATCGTCATCATCCCTACCTCCACTACTATAATAATTTCTTTTTGTATTATTGGTACCACTTCTTGTATCAACCTTTGACTCACTCTCCTCATATACATCCATCTACATACCAACTCTATCATATACCTATCCTAGTGTCTATGTGGGTGCTACAAATATCAAAAGACAAACTTGTGCCCACCATAAAGCATAAGCTAACATCACACCTAATCTACTAGGTAACCAACATAGGCCCATGGAGTCTATGTAACTTCCCACAGTCATGCTCCTAAGAATCACTATCATTGCATGACCAATCTCCTGAGTTCTATGTATGACCCATCTCAGGTTAGTAGGGAGCTATTGTAATATACCAAACTATTATAACACCCAATTAGGCCTATACTCCTTGATAATATGGGTCTATCTACCTCTTAAGAAGTATTTATAATTTAAAAAAACTCATGTTATAACTATCATGTGGCCACTATAGCTAATATGGTAAGTAGATCTACCAAATGAATAACTCATCTATCAACTCATTGAACATACACCAATATAAATATATATCACTATGGTGTCCTTTACAACCTACACCTATCTGAACCTAGCCTTATACCACTAGATCCTATAGGAAACATAACTATCTCTATCCAACCAAACTCTCAATATCTATGAGCTCCCATCCCCAAAAATGGAGTAAAATAGATGCACTAATAATCCAGCCTCCTCAATAGGCTAGGATGTGAAAGTTTCTATACATTTGGGCCAATAATATTAGCACCCAAGCAAATTTGGTCATATCATCCATCGTATCCCATATCACTTTACGTAAGCCCATGTAAAATAATTAGCCACTCCTTTTAGGCAATAATATGCCACTTACAATATCTATAAGAATGATAACATTTATACCAATTAGTGTTTATGTTGATGGGTACTCTAGGGTGTGGTCATTTGGCCTGATATTAGTGTATGTCTTTAGTATATCAATTTCAACCTTCCCATGTGCCATGGGAATGTATATATAGTTGATCAAATTAACCAACACATAATGCTATTATCTATGCTCTATCCAAAATAATCTTCAACCTTACATATGTAGCTTGAGGATCTGCCAAGTATCCTCAAACACTATTATAACCTCTAATGTTAACAAGTTGAATGTAGAAGTCTCAGAGCACTACTGCTCCACTAGTGCACTCAAATGTGTTCGATATACGTTGATCATAGGAATTCATGGTACGTATAATATACCCATGATATGGAAACATAACACAATATCCTCTCTTTAGATCTGTAACATTTGTAAATAATGTGAACACCAATCATACACTATCACTACCTTGAGCCACTCTTGTAGCCATATATGGCTCCACAATAGCCTACACTACTATTTATAAAGTACCTATATTTTTACTCATCTCTCCTAGAGGTTTGATCGATGGTTGTGCCTCACAAAATGCATATTTACCTTAAATGTGCCTTAACAAATGTTTTTTCACTGATTTCTTAAGAATTTAGGTGAAATCACCATTTTTGTTTTTCATGAAAATGGTCACTTCATTGGTTTTAGGTGAAATCATCGAATTGATGATTTCTAAAGAAGTTCGATGAAGTCACTATTTTAATTTTACATGAAAATGGTGGTTTCACCTATTTTGGTGAGATTACCATTTCACTAATTTCCACCCAATTTTGGTGATGTTGTCATTTACCCTAGGCAAAGTCATCTTTTGTTATAGGCGAAGTCATTGTTTACCCTTCCATGCAAATGGAAACTCCATTGGTTTTCATCTTAAACCTAACATTCATTATGAAATACATGACCATAAAACACAATCCAATAATTTATTAATACCATAAATGATTTTAAGATTGTATGTTTTTAAATTAGACATCAATAATTTTATATCTTATCTTATGCATGATGTAAACATTCTATTTTGTTTGAAATATGTGTTTCATATATCTATCTCACATCTCAAAAGGTAGATTACATTTCACTCATTTTATATAAAATATAGACTACAACCTCTACAATCTATGAAATTTAGTACACATTTGTTCCTATAGACGCAATACTTGTAACTCTTACTTATGACACAGTAAACATGCGACCCTAATCCACACCATGTTAGACACATATATAGGGTAAATTTTATCCATTTAGTTTCTAAACATTCATATTATTATTTTACCTTTAATTTTTTATTACAAGTTTTATACTCATATATGCATGTAGGATTAAACAAAGATTCAATCACATGTAACTTAATAGGAGGACTTACACATCTCAAAAAAATAGGTGTATTTTTCTTAGTTTTTCCCATTTATATTCTAATAGATTATTATTATAGTCACTTATGCACTTGTAAAATATCCATGTATGTTTCACATGTGGATTGTATTTTAGTTCAAAAGTTTTAAGAGTGAATAATTTTGTATACACAATTTAATGTATATATCTATATACATCAAAGTGGATTAGTATGTTTACACAGAAAAAAGCAAAAGTAAATTAGTTTATTGTAAAAATGCATTGATTTGTAAAATTATGTTTATACTTATTATTGGTATAATTTAAGTTATTATTAGAACATTTTTTTATTGTAATTCATGATTTTTCGTCATGCCCCCTTTTATGTTTTTATCTTTTGTATTCTTCTATTTCCTCTTGCTTTGATATTTCTCTATTTCTAATAATTTCCTGAAAATAGTATCATATGCATATAGTGGATCTATAAATCTATAGAGTATGTTTAATGGTTATGTTCCATTTTCATAAGTGATGAACTTACATGGGTTAGTGGTCATGTATTATTAAATGTTTTTTTTTTGTCTATGTTATTTTCTTTGATATCTAGGTCATAATCTCACTCAAGGGATTTATAAATATATAGGTGTATTGGTACATTTAAGACATCAAGGAATAAATAGAACATGTAACAAAAAGCATTAATAAATCTAAATAAATTTAAAAATCATCTAAAATTTATTGGTACTCTATTCTATAAGTGAGAAAAAATTTACAAAGTATTTGTTGATGAACCACAATCCTTGTAGAAATATAATATTAACCTCCTCTAAACTTATATAAACCCTCTCTTATTAGCCCCTGAGGGATCCTATGCATTTATTTGATTTTAACATCGAATTATTAACTCATCTCTGAACCAATCAAGTTTTATTTATTTGTGTAATGATAAATATATAAACATTTTAATAAAGTAAATAGCAAGCTTGTTAACTATCTAATAAAATAATATTATTGTAAGGAAATTGATTGGTTGAGTGTTTCTTATGTTATGCCCCCATTCATGCCATTTGATGCACTGTATTTATTTTGATGCTATCATTTAACACTAATATGCTCTGACTCATTGATAAGTGGATTAATGCAGATAAAATCAAATCACTCTTAATTATACCCACAAAGACCATCCTTGTTGTGGCAAGTTTCTATAGCTATGAAGGCCAGTGCACCTACTACATGTCTGTGTCTATGTCTTTTAATGTAATTAATTTGCACCTCATTCATTATGCTTACAGTCTATATTGCAGTAGCTATTAGACTAAATCTTCACCACAACCATGCTTTTTCGTTTCACATTACATCTTTCGACAAGTATTGAGTTCAAGTATCGTCTCAGCTAGGGTTTTAACACAAATGGAAGGAATGTTTTTCAAGTGAGGCCAACATGAAACATACATTTTTCTCAATCAACCTTTCCACATTCCTCCTGCTCAACTATTGCGAGTATAAATCTTTTCTTACCTTTGATTTTAACATCTAATTGGTTTATGGAATCCATGAAAGTTTATTTATATATTTACAAAAGTGTTTAAATATGTTCTTAATTTCATATTAATTTGGTTTTTTATGTTTCTATATGTTGTCTATTTCACGAGCTCTCTTGTGATGCGTCTCATCCAAATTTCCACATACTACATTTTTCATTTCACGATCAATGAAGTTCGAAATGTTTATATCTTGTTCTTAAGAAGTTTCACTATTAGATTTATTTATGTGGTTTTATTATTTATTTATTTGTTTTAGTGTAATGCCAATTTGTATTTTATTTAATAATATAAAATAATTACAAAGTTTCATGTAGAAGGTCGGCAACAATTGAAACATGCTAGATTGGTGTAGTGTTCTTTTTAGTGAGCAAATGAGTGAAACATATGAATTTATGAGGGAAATTAACTGAAAAAGATCCACCTCTCACTATCGTTGTAGTATAGTTTACCATGGTTGTACAATTTTGGTTATGGTTGGAAATTAACTACAGATGATCCACCTCTCATTATTGTTGTATAGTTTACTATGGTTTCATAATTCTGTGTGTAGCACATGTATTAGAAGTTATTATTGCTTTGTGTCTCTATAATTGAGATTATATGACACCTATTTAAGTTTATTGCAGTTACATAACTTTGAGTACTACATTTTTTAGAATGGTATTGCTACTCTACAGTCTTGTATGTAAAATTATTCTTCCTGTGTGTTAAGTTGTTTGTATGTTTTTTCAACTCTGGAAGTATAATGGGGAAGCCTTTGAATTGATAAATCCTATGAGTAGCATTTTACTCTAAAAGTATCATAAATTAGTGGTGACATACATGTAAGTGTAATGTTGGTTCCCGATGCTAGAATTTCAAGGTGTTATTTCTGCGGCATCAATTTATTGGCCATATGTATTACTACAATATTAATTATGATTTGCATTGAAGTGAAATGCTTTCTTTTGGATTATTTATTACAAATGTGGGAATAAATACATATGGATGTTGTGATGGCCTTTTAGTTGTTGAGAGCACAACAATTCATGCTTTCAAGAGAAGTTGTAAGTTGAAATTATAACTAGTACACCTCCAACTATTAACTGGGCTATACATGAGCCCAGAGGCATGCAATGGCTATGATTTGGTAAAACTATGAAACTATATGTCCCACTCATGTGTTTAACTTTGATTCATATTCAACTTGGTCTCACTCATTATTTTTATGATATTCTTATATTCTTTATATATAGACATTCATGGGACAGTGGCAAAAATTACTTGAAAATATTATATTTAAGTTCCCTTACTCACAACCATCACTTAAAATTCTATAAAGTCACTGCGAATTTTTGAAGTAGAATCACAGACGACACTAGCTTCAAAGCCTGCGAAATTTTGCATTTCTATTATTTAAGAAAAAAATGCAAACCAACAATCCTTGCTAAAACAAAATAGAGTATACGAAGTTCTAGATGAGAAGTGAATAACAATTAATAGTATTAGGTAGTATCCTTAGGACATGGCCCCATATAAGGGGATACTGCACCAAATTTTAGTACAAAGTGGCACCATGAAATTTATTCCAATTTTAGGTGTGCTTTTCTTCCAACTATTGATCCATATCTTTGTGTATGATTGTTGGCTGGAAATTATGTGAACTTGTCGAAAATTCTAAAGTTTTATCTTAATATTATGTGTGTTTTCTTGGTTTTCTGACAACCTTTAGTTAGGATTAATACACTTAAAATGCTATCAGTTCTCCCAAATCATAACATGATATTTTATGATTCTACGTCATACTCTATCATTTACTTCTTCAATAACTATTACCTCGCAGGGACTTGGAACTTCATGCCACTTGTTCATTTATTTATTGTTGTAGAAATAAAATATTAATTATTTCCAATTTTAATTTTGTGGAATTAGAACATTAATTTGCTTCGTCTTCAAGGGTCTCTTAATTTCTAGAGCCAATTTCCAAGGCTTTCATGTCTGATGGCATAGTTAGCTGGAATCAGCGAATATATGCGCCTCTCTTGATAAACTGTAGGGATCCCCCAGTAAAACATTGCAGTTGGTCAATTAGCAAGTTCATATTGCCATGCGGATGCCATGCTCACGTTGTGTATATTTAAAAGCATGTTTGCCTATGGTATAAGCTTTAAAATCCATCATTGTAGTGGCTGTAGTAAAAAACATGAAAAGAATATCTAACATATTTTATTTTTGTTATTTTCCAACATGCAAAAGTTTTGTAGTTTCTGAATTAATAATTTTTTATAAAACTTCACATACTCACGGAATTTTTACAACTTATGGAATCTGATTTCCCACAACGCGTAGAACGCTTTGAATCAAAACCTTGAGAGATTCCTTTCTGTACACCAATACACACCCTCTAGTTCAATACAACTGTGCTTGCTTTCAGAACAGGACGACCCAACAGAAAAAACAGGGATATCAACACACCGGTTTAGATTGCTATATATGAACCCCCCGGGTATTTGGAGTTATGTCTGGCGAGGTGTGAATCAATGACCTCCTCTTCCTCTTCATAAATGGTATGAAGCTCATAAAGCTGTGTCCTCAAGGGTCTCTTCATTGCAAGAGCCAATTCCCAAGCTCCCATTTCTGATGACATCATATGTAACTGCACAGATATAAAAGGCCAAATGATTTCTTGTGATTACTTGGTAGGTATCTGTGATTTCTTGTGATTACTTGGTAATATTTTCACGTCTCTTGATAGTCTGTAGGGATCCCCAAATACATTCTTCTTGCACAACAATCACAAAAGACCAGAGCAGAGCAGCTTGACTAACAAGACACTAGCTAAAAACATTTATAAACGCGTACGAGAAAGTGTTCTTAGTATTGCGATTATTTTATTGTTTCCTATCGATAGACTATTGGCTTATATATATAATGTAGAATTCCAGAAACTGTGGTTGCAAAAGCCGTGGTCTACGTCTTTGGGAAGCTTCTTTTTGTCATCGACATATTCAATGCGTATATGTTGAAGGAACGCGTATAATACTTGACTCTAGTCAACAATTCTTTGTTTTTAAGCACTCTAAAGTTTTACTACTTGACATGTTATGTTGACTCAAGTAGCTAACGTCAATTTAGCTGGTTGACCAAAGTTTTATTCGATATAAAAACGTATACATCATACTTTATGTTGGAAAATTAATACTTGAAAATTCTGTACTTTTGTTTTTATTGGATGAATAAACTCTTTCATTTTTATTTTTGCATCTTAAATAATGATTACATCACAGTCCTTTACTTCATAGCCTATAAAAGTTTTTATTATAATATATTTGAAAAGGGCATTCTTTTATTAATAATTCGTTATTTTCTATTTGAAATGATTTTACTATATAATATATTTGAAAAGGACATCCTTTTATCAATAATTCATTATTTTCTACTTGAAATGATTATAGGTTTTCATTTTTATTAGCTTGAGTAATTTTTGAAACAAAAGGAATTTTAAATAGCATTAATAGAAAAATGAGCCATGAATACATGAGGAAAAAAATATCAACACATAAAGCTCAAAATTAAGGCATAATCCTTTTGTATTTTATTGAAACTATTAGTTATAACTAAATCATCTATGAGTCATAACTAAATCATCATAAGCAAAAACAAAGCATAATGTGAAATATGATGTCATATGATGTGATGGGTTTCCATTTGGACTATATAAATCTAGTTTTGGCACTAAAATAATATGGGAAAAGGATGAATAATGGCCTCTCTATAAGATTGGTTCTATAGTTTTTTTTAATAATGAAACCACATGATTAGGGTTTTCGAGATGCTTTAGATATTTGTGTTAGATGTAATGGCATATCAATATGTTTTTTTTTTTAAACAATGGATCTTGAGATACTTGAATAGGTGTATGAATTGAGCATGATAACAATTTATATGCGTACGTGTAGGAATGTGTAAATTCATAGGATTAACATTAGTATCAATAGAGCCATCCTTTGTATTTTGACTATGTCCAAGAAAAAGACATAAAACATAATAATTATGTCTTGCTGGTGTATTAATTGTTGGATTGATAATATGACCAACCATATAAGCCTTAGCTTGTATTAAAATAGTAGGATTAACTTGAAGATATAGAACTAGGTGGAGGAATAGAAGGATTAGGGTAAATTTCATCACTATCCCCATCACCAAATGTATATGTAGAACATACAAGATATTAAGTAGAAATTTTCAAATCATTTTTAGTAATAGTGTCATGCATAGGTAACTTTTTCCTAATTCATTGTTGTACATATTTAAAATTAAAAAGTAATGATTTAAAAAAGTCAATATTTGTGTTAATCATGGCTTTCCTTTTATAAATATTGGAAAATCTCTATAGGTCAATATCATTAAAAACTTTTGCATCTTCCATAAAATTATCTGCAAATTTTAATTTTGTAGATAAAAATTAACGTCTAGATCATTATAGGATTTGTATCAATAAATATATGAGAGGAAACCACATTAAATGAAATAGCTTTAATTTCAAAGGAGCAAGAGCATACAACAATTAAAATTGTATCAAATCATAAGTATCAATTCTCAATCTAACACTTCACCTTGGAAGATGTTTACATATAGGATTCTTGATGTGGAGACACTATTCATACTGGTAAGGTGATATGGGGATCCATAATCCTTCCAAGCCCTAAAGAATATTTGATTTTGTCATTCATGATGGAAGTGGGGTGCAATTCCATGTGGGGACCTTGATAATGGGCTTGATCTTTATGAAAAGGAGAATCCATGAATGTTTTGGTTGCACATTTAATTGGGGGATAAATTTTACTATTCATATTGACCACCCATCTGGAGTCAGAATCCATTAGAGTTTCACATGCTAAAGGGGCCCTATCTAAATTAGATCACTTGGATAGAATCTTCATCGCTGTATACTATTCACACCATGAGAAGGATGGCCCATTTGACCTTGGAGATTAACTTTTATCTTTTTCTTTTGTTTAGTGGAGAATGTTTTAAGGCTTTATCTTTATTCCCTCCTAGTGGATAATACTCTTTATCTTATCTTTATTGCATCCAAGTGGAGGAGGGTGTGATTATTTGATAGGTAGATATTTTCACATGCTTTTTGTTTGGTTGAGTTTTTTTATAAAAGGATTTGACATCCTTTTTTAAGCTCATAGTGACTTGTATGAATTTACATTCTAGGAAAGGTTATAAGCATTTATGTTGAAGAAGTTTGTAAGGAGTGTTTTTATGAAGAATATATGAATAATGTTTTGAGTTCCATATTGTTTGATAGTTTTCCATTGTTATTGTTTCCATATTTGATTAAGCATTGATGTGAGAGTACATTGAGAGCACATAATTTAGTATTAAAGCAAGTTAGTGTCCTATGGAGATGTTTTTAGAGATGTAATATATGGAAAGAATACAAGCAAGAGGAGGAGTTGGTGCTCAAATAAACAAGAATATTCAAGAGTTGTAGAGGTAATTGGAGCAACTAACTACAATTTTTAGTAATAAAATGAGGAGATAACTAGAATATGACACTAAAAAAGAACCATCTTGTAAAGAAGAATTGTAGCAATAACAACTACCAATGAAAGATAGGATTATTAGAGCCTTAGACAAAAGAAACAAAGGAATCAAAATTGATTTTAAGGAAGAACAAGTTTGTGAAGAAAAATTACAACAATATTCACTATCAATAGAAGAGAGGATGATTCGAGCCTTGGAGGAAGAATTGAAGTTAAAGTTCTTGACTATGAGGGTAACTTGCAACCAAAGGAGTTGATAGATTGAGGGAACAACATGAAGAATCTCTATGAATGGAGAAAAATGTTATAAGAGAAGAAGGTAAAATTTGCATGCACCAATTCAAAAGGTAATGCAATTATTTGGTGGGATCACTTGTAGAAAAAGAGGCAAAAGAAGAACAAACATAATATAAGGACGCGAAGTAAGATAAAGAAGAATCCATGGGATAAATTACTTCCTGTTTATTATATAAAATCACTCTATAGAATGTTTCATAATCTAAGATAGGAGGAATATAGTTTATAAGAATACACTGATGAACTTTACAAGTTATCCATCTGAGTGGAGAATGATGAGACACCAGAACCAATGGCTAGCAGGTGTGTGAATGGGTTTAAATTTTCCACTCGAGATGAATTAACTATGCATGTGATACTTTTCATGGAAGAGGCTTATCCATTGTCCTTGAAAGCATAAGAGAAGAAAATTAGATAATATTTTATAATAATAGTTAGTCTTAGTCTAATAAGAGGCCAATCCCCTTCAATAGAGGGGTGAGGTGGCTTCAATAACACTATAGGTATATATAATCCTATAAGAGGAAAATCATCATATGGTGTAGAGAGGAGAGAAGATAATGAATAAGGCTTCCAATATCAGAAAAGAGAAAGAGGATTCTAAAGAGGATGAGGCTTTGGTGGTGCTAGAGGGTAGTTTCCCAACCAACATGGATCTTATTTTTGTTAAAGATGTGGATAATAAGGGCATATATATCTTGAGTGTCCTCACCATCGTGAACAAGAAAGGAGGTAGGATGACCAACCAAGAGTCAACTTAGTTGAAATTTGGATAAAAGACTAGGATACTAAAGTTGTAGTAGAATATGATGGTCAAAATATTGTTATGAGGAGGATAATGATTACACATAGAAAAGAAATAGATCAAATCAAATAAGGTGGTGATTTTTGGATATAGATAAACATTTTATGAACAAGATCCACTTTAGGAGGAAAGGCATGTAAATTTTTTATTAGTGGAGGTAGCTATGAGAATATGGTGTTTAAATAGTTGGTAGATAAACTAGGAATTAAATGTGAAAAACATCCAAAACCCTATAGGATTTAATTATTTAAAAATGGAAATGAAGTTACTATAGACAAGATGTGTTTTATTATGTTTTTTATAGGAAAAATTTACAGGGATGAGTTATGGTGTGATGTTATGCCTATGGATGCATACCATGTATTGTTAGGAAGACTAGGGCAATATGAAGGGAGAGTAATTCATGATGGAGCAAAGCACACCTACATCTTTATGAAATATGGTACAAAGATAGAATTACTACCGCTTAAATAAGAAGAACATGTAGAGAGCATGTTCTCCCCAAAAGACTATATCAATGAAATGAAGGTTGCAGGATGTTGTTATTCATTAATAAAGAATAATAAATTCAAAGAAGTGGTGTATATTCTAGAATAAATAGTAGGATTATTGAAATCATATGTAGATGTATTACCTGATTAGATACCATATGTTGTAGCACCATAGATAGCCATTCAACATCACATTACATTTACTCCAGGATCAAGATTGGATTCTAGTATCAATTCCACCCAATCAAGTAGCATATAGAATGAGTGATATAAAACATGAGTCCTTGTGTCACGTGAACATTAATAACTCTAAATAAATATGGAGGATGGAGGATGTGTGTGGATAGTATGGAAACCAACAAGATTATTATCATGTATACATTTTATATACCCCATTTGAATGATATGATGGATGTTCTTGCAGGAGTAAATTATTTTATAAATATTAATATAAGGAGTAGCTACTATCAAATCTGAATTCCTAAAGGAGATAAATGAAGGACATCATTCAAGGCTAGAGATGACCTATATGAGTGGATGGCTATGACATTAAGGTTATGCAATGCACCTAATACAATCATGAAGGTGATGAACATAGTTCTATGGGATTACATTGATAAATTTGTGGTGGTTTATTTTGATGATATTTTGATATTTACAAATACTAAAGAAGATCATTCAAATCATTTGAAAATGGTGTTATAAGTGTTAAGGAGGGAAAAACTCTATGTCAATTGAAGAAGTTTAGGTTTATTCAAGATAGTTTGGTATTTTTAGGATTTGTAATTTCAAAAAATGGTGTTAAAATGGATAATGAAAATTTAAAGTCAATTTTTGAGTGGCTTATTCCAAAGATCATCATAGAGGTAATAAGTTTCCATTGTTTGGAATTTTTTTAAAGAAAATTCATTAAGAATTTTAGTAGTTTTATTTCACCAATAACAAATTATATGAAAGGAAAATAATTTTTGTGAACAAAGGAAGTAATAGAAAGTTGAGTTATTAAATAAAAAGATTAAAATAAATCTTACTTTGGCATTACTAGATTTTGATAGAGTATTTGAAGTGGATTTCGATGATTAACATGTTACAATTGGTAATGTGTTGAGTCAACAAGGGAGGCCAATAACATATTTCATTAATAAGTTAAATGAGGTAAAAATTAAATATTCTACATATGATGTTGAGTTTTATGTCATTTTAAAATCATTGAGATATTGGAGGCATTACCTGGTGCCTAAGAATTTTATCCCATATACTAAGAATGAGGCTTTGAAGTATGTAAATACTCAAAAGAAGTTGAATAGTAGGCATGAAAAATACATGTCTTTATTATAGGGATATAGTTTTATATTGAAGCATAAATCAAGATAGTAGAATCAGGCAGATGATGCCCTAAGCAAGAGAGTGAGATTGATAACTACTATGGTGATTGATGTAGTTGGATTGAAATTTTTAAGGAGTTATATGATATTGATCTAGATTTTGGCATGATAGTTGAGTAATCTAGGAATCCATTAAGAAGTGATCCAAGCACTACTTAGGATGAGTACCTTATTCAATATGGTTATGTCTTCAAGGGAAGATAACTATGTATTCCAATTGGGTCTTTACAAGACAACATTATAAGAGTTGCATAATGGTGGTTTGGTTAGACATTTTGGTAAAGCTAAGACAACAATATTGGTGGAGAAGTATTTTTGGCCAAAAATGAAAATGGATATGTCAAGATATGTTTCAAGATGTAGGATTTGTCAAGTGGCCAAATTACATGCATAAAACATAGGATTTTACATGCCATTACCCATTCTATGAGAACCATGGATAGATTGGAGTAGGAATTTTGTGTTGGGATTAACAAACACATAGATAGGTAATGACTCAATTTTTTTTATAGATATATTTGGCAAGATGTTTCATTTAATTTCATGTAGTGAACCTAATGATGCCACTAGATTTACTTAATTTTTATTTAATGATGCCACTAGATTTACATTATTTTTATTTAAACAGCATTACATCATATATGGATACAAAATTTCTAAGTCATTTTTTGAGGACATTGTGGAAGAGGTTGGAAAAAATTACAATTTTATAGTGAATATCACCCAAAAAGTGATGGACTTATAAAAGTTGTAAATATAAGCTTGGGGAAATTGTTGAGACACATAGTTAGAGAGAAGCCCAAGAAATGGGCACAGCTTTATAAAAAGCTAAGTTTGCATATAATATTTTGGTGAATATGTCAATAATAAAATCACCATTTTAGGGGGTTTATTGGAGAAATTCCATAACACTTTTGGATTTTGTATAAATACCAATTATAGAGAGAGAGTTAGTGATCATGTAGAGACATTTGTAGAGCATATACATAAATTGAAAGAAGAAGTGAAAATAAGGTTGCTAAAAAGTAATGATAATTACAAAATTATTGCAGATGTCAGGAGGAGATCAAGAGCATTTGAAGAATGATATTTAGTGATTTTGTATTTGAGGAAAGAGATATTTACAACATGAACATATAACAAATTGAATTACAAGTAGATTGGTCCATGCAAAATTGAAAAGAATATCAATGACAATGCTTATGAGGTATGTTTGCCACAAGGTTTTGATATCTCTCCAATAGTTAATGGTTTATCATTGTATGATTTCCATTTAGAAATAGATGAAATGGATGAAAATGTAGACATAAATTGGCTTCAACATTTTCCAAATAAGATGAGATAAAAGATAGTGCAAAATCTAGATAAAAAGATAGTGAAGATGAGACAAGGAAGCTATAAGCAATATTTAGTATAGTGGGAAGGATTGACACAAGAGGACAAAACTTGGATTGTGTAATGAGAGCCGAAGAAGATTGAAAATAAGAAACGATAGGAGTATAATAATAACAATGTATAGGAGTTGAGTTGTTCCCAACTAGAGGAGGAGGACATGGAGACATTATTCACCCTAGTGAGCTATCATGCACACTGTTTATGATGCCTAGATGGTGTGGGGATCCATAATCCTTACAAGGACCAAATGATACTTTATTTTCTCATGCATGATAGAAGTGTGGAAAAATTAAATATGGGGACCTTGATAATAGCCTTGATATTTAGGAAAAGAAAAATCCACTAACTTTTTAGTTACACATTCAACTTGGTTATTGATTTAACTATTCATATTGACTACCCATATGGAGTGAGACTCCATTAGAGTTACAAATGTTGAAAAATGGCTCTCTTAAGTGAATAACATATAGATAATCTTCGTCATGATCTACTATTCCCACCATGATAAGTATGGCACATTTGTCCTTGGATAATGCTTTTAGGCTTTGCCATTATGCCCTCTTAGTGGATGATATTTTTTATCTTCTATTTATTGCCTCCTAGGGGAGAAGGGTGTAATTATTGGATGGGTAGTTATTTTCACATGATTTTGGTTTTGTTGAGTTTCTTATATAATGATATGAGATCCTTTGTTAATCTCAGAGTGTCTTATATGCATTTGCATTCAAGGAAAAGATGCGATCATTTGTATTTACTAAGTTTATAAGGAGTGTTATTATGAGGAAAATATGAAGAGAGTGTTGCGCGTTTCATCTTGTTTGATAATTATCCCTGCCTACTATTTCCATATTTTCTTAAGAATTTCTATGAGAGGACATTGAGATCACATCAATTCCTTTTTGGCACAAGATATAAATATGGAAAACATGTAGGACTATTAGGTTATTGATTGATGAATTTCATAAGCATTAAAAACATGCATATCTTAAAATTAGATTATAAATGTAAGATTAAATGCTAGGAAAACATTGTAAGGTGTATGAATTTAAAGAATGAATATGTGTGTACCAATAATTGATAATTAAATATAAAAATAAAAATTATAAGGAGGTGATTAAAAACATAGTGTTTGATTAATGATTGATAATTATAGTAATTCATCCATCAGATAAAAACTATCTAACTTGAGGGAGGTGAGGGTTTTATAAACCCTAGGATGGATGATTGGAAATTTAGTTAATCAATTTATTGAAAGTGTATATAAATCTAAAAAATCAAATATGTGAATTAAAAGAATAGGGTAAAGTGTGATCCATGAAAATGATACATAAAAATAAAAAATGATATTAAAATTTAAAATAAGAAATGAAACCCTAGTGGGAAACCTTAGAATGTGTAAGCATTAAAGAATGGAGAGGTTGA
>JARHVA010004336.1:382500-395000 GCA_037957365.1 Torreya grandis | reverse complement strand
ATAGTGTGTCTCACTTTTTATATAGTGAATTTTATTTTACATTTCGTGCTCATTAGGCTTACTTTCTATGACACATTTAAGATGAGTTTTATCCTTTTTATTTATAGACCTCCCTAAGCTTCACATAAGGGGTTGCTTGGAAATTATTCTATACACACTTAATTTGAGTTATCTTAGGATTACATATTTATGCTATGTATCCATAGTAACACTTATATAGGATCTAAATGGGATAAGTGAGAATTTAAGTGTCACACCACTTATCAATGCAACCTCTAAATTGTCCAATCATATGTGCTACTTAAGTGACCAATAGGGAAATAGTACTTTATTATTTCACAAGTTATTTATAAATCAAAATTATATTTTATATTGATTTCATCTAGATGTACCTATATTATTCATTTGATGTGATAGATGTATTATGGACTAAATTATTTGTATCCCTTTTTGATCCATAAGTAGGGTTTTTTTAGATGTAATAGTGGTAATGGATTTTGAGGTTTTTCTTTTTCTTCATGTTCTTAGATTTATTTCTAACATGGTTACGAGAGAATTTTTTAAATAAGAATGTTATTTGTATTAAAATTTATTTGTGAAATAATGTGTATTCATCTCATTGACTATTAAAATTGGCTTTCAAATATTGTAATAATTAGTAAGAAACCATAAGGTATTAGACTATGTACCAATTCTTGAGACACCAACAAAGCATACTTAATGGACTATTGTACTCTATCAAATATTGTCATGATTTTTGACTCTATAAATGGGTATGGGATGCTTTATCTAATGTATGGTTTCTTGTGGTAAAATTAGATCAATACAACACCAAAAGACCAAAAAAGATAACATTCAACACTCCTTAGGGAATATTTTGTTATCAAGTAATACCTTTTGACATTAAGAATGATGGTGCCACATCTGAGCTTTTAGTTACTTAAATTTTTATGATATGATGCATGATATTATTAAGCATTATGTTTAGGATAGTTTTGTTAAATATAAGACCAAATAAGGCCATTCAAAGGGTTTGCATAGAATAGTTAAATGCCTATGTAAGTATAAAGTAAGGCTTAACCCCAAAAAATGCATTTTTGATGTCACTTCCAGAAAATTGATAGGCATCATTATATCTCACATGGGAATAAAATTTTATCTAACCAAGGTTAAGGCCATTAATGAGATGTTATTACCATATAATTTTAATTAGTTCCATAGTTTGTAGGGTAAGATATAGTCCATTAGGTGCTTCATTTCTCAACTAGTTTATAAATTCCATCCATTTACTCACTTATTGAGGAAGGGAACCAAAATTTCATGGAACTGGAATTGACATAAGGACTTTGAACATTTGAAAGTATAATTGTCCAATCTTCCTATTCTATTATCATTTATGATGGAAATTTTGTTACCACTCTACCTATATGAAACTGAAAATACATCGAAGGTAATTTTGTAATAGCTTGATGAGTAGGGAAAGGAACATGCTTGTAGTACCTAAGTTGTACATTGGTCACATAGGAACATAATTGTATGCCAATAGATAAAAATTATTTAGTTATGTTATTCACCGCTGAGAAACTAAGACACTACATGCTTAATGATAATACCGTTATCATTGCCAAAGTAGATTTGATCAAGTATCTACTTTCAAAAATAGATTTACATGGTCGCAAGGCTAAATCAATAATGTTTGTAAGTGATTTAAATATTGAAAATATCAATCAAAAGGCCATCAAGGGATACATAATTACATATTAGCTTGTCGATGCTCCCATTAACAACACTCCACCACTCATATTTATATGGCCAATCATGATAAAGAAAATAAATAGACCATCACATATATATTACAATAATAATAGTCCATGTAAAAGATTGTAGAGAAAATATTAATGTCATATATCTCACAAAATAATTTCATATACATTTCAAATATAAATGTCATAAATCCAAAATACAAAAATACCACAGAGATATACAACATCAACTCTAACTATGTGATTCCATAGGTCCTATAGGAGGTGATCTTAGTGATCCAAGTTGTGTAGGTGATTGTGGTTGCTATACTGACTGACCTAATGATATTGTACCATGTGTTCTAGTCTGAGACCAAGATGACCTACTGCTATCCATCTATGCATCCCATAACTTAAAAATAATAATCTACTAACCTCTTGAGACTATAGTCTCATATTCCCAATTATAGTAAGAAGCATCATCATTACCATGAAGTCTTTCCAAATCCATCCTAGAAAAATTTGCCTATGAGCTATCACCTTGTGCCTCATCGAGCTCAAGCCAGATCCTTTAAACATTAGTTAAGGTGTCATCCCTCTCTACTATGGCTTAATCCCTATTTGCTTGTATCTTTGCATTTGCATATGTCATCCTATCCACCTCTACCTTTATTTAATCAATCTCTGACTAAATGGTAGTAATCTAACCATATATGAAGATAACTTGGACTTAAAACTAACCCATTCTCATTTTTGGGCCATGGATCTTACATACTCTGTCTAGAATCTCTTCCTCAAGAATGGTAATATCTCTACCTTTTCTGGATGTACTAGATGGCCCTATTTGGCATGCATCTAAAGATGTACCTATTATTGATAATTAGTTGGGGTCTCTATCATCATAAAATATGTAGTAACCCCCTAATCACCCTCATCATCCCTATCATCATCATCACCTCCCCCACTACTTTGATAATTACTTTTAGTACTATTACCACCACTATTTTTCTCAACCTTAGCCTCACTCTCCTCATTTACATTCATCTAGACACCACCTCCATCATGTACCTATCCTAGTGCCTGTGTGGGTGTTGCCAATCCTAGAAGACAAACTTGTGCCCACCACAAAACATAAGATGACATCATGCCTACATTTGTTGGGTCACCATCATAGGCTTATGAAGTCTATGTAACTACCCCATAACTTCCAACATTTATGTTCCTAAGAATAATTGTCGTCCTATAACCAATCTCATAACTTTTGTGTGTGACCCATCTTAGGTTAGTAGGGACATCTTGTAGCATACCAAACTACTATGGAACTCATTCAAGCATATAATCCTTGATAATATGGGTATATTCTACCTATTAAGAAGCATCAACAAGTCATAAAACTCATGTACCAATTATCATGTGGCCACTACAGCTAACATGGTAAGTATTTCTAAAAAATAAATAACTCATCCATCAACTTGCCCAACATACACTGAGAGAAATATATCTCAATGTGATGTCATGTATAGCCTGCAGCTATCTAAACCCAACCATATGTCACTAGATCCTATAGGAAACATATCTGTCTCTAGCCAATCAAACTCTCAATAACTATGTGCTCCCATCCCAAAAGGTGGAGTAAAATAGACATGCCAACAAACTAGTCTCCTTGATAGGCAAGGATGCACAAGTATCTTTACATCTTGTCTAATAATAATAACCCCTAAGTAAATCTAGTTGTATCATCCATTATAGCCCATATCACTCTGCTTAAGCCCATGTAAAATAATTAGCCACTCTTCTTAGGTAGCAATAGGTCACTTACAATATCCATAAGAATGATGGCTTCTTTATCAATTAGTTTTATTAGTGATGGGTCCTCTGGGGCATGCTCATTTGGCCTAGTATTAGTGTATGTCTCTAGTATATCAATGTCAAGCTTCCCATGTGCCATGGGAATATATCTATAGTTGATCAAATCAACTAGCACATCTTGTTATTATCTAGGCAATGTCAACAATAATCTTTTACCTCTCATAGGTAGCTTGGGGATCTAACAAGTATCCTCAAATGTTAGTATAGCCTTTAATGTCAGTAGGTACAATTCAAAAGTCTCAGAGCACCACTACTCTACCAGTGCACTCAAATAGGCCTAATATACACTGATCACGAGTATCTGATCTTTGTCTCAAATACCCACAATATGGAAAAATGACACCATATTCTTTGTATAGATCTGCATCATTTGTAAACAATGTGAACACCAATCATACACTGTCACTACCTCGAGCCACTCTTGTAACCACTTATAGATCCACATTTGCCTACACTACTATTTAACAAGTACCTCCTTTTCTACTCCTCTCTCCTAGAGGTTTGATCAATGGTTATGCCTTACCAAACACATGTTTACCTTAAGTGTCCCTTAATAAATGCCTTTTTGATGAAGTCACTAATTTCTTAGGAAATTAGGTGAAATCACCATTTTTGTTTTACATGAAAATGGTCACTTCATTCATTTTAGAAAATGGTCACCAAGGAAATTCAATGAATTGACTATTTTCATTTTGCATGAAAATGGTGATTTTGCCTATTTTAGCAAAATCACCAATTCAGTGATTTCCACCCAATTTTGATGATATTGTCATTTATTATAGGTACAGTCATTATTTGTTCTAGGTGAAGTCATCATTTAACCTTCCATGAAAATGAAAACTCCATTGGTTTTAGTCCTACACCCAACATTAATTATGAAATAAATAATCACAAAATATGATCCAATGATTTATTAATAACATACATGATTTTATGATTGTATCTTTTTAAATTAGAAGTATCAATAATTTTATATCTTATCTTACGTATGATGTACATATTCTTTTTTGTTTGAGATATGTATTTCAAATATCTATCTCATAACTCAAAAGGTAGCTTACATTTCACTTGTTTCATCTAAAATCTAGATTATAGCCTCTAGAATCTATGATATTCCGTACACATTTATTATTATAGATGCAAGAATTAAAAATCTTACTTTTGACATAGTCAACATGTGACCCTTATACACACCATGTTACACACATATTTAGGGTAAATTTTACCCATTTAGTTTCTAAACATTCATATTATTGTTTTAACTTTAATTTTTTGTCACCGAGTTTTATACTCATATATGCATATAGGATTAAACAAAGATTCAATCACATGCAACATAATAGAAGGATTTACACATTTCAAAAAAAAAAAATGGTTGTATTTTTGTTATTTTTTATTTTCTATATTTTATTAGATTATTATTATAGTCACTTATGCACTTGTAAAATATCCATGTATGTTTCACATGTAGATTGTATTTTAGTTCGAGAGTTTTAAGAGTGAATAATTTTGTATCCACACTTGAATTGTTTTAATTTAATATTTATATCTATATACATCAAAGTGGATTAGTATGTTTACACAAAATAAAACAGAAACTAAAGTAATTTATTGTCAAAATACATTTAATTGTAAAATTATGTTTATATTTATTATTGGTCTAAAATAGGTTATTATTAGAACATTTGCTCTTGTGATTCGTGATTTTTCTTCATGTCCCCTTTATTTTTTTCTCTTTTGTATTCTTCTATCTCCTCTCGCTTTGATTTTCTTTGTTTCTAGTGATTTCCTTGAAATAGTATCATACACATATAATCGGCCTATAAATCTATAGTGTATGTTTAATGGTTATGTTCCATTTTTATAAATGATGAATTTCCATGGGTTAGTGGTCATGTATTGTTAAATATTTTTCTTGTTTTATGTTATTTTCTTAGAAAACTAGATTGTAATTTTAATCAATAGATTTATAAATACATCAATATAGTGGTACATTTAAAACATCAAAAAATCAATAAAATATATAATGAAAAACATTAAAAAATCTAACAAAATTTAAAAATCATCTAACGTTTATTAGTAATTTATTTTATAAATGATAAAACATTTATGAAGTATTTATTGAATATCTAAAATCTCTATAGAAATAAAATATTAACCCCTCTAAACTTCTAAAAACCATCTCCTTATCATTTATTTATTTATTGTTGTAGAAATAAAATATGAATTATTTCAAATTTTAATTTTGTGGAATTAGAATATTAATTTGCTCCGTCTTCAAGGGCCTCTGAATTGCTAGAGCCAAATTCCGAGGCTCTCATGTCCGATGGCATAATTAGCTCTAATCAACGAATATATGCGCCTCTCTTAGATAAACTGTAGGGATCCCCCAATAAAACATTGCCCTTGATCAATTAGCCATGCGGATGCCATTCTCACGTTGTGTATATTTAAAAGCATGAAACGAATATGTAACATGTTTGCCATTCTCACCTTCTGTATAGGCTGTAGTAAAAAACATGAAATGAATATCTAACGTACTTTATTTTTGTTTTTCCTTCCAACAGGCAAAAATTTTGTCATTTCTGAATTAATAATTGTTTATAAAACTTCACATACTCGCGGAATTTTTACAAAGTTACGGAATTAGAAAACAAATTTCCCACAACGCGTAGAACGCTTTGAATCAAAATCTTGGGAGATTCGTTTCTGTACACCAATACACACCATCTAGTTCAATACAACTGTCAGGGATATCAACACACCGGTTAAGATTGCTATATATGAAACCCCGTGGTATTTGGAGTTATGACTGGCGAGGTGTGAATCAGTGACCTCCTCTTCCTCTTCATAAATGGTATGGAGCTCATAAAGCTGTGTCTTCAAGGGTCTCTTCATTGCAAGAGCCAAATCCCAAGTTCCCATTTCTGATGACATCATAAGTAACTGCACAGATAAAGAAAGCCAGATGATTTCTTGTGATAACTTGGTAATATTTGCATGTCTCTTGATAATCTGTAAGGATCCCCAGATATATGCTTCTTGCACAAGGACGAAAGACCAGAGCAGACAAGCTTGACTAACAAGACACTACGCAAAAACATTTATAAACCCGTATGAGAAACGTGTTGTGAGTATTGCGATTATTTTACTGTTTCCTATTGGAAGACTATTGGCTTATATTCCAATATATAATGTAGGATTCTAGAAACTATGGTTGCAAAAGTCGTGGTCTACATCTTTGGGAAGCTTCGATTTGTCATTGACATATTCAATGCGTATATGCTGAAGAAACGCGTATTAGGTGTCAGATAAATAATGCATTAATACTCACACATGATACTCTATGTTGGAAAAATAACAGTTGAAAATTTAATATTTATGTTTTTATTGGATGATTAAACTCTTTCGTTTTTATTTTTACATTTTAAATAATGAATACATCACTCTTCTCTATTTCATAGTTTACAATTTTTTTATTATAATATATTTGAAAAGGGCATCTTTTTTATCAATAATTTACTATTTTTTTTTGAAACTATTACTCATAATTAAATTATTCTGAACAAATACAAAGCATGATGTGAATATATGATGTCATATGATGTAAGAGTTACCATTTGGACTATATAAATCTTGTTTTGGCATTAAAATAGTATGGGAAGAAGTTAAATAATGGCCTCTCTATAAGATTAGTTTTGTAATTTTTTTAATAATGAAACCACATGATTAGGTTTTTCGAGATGCTTTAGATATTTTTGTCAATTGTAATTGCATATCCTTATGTATTTTTTAAACAATGGATCTTGAGATACTCAAATAGGTGTGTGAGTTGAGCACGATTAGAATTTGTATGCTTACATGTAGGAATGGGTGAATTCATAGGATTAACATTAATATCAATAGATCCATGCTTGGTATTTTGACTTGTTCAAGAAAAAGACATAAACATAATAATTATGTCTTGTTGGTGTATTAATTGTTTGATTGATAATATGAGCAACCATATAAGCCTTATGTTGTATTAAAATAGTAGGATTAACTTGAATAGAGATAACTAGGTGGAGGAATAGAAGGACTAGGGTAAATTTCATCACTATCCTCATCACCAACTGTATATGTAGAACATGAACATATTAAGTAGAGGCATTCAAATCATTTTTAGCAATAGTGTCATGCTTATGTTACTTTTCCCTAATTCATAGGTGTACATATTTAAAGTTAAAAAGTAATGATTTGAAAAATTCATGATTTGTGTTAATCATGGCTTTCATTTTATAAATATTGGAAAATCCTTATGGATCAATGTCATTAAAAACATTTTCATCTTCCATAAAATTATTTGCATGGTCATCATCAAGATTTTCATATTGTAGATAACCACTAACATCTAGATCATTTATAGGATTTGAATCAATAAATATATGAGAGGAAACCACATTAAATACAATAGGTTTAATTTCAAAGGAGCACAAGCAGACAATAATTGAACTTGCATCAAATCGCAAGTATTAATTCTCAACCCAACACTTCACCTTGGAGGATGTTTACATATAGGATTCTTGATGTGGAGACACTATTCACACTTGTAAGGTGTCATGGGCACTGTTTCTTATGCCTAGGTGGAATGGGGTTCCATAATCCTTCCAAGGCCTAAAGGAGATTTGATTTTATCATGCATGAAGGAAGTGGGGTATAATTCCATATAGGGACCTTGATAATGGGCTTGATATTTCTGAAAAGGAGAATCCAAAGACATTTTGGTTATACATTCAACTGGGGAATAAATTTTACTATTAAAATTGACCACCCATGTGGAGTGGGAATCCATTAGAGTTTCACATGTTAAAAGGGCCCTATGTAAATTGCATCACTTAGATAGAATCTTCATCATTATCTACTATTCACACCATGAGGAGGATGGCCCAATTGTCTTTGGAGATTGTCTTTTGTCTTTTATTTAGTGTAGAATGGTTTTATGCTTTATCTTTATTCCCTCCTAGAGGAGGATAATTTTTATCTTGTCTTTATTGCATCCAAGCGGAGGAGGGTGTAATTATTCTCCTTTTCTAGACTCATATACAATTATGCCATCATTTTGAATGAGTAATCATCCCAATCCTTCAATGGACCCATTTTTTACAACCAAAAATGTCGAGTTAGATTGGGTACCTTCAAGATGGGTGCCATCGACAACTTTTCATTCAAAATTAGGAAATCTTTATCACATTGCTCTATCCATATAAAATTCCTACCTTTCCTTTTAAATGTTATAATTGGGTTGGTGATCCTAGAAAGTCCTTCAACAAATCTCATATAATATCCTACTAATCCCATGAAACTCCTTACTTCTGATATGTTATTGGGAATTGGCCATTTGATTATTGCCTTTATCTTGACTGGATCTACTACAATTCCTTTTTGGGATATAATGTGGCCTAGATAGTGAATTTACTTCATAAATAACACATATTTGGACAACTTACCATATAATTTAAGTTCTCTCAACCTCTAAAGAACCAATTTAAGATGTGCTAAGTACTCCTAATTTTTAGAGTATATCAAAATGTTGTCGATGAACACTAAGATGAACTCATCTAGGTAATTATGGAACACACTTTTCATTAAGTTCATAAATGTTGGAGGAGAATTTGTTACCCCAAATGGTACTTCAGTAAACTCAGTGTTCATATCTAGTCCTGGAAGTAGTTTTTGGAATATCCTCATCCTTTATTCTTAGTTGATAATATCCTGATTGAAGGTCTATCTTTGAGAACACTGTTGCTCCCTTAATTTGCTCAAAAAGGTCTTATATTCAAGGTAGGGGACATTTAGTTTTAATTGTGACCTTATTTAGCATTCTATAATTAGTGCATAATCTTAGGGTTCTATCTTTATTTTTAAAACATAAGACTAGTGCTCCCCAAGGAGACACACTTGGTCTAATCAATCCTTTACTCAAGAGTTCCTCTAGATGAATTTTAAGTTCCATCAACTTAGTTGTGTTCATTCTATAGGGTGCTCTAGAAACTGGCTTGTCTCCAGGTATAATATCAATTGAGAAATCAAATTCTCTCTTAGGAGGCATTCTAGGTAATTCCTTAGGAAACACGTCATTGAATTCCCTTAGGAATGGATATCCTTCCATAGTTGGTTTGTCTTTGATTTCATCCTTATCCTCTATCATTACCATGAAACTTTGAGCTCCCTTTCTTCTCTCCTTCTTCAGCTACATAGCTAATATGGTTTCTACTTTTATAGGCCTATGGACCCCTTTAATCATACCCATCTCCCCTCATCACTATAACACCTAACAAACATACTATAGCAGTCTATTTTAACTTGGTTTTTGGTGAGCCAACTCATCCTTATTATTACATCATAGGATATTAAAGGTGCTACAAACAAGGTTAAGCTTGTCTCAAAATCTAGAAATTATATTTTTGCCTTTGGTAGACATTGAGACACTTCCTTGACTGCCTTATCCCCATACTAGACTATCCTTGATGCATTCATGTGAATCACTAGTAGAGACTTTTTTATAACTAATTATATAGAGATGAAACATTCTGATGAACCGGTATTTATGAGAATTTAAATGGGTTTACCCAATAATTTACCTATAGCTTCAACTAGCACATTCTGGTATCTATTTTTGCCATTCCTTACTATATCATTGATCCTTTGTTGTGGTTCCCTTTGAGGCTTATTGTCTCTTATCTATCCCAACCTTTTTGGGCATTCTTGGGCAAAGTGATTTCTTCCACAAGCAAAACATCTTCCTGGTGGGACTTCTGGTAATAGGTTTCTCAGGTTATCCTCAAAAATCTATGGAGGATACATTGGGTGATTAAAATTCCTTTTATCATTCCTATTATTATCTCCTCCCCTATTTTTTTTACTTCAAAAATTATTTATCTAATTTTCATTTGGTGGGGGTACTCTGCCTATTGAATTTGATCATGGGTTTTTATCCACAACTTGCTCTCCCCTAAAATTTGATTTTCTTTTGAAGTCTCTATTTCTGTAATTGTTGAATTTTATCTTACCACAACCAGGGCCTATAATTTCCATTCCTATCTAAGTGATTTTTCCTACACTTCATTCATGTTCTCAGGGCCATGCATATCTACTTATACTCCTATGTTTGCATTCAGCCCTATGATGAACTTTCTAGTCTGACCTCTTTCATCCTTATGGTACATGGGCACATACTTAAGTAATTTGGTGAATCTATCCCAATACTATAGGACTGGCATGCCTCCCTACCTTAGGTTGTGAAAATTAGTTTTCTTCTCATCAAAAAATAATTGGGGTAAAAATATCTTCCTAAAATGATGGTCAAACTAATCCTAGGTCAAATGTTTCTTGGTTATTCCATTTAATTCCTTTGTCTTGGTCAACCATCTAGCTACCTATCTTACCATTTTGTAAGATCCCCACAATACCTTAGTTGCATCATTGTAGTTTCTCAAGTCAAAGTAATTTTCCATCTCATTTAGACAATTCTCATCACCTTCACCTAACTATTTCCCATCAAACTTAAGGGGTAAAGTCTTCTTTGAATCCTTGCTAAAATAAGAAAGTGAAACTTGAATTCTGGGAGCTATAACATCCATTTCATTGACTAGTGGTGGATTTTCTTCTAGCATATTTTCAAGGTTAGGTTCTAATATGTTTTCTACATTTTTTTGCCTTGAATTAAGATCATTAATCACTCGCTCAAGTGAGTCTATTTTATCTCTTTATTCTGTCAACAAATTAATGAGGACTTCTATCATTGGTTCTCTATTTTATAGAACCTTTTGTTCAACATTTTCATTATTATGTTTAATGTATGCCACATTTTCCCTTTGATTCCTAGTTGATCGCATAGGTCTTGCCATTTGGTTTCCTATTAGAAAAAACATAATCTTCTAAGTTTTTATTCAATGTAATTGATAACATAATTCATTTTTTTGGATAGCTCTAGTTTTGTCATACATTTTATTATTGATCATAGTCACAAATAGGATTGATAAAAAGTAAGCATTTGATAATCTTATTCAAATTTTTATCACATAGAGTTCTTATCTTTATAGAGGATAAGAATTATGACTATAATATATAGATGTCTATATAACATTGATTTAAAAATACTATAAATAGATTATTCTTCATCTAGTTGTATTTCTTTGGCATATTCATCTTCTAAGTGAACCACATATTGGTGGCATTAGTTATATTTGTTACACACTTCAGGGCTTATATATGGTGCTTCAGAACATGTTCCAAATGGAAAATCTCTTATTATTGAGGGCCTTTTAAATGGACATTTTACTAAAGGTTCAATCATAGCTAGTTTTGTTTTAACTAGATCCACTTTAAAATATTTGAGTTTACATTGGATTGCAACTATTATATCTGAGTCATAAATGTAAATGGGTTCTTTTCATGTAGAGGGATGTTCCATTTTCATTTTGTTCTTTGTTTTTTTTCTATTTCCTTTCTTTTAAATTTTTTCACAAGCCATGTCTGAACAACTAGTTTAAACCAAATTAGTTTCTCATAGTTTTTAGTTTTCTCAATAAGCTAACATCAACAACTAATATTGTACTAAGTGTATGTCATAGTAGGATTAAGGCCTAGATTTCAAACCTTAGCTCTGATACCACAATGTAGAGACCATCGCTCTGATACCACAATGTAAAGACCATAATTCATATCCTAAAACACTTTTTTTAAGGTAATTAATGTTTGTCTATGCATATAACATGGGTATATCTTATCCTATGAGATATCCTTTTCCAAACAGGTCACCATCTAACCATATGGGTTAGTCTTTTCTTTACCAAATGGGTAATCATATAACTAAATCGGTTAGTCATTTATTTACCAACCATGTAATCA
>JARHVA010004336.1:350000-377500 GCA_037957365.1 Torreya grandis | reverse complement strand
TGGTTGTATTTCGCTTATATTGGATTTCATTGTTCATCTTGATGGAGGTAATAATAAAAAATCACAAGGAACTATTCTCCCATCCAAATTATTCATTGGATTGCTTACCATGACATTAGTTATCAAGTAGTTGTTTCACCTTCATTGGGACCACTTCTTACAAACCTAATTCCTTTTTTTTTGTCTATTCTACTATTCATGTGTGGACATAGAATGACACATGAGTTCCTCTAAATATTTTCATTGCTATGAGATAACTGAGATTATTTTTTTTATGCAATGAAAGTCTTGATATACTTTTATATAATCAACATTTGATTTGAATTCCACATTTGTGCAAATCTCACCAAACTAGATGTGAGAACATCTTATTATGCAATTTATGTCTATTCAGGATGGATTTCAGATTAGTTTTGGATGTGTGATTATCATTCTATGTCTAGATTATGTTCATGTAATTATTCTACCCTTCACCTCTATTGTCCATACAATTTTCATACTACCTATTGATCTTCCCTTATTTTTGATAAAATCTGATAGCCTTTTAAATAAATAGATATTATTATTATTATTATTATTATTATTATTATTATTATTATTATTATTATTATTATTATTATTATTATTATTATTATTATTATAATAATAATAATATGGTGATATTTCTATGTCTTTAGTTTGTTCTTTATTTTTTATTTTTTATTTTTTTGGATGTATCTTGTAATTTCATTGATCTACAAAGTGTCATGGAGGTTAAATATTTAAACCATGTCAACCATCATGAAAATGTGTGTTTTATTTCTCTCTTTTCATATATAATTCTATGGGTACTTCATCTATCCCATAATTATTAGTGTCATCCCTTTTATATTTTAAAGTATTTTGTGTTTTATTTTATATTTTAACATCTCCATAATTTTTAAATAGTGGATTAGGATCACTCGTATAATTTTGTTGATGTTCTCACCATGTTTTACTCACATTTTGCATAGCCATTTTTGAGTGTGGACAATCTGACCATGTACTATACAATATTCCTCCCTTTTTTGAGATAGTCTCAACTTTATGATCAACTTTTTTTTATAAAATCAAGTTATATCTTGTTTGTGTCTCATTGTAATTTTTTTTAAAATATATTTTATTTTATAGTTTTTATGTATTATTTCAAACCTTGATAGTGTTATTTTATAACATCTCTAACATGTTTCATTTATTTCTTATTCAACTTGTGGATTTAGATCACTCATACAAATATTATCATTCACTCTATCCATTCAAAATATGGGTGTGTGTGAGGTTATACTGCTTTATTAGATTATTGTGAGTAACTCCATTGCCTATCCTTGTGGTGGTACATAGCATATATATCTCAAATTATTTTAATTGATGGTATTCATTTGGTAAATTTTATTTTTTGTTTATAAACCTCATTTGAGATATTTATTGTCTCCTTTTATGGTGATATTCTAATGCATCTAGTGTCTTATTTTTCTTCTTCATTGATTAGGTAGTGGACTCAAAACATTCATATAATTTTTGATTATTCATTAGTTGGTTATTCACTTTCACTTTTGGTGATAGATCATCCTACCTAATGAGTTATTTATATGTGAATCATACCATCTACTAAACCTTCTTTAATTATGGATTAGTGCATCTAGTGCACTCTCTTCAGTGATGGATCAAACGACCATATTTTAGCATTATGGTGTAATACATGTGTGTTTTACTAATTTTAAGGATCCCTTGTGTGATATCTTAGCACCTCCCATCACTTAAATTATTTTTATTATTTTTTTGATATACCTTTATTGTGTGAGTCACTTTTTATATTGTACTTTATTGTACATTGGGTAATCTTCAAGGCTATTTTTTATGACACATTTTTGAGAGGAGTTTTAACCTTCTTATTATTTATAGCCCACCCTAAGTTTCTCATAAGGGGTTACTTACACATTATTCTATATATAATTAAATTAGATTAAGATAATTTATGGATGTTAAGTGTTCATAATCACACTTTTATAGACTTCAAATAGGATAAGTAAGAATTTAAGGCTCAAACCACTTATCAATTCAAGCTATAAGGTGTTCAATCATATGTGCTACTTAAATGACCAATAGGAAAATGCGAGCTTACTATTGTAAATGTTTTCTATAACTCACTTATTGATTTAATATTGATTTCCTTTAGATGTATCTCACCTATTCAATAGGATATGATATATGTACTATGAACTAAATTTTTTAAATCCTTTTTTTGAACCTACAAGTAGGGTGTTTTAGATCTAATAGTATGAATGAATTTTGAGAAGTTTCTTAATATTCATATTTTTATATTTATTTTCCATATGGTGATGAGAGACTTTTTGAAACAAGAGTGTGATGTGCATTGAAATTTATGTGTGAAATAATGTAAAATAAATTTTATTCATTGCATTCATAAACATAAGAAGAAGATAAGCATCTCATTCTAAAATAAACAATAACAAAATTAATTTTTTTGATATATTTAATGTAAATAACACAAACTAACTACTTTAAGTTGAAGATATGTATGTAATAATTAAATAAAAACTTTATGCATATATTATTCTTTGATATCCTTCTCACTCTATTTCTTCTTGTGTATATTTCAACCCTAACAAGAAAAATTAGGGTTTTTTTCTTCTATATTGCTAAAGTTATATCTTTTTGTAATTTTCATACTTTACATTTTCATGTTAACTTTAATGTTTGATAGCTGTTAATTTTTTATAATATATGATTTTTTTGCAATGTTGGTTGTGTAGCTTTAGATTGTTATACACTTGTAAAATTGGATCTAATGATGTTTGGAGTATTTCTTGAAAATTATCACTATTTTGAGCCTCCATGTTAGTGACATTGGAGATAGGTGCACACGATCTTCACATGTTTCATGTTGAAAACTTATTTGATGTAATAGGTATATGAGGATTAGTACTCCCAATACTAAATTACATATAGAGATGCAAAGGGACTAAATAATATCTTTTAGAGATCGCACATTATATTAATGTTTTCCTCAACAATGGATAACTTATGAAACAAGTACCATGGATGGCTTTATTACCTGCCCCACCTGCTCCTTTGTATGCTATCAATTTGACAATGGAAATTTGAAATTATTTACCGCTTTGTATTTTATAGATTTCATATTTCCAATTTGAAACAAAAATTAAAATAGATTAGTCTAAAGAAAAGAGGCAAAAAGTATACCATAGTATTCCAGAAGATCCACTAATATCTCTCCAATAAGGGGGCCTGTTCTTGTCAACTGGTATGAAAATTGCGTTAGTGAAAACCTGCTCTATTTTACTATCTCAAAGTGTGACCTATAGAAATTTTTCATAGTCACATCCTATATTTATAGTGATAAATTTGATTTGGTAAACTTCATAAAAAAGACACCAATTTTGCCAAAGACATAAAGCTATCTTCAGTGTTCAATGTGCCTAGTACAAGGCTCTATTACAAAGCAGACATATATTTGTATACATCAGTGCTAAGGCTATTTTAAAATAAACTAAAAAGAACCCTTGACTTGTACACCTTCACTACGATAATAGAAACCCAATTTACTGATAGACAACATTACAAACTTTTCATCATTCTCATATATGATGTAAAAAATTAGAATGACTATTGAAACCTGATCTTGATAACATGTCAAAAGCAAATATACCAAACAAATCAAGAATGCTAATATTCTAGAAATTTATCACAACTTTTGCTTGTGCTGTCTATGTCAATTATTGATATACAGGGGCATGCTTAGTTTTCGATATCTAACATCATTTCCTTCTAAAAATTCTATAACATTAAAAATGGTTTTTTATAGATAATATAATATTAGAAAGGCATCTATGCCTTTATTCAATAGATCATCAATTGATTCTCTTGATGAGCCATGATAGATCTGGTTCGTGGTGCTTTTATTATGAGCCTCTAGATATGCAATTCTCTATACTCCTGACGGAACACATATTATGGGAGAAAAATTGGCTACGACTAACGTCTTCCTAGCATATCTATTCTTAAAGGTAACATTAGCGAAGGAGGGTTGTTAGACTGGTGCTTCCAACGTCCATGGTTTTTTCGAAGTATACTATTATGAATCTGTCTTTAGGGGAGAAACTCTAGCTCCAAGTACTTTGGCTGCAACTGGGTCAATCCCATGCCAACATTCTACCTTCTGCAATCAATGTCTAAATTCATAGGAGATCTAGGAGTGCCTACAGGCTTAAAGGCTACTCTACATGAATATTTGGAAGCTTACGTCCTTCCAATGCCCTGCCCCTTTCCCAACACATTTGAAGAATTGACCCTAGTTTTTGCATCAAGGATGGGTAGAGGTTGAGTTGTTTGCTTGTTGAGAGGTACAGTAGTAGGCTTTCCCATAGTAATAGATTTATCTAGGCCAGGGAATTATTCACTACCAGATTGAGAGGTAGAGCCCATGTGAAAGACAACAAAATTTGAAAATTCCTTGGGTGGGATAAAGGATTGCCAAACATAGTCAGATTATAAATAAGTGGCTTTGTAAATTATGACACATGCATAATACATGGCTTCACAACAGCTATTGCCTCCTCAACACCTATTCATGAGGGCATCTATAAGTAGGTGGCATCATTATCATTAAACATAAAAACTTTGATTTAAACAGCCTACAAATTTATCATGTGGTTTTTGATTCGCTACCACTCATCAGAGTATTCACTGTTTAAGTGTAACTAGGGAAAATAATATTTTATTGCCCCTTTTCAAAAAACTTTGCTAAATTAATGGAATTCATAATAGAAAACAATAGTTGATTGGTTGGCAAATTTTTTTGACTAAATTAAACACCCTAGGTGAAACATATAATACTGGGCAGGTACTAATAATTATAAACATTTTTATATTAGTGTATCGACTATTGGTATATCTTAGTTCTTGTGAGAATTAAAGGGTATTTTTTAATTTGTTGTATAAAATTAGTTTGAACAATATAAAAAAACATGTATTAATGATATTATATTTTATGTTTGTTGTTAGAGTTTTATGTACTGTAAAAATATCAATTATATTTTACTTTATATGATTCATTTATTTTGGACATGTAAATCTAATATAACAACCAAATTTAATCATCCCATCAAATTCGATTATCCTATAAATTTTATTAATTTATATAATATTGATGTTATTTATAATATACAATTAGATACACAAATCTAATATAATAACCAAATTCACTCATTCTATAAATACTATTATTTTTTTTAATTCTATATAGTATTGATGTTATTTATAATATATTATATTAAAGGAAATTTTAGGTCACTATTAAAATATGTAGAGAAAAATCAAAATTTATTAGTTAAGTAGTTCATGATTTAAATAATAAATGATAATTTTCATAAGAATGTAAACCATTTCATGTCCCTAGAATCGATTAAGTAACACTAATGTTATTAGCTTGGTGCCTTTGTAATCATAAAAATATTTTGATTGAGGTAATTGTTAATTTTTTTTGAAGAATATATGTAATATTATTTCCCTTACATCGATTAAGTAAAACCAACCTAGTTATCTTGGTGTCTTTATAATCATTGAACTATTTAAATTGAGGGTAATTTTGAAACTCTTTGAATATGTTTATTATTATTATTTTTAATGGGAAGAAAAGGGTTATGAAAGGAACCCTTCCTTTGTATAGAGGAAAATAAATGTTTACCAATAAAATACACATAAAACACCTCTATCATTGGTAAAATTAATTAATGGTGAGTGAGTTATAGACCCCCCAATAAACCTCACAATAATATGCACAATCCAATAAATTAAAACCTCACAACTGGTTCTGAAAGAGTATTTAAAACCTCTTAAAGGTTTTGTCCCTCACACACCACCAACTTTATTGAGGCAAAGATTCATGTTCCTTGATTTAGGTCCATTTATAGGCTGGATTTTTTTAAATTTCTTTTTCCCTTACAATAGTTCAATTCTCTCCTTCCCTTAAATCATGATAAATAGGGATACAAACTTCAATGAAACTAATGGGAAGGGATCTATCTATTTTAACATGAACCATTATACTTATGGATTTATTTAAATTTTTAAGAGCTCATCCTACCTCATTTTTATTTTCTTCACTTGTATCCATTGTCTTGAAAAAATTTTGAACATCGATTAGAGCCTCTAAATCTATCTCCAGTAAATCACTCTTTGCTACATCATGGTCACTCCCAATTTTCACTATAAGATTTTTAGGAAAGTTGTCCATCTAACATGAATTATCCATCTTGATCTCAGAACTACTAAAATTTATGTCCAAATGAAATGTTTCAAAACATTTATGACATCTAAAGAATAAACCCTCATATTTAATAGATTGTGTCTAGTGACGGTCCTTCACTTCCAATTTAACATAAGCTGGAAGTTTTGTAGAGATATCTATCCTAACCAGTATTTTATAAAATGTTAAATGGTCCTTTCACCTCATATTAGAATCCTTTAACATGATCCTATAATATTAAACTAAGGTTATGTCCAGATCTATAGAAGTAGATATGGTAGTTGATCCCAAATATGGCTCATATTAAATTTTTCCTTGAAGTGGTTGAAGGATGGGTACCATGGCTTAACCAAAAAAGTGAATTGATCCCATGTCTAGACATAATCTTGGAAAATTACTTTCTTATATTCTTCATGATTGTAAACTACGACAAATAGACCCTTAACAAAGTGAAGGATTTTAAGCTTAGCTCCCATCAAGGGCCTCCATTAATCTGAGATACATGTGTGAGTATCATGTAGGGTAGGATGAAATCCATTAAACCTATAAATAACTCCTTTCATTGAATAAGCTTCTTCTATATTTAATACATCATGAAGCACTTCCTTGTTAGAGGTAACTAAGTGGATTGATATAACATGGGTTAGAGGATTTGTTTTTGTATTTGCCATCTACATTTACCAAGTAATTGGATATATAAAAGTGAATCTAACACTCTTGTGGCAACCTTTTGGGATCAAGATAGTGGGAAACTATCTTATTATGCTCTGTCTATAGTCCCTGCCACATCTTAAACCCATCCTTCATGTCATACTACATTGGTTTCATCTATGTTGAGGTTCTCACTATGTTTTCCTCTCATTTTTCATAGCCATTTTTACTGTAGATAATCTAACCATGTATTATAGAGGATTCATCTTTTTTTCATAAAGTTTCTCCTTTATGATCACCATTTTTTATAAGATCAAGTTATATCTCATTTGTGTCTCTTTTATTTTTTCTTTCAAGTATATTTTATTAGTTAATTTTTATGTATTCTTTAAAATCGTTACAATGTTATTATCTAACATATATAGCATATTCCATTTATTTAGTACTTCACTTGTGGATTTAGATCACTCATAATAATATCACCATACATTCCAAACATTCAAAATTATGAGAGTGTGTGAGGTTATACTACTTTATTAGAGTATTGTTTCTAGCTCCATTTCCTATCCTTGTGGTGATACATATCTATAATTTGTTCAATTGTTGGTATTAATTTGGTAAACTTTATATGTATTTTATCAAACTCATTTGAGATATTTACTTTCTCCTTCTATGCTGCTATTATAATCCATATAGTGTCTTGTTTCTCTTCTTAAGTGATTAGGTATTGGATTTGAAACATTCATGTATAGTTTTTAATTATTTACCAGTTGGATAGTCACTTTCACTTTTTGTGATAGATCATACCACCTAGTGATCTCTTCATTTATGGATAGTTTCATATACCACACCTTCTTTAATGGATGACTAGTGCATCTAGTTCACTCTATCGAGTGATGGATCAAGACACCATATTTTAGCATTATGGTGTAATACTTATACATTTTACTATTTTTTGACATCCCTTATATAATATGTTAGCCTGTCCTATAATTTACATTATTTTATTATTACTCGAGAGACCTTTATAGTTTGTCTCACTTTCTATATTGTAGTTTATTATACCTTGGGTACTCATTAGGCATACTTTCTATGACACATTGTAGATGACTGTTAACCTTCTTATTTATAGACCTCCCTAAGCTTCCCATTAGGGGTTGCTTAGGAATTATTCTATACACATTTAAATTGATTTATCTAATGATAACATATTTATGCTATGTATCCATAGTCACACTTGTATAGGCTTCAAATGGGATAAGTGAGAATTTAAGGGTCACACCACTTATCAATGCCACATCTAAGTTGTCTAATCATATGCATTACTTAAGTGACCATTAAGGAAATAGGAATTTACTCTTGCAGAAGTAATTTACAATGCAAAATTATCTTTTATATTGATTTCATTCAGATGTACCTCACTTATTCATTTTGATGTGATAGATGTAATATGGAGTAAATTGTTTTTATCCCTTTTTTGATTCATAAGTAGGGCATTTTAGATCTAATTGTGGGTGTAAATTTTGAGTATTTTCTTTGAATTCATGTTTTTAGATTTATTTCTAATGTGGTGATGAGATAATTTTTTAAATAATAGAGTTATGTGCATTAACCTTTATGTGTTAAATAATGTGCATTCATCTCATAAATTATTAAGAGTTGATTTCAAATATTGTACTAGTTAGCAAGAAACTAAAAGGTATTAGACTATGTATCGATTGATAAGATATCAACATATCCTACTTAATGTTTTACTTTACTCTTTCAAATATTGACATGATTATCGACTCTATACCTAGGTATAGGATGTTTTCTCTAATGGATGGTTTCTTAGGGTAAAATCAGACCAATATATCACTAGAAAACCAACACAAGACAAATTTCACCACTACTTAAGAAATGTTTTTTAATAATGTAATACCTTTTAAAATTAAGAAATATGGTGCCACATCTAAGCATGAAACTACTCCCATTTTTCATGACATGATGTATGATATTGTTGAGCATTATGTTGAGGACGTTTTTCCTAAATATAAGACCCAAGAATTCCACTTAGAGGCGTTGCATAGAATATTTGAATGCCTATGTGAATATA
Source organism: Torreya grandis (assembly GCA_037957365.1). Classification (NCBI taxonomy): domain Eukaryota; kingdom Viridiplantae; phylum Streptophyta; class Pinopsida; order Cupressales; family Taxaceae; genus Torreya; species Torreya grandis. The sequence goes on along the minus strand of JARHVA010004336.1, from coordinate 368,450 downwards.
AAGTAAGGTTTAACCCCCAAAAATGCATCTTCAATGTCACTTCAATAAAATTGATAGGCATCATTATCACTCACATAAGAATTGAAATTGATCTAGACAAGGTTAAGGCCAGTAATGAGATGTCATTACCATATACTTTGAAGTAGTTTTAAAGTTTTTAGGGTAAGATACATTCCATCATGTGCTTCATTTCTTAATTGGCTGACAAATTCCATCCATTTACTAACACATTGAAGAAGGGCACCACATTTTCATGGAATTCTCATTGACATAAGGACTTCAAACATTTGAGTGTATAATTATCCAATCCAATTGTTCTATTATCATTTATGATGAAAATTTTATTACTACTCTACCTATATGAAATTGAAAATGCCCTGACGATAATTTTGTGATAGCATGATGAGCAGGGAAAGGAACATGTCATGCAGTACCTAAGCTATACTTTGGTCATGTAGAAACGCAATTATATCCCAATAGAGAAACTTTTTTTAGTTATGGTATTTATAGCTAAGAAACTAGGACACTACATTCTTAATAATAAGACCATTATCATTGCCAAAGTAGATTTGCTCAACTATCTAATTTTAAACATAGCTATATAGGGTAACATGGATAAATGGATCATTTTTGTAAGTGATTTGAGTATTAAAAATCTCAAACAAAAGGCCATCAGGGGATAAGTAATTATATACCAGCTTGTTGATGCTCTTATTACCAACACTCTACCACTCATCTTTAGATTTGTAGATGAGTCTATTTTGAACATAGTAGAAGTAGCTCCCAAAGAATAGTGAACACTCTATTTTCATATTTGCTTCACTTATTGTGGCTAGGGAATACGATTTTTATTTATCACACCTCAAGTATATCTCATTTTTTGAGTCCTTCCATATTGGCTTTCATTATACCAATATCATGGTTGAATATAAGGTAGTCATTGTAGTAATTCATATAGCATTACAATGGAATATTCAACAACTTATAGTTCATGGGGATTCTTGTATTATCATTAATCAAGTTACAAACCAATTTTAGACCAAATATGAGAATCTTTGCACTGTTTAAAGCCATAGTGGACACCCAAAAATATTAACTGAGCCATCTTTAGTTTGAATAAATACCTTGGGATATCAACAAAACAATTAATGTCATTTCCATAATAGGCTCTATGACATCAATTATAGATATGTCTAAAGATTATAATTTCCTCATTGAACATCTTGTCACAACAACTCATGAACCTTTGACCATTAAGATGATATGTGATATTTTTGGTCCTAATTCCACTTAGTATAGTGAACTATATAATGACCTTAATGACCAAGTCATTACACCTAACTTGTCTTGAAAAAGATAAGAAACTTTCATCTAGAAAGCCTTTTGATATACATTACTTAGAGCTACCCTCTATTGTAGAAGCTTTGATGAAACTCTGATTCACTATTTAACCTTGACATAATCTAGACTAGTATTAGGGTAAGTTCAAGAAGGGGTTTATAGTGCCCAAACTAGTGTGGCCATCCTTGCCAAAAATTTATTATGTACTAGTTATTATTAGTTGACCATGGAAGTAGATGTAGTTAATTATGTTAAAATGTGTAAAAAATGTCATGATCATGCCAATTTGATATTAATCCAACTCAAACACTCAAACCATTGACCATGCCATTATTATTTTAAACATGGTGAATCAAATCCATATGAAATATCAACCCTACCTCTTCAGATGACCATAAACATATTCTTACCACTACATAGTAATTCACTAAGTCGGTGAAAACCAATCCCCTAAGTTATGTAACATGTAAAAAAATATCGAAATTCATTTTTAATCACCTAGTTTGCCGATATGGTATCCCCTCTGACATTATATATGATAATGGTAGTTTAATCAAGAACAAGGATTTAAAATAACTTTGTGATGAATATAATATTATAGAACATTTTTCCACACCATATTACCTACAATGAAAAGGCCAAGTAGAGGCATCTAACAAAAACATTGTCCAGATCCTCAAGAAAATTGTTAATGATTTTGTCCATGACTGGGACATGCAACTCTTCAGTGCTATCTAGGCTTACCAAAATAATGTTTTCACTCCAATTGGAACTATAAAGTGTTCCCTAGTTTATTTTACTAAGGCCATTCCTCTTATCAATGTTGAGTTGCTTTCTCTATGCATTTCATTTAAATATATCCTTAATAATGAGAATTACAAACTAGCTCATATTTAAGAGTTATAAGTATTGGATGACAAATGCATGGCCACCTTGAATATAATTCAAGAATACCTAAATAACTTTTGTGGCCAATATAATAAGCAAATCTGACACTGAGAATTTGATCTTGTGATCTTTTACTTAAATAAAACTAGAAAACACGAATGCTGAACATAAGAAAAAGGCAATTTTAAGCCTAATCGGTAGGGCCCTATGTAATTATCACTAACTATGGTTGTGGAGCATATGGGTTAGCTATGCTAGAATTACATGAAATTGAAAAACCAATGAACATAATACAGCTCAAGCATTTTTTCACTTGTGTGGCCTAGAATATTATCTATGAGGATTGATTACTTTATGTCATGACCATTCACATCGATACTGTATTTTACCTTATGCCTTTCCTATTTACCTTTGATTTTAATTTTACATTCCTCATTTTAACTTGGTTCCACTTTATTGGTACTTCAAACAATGTTAGTGGTTGGGTTCATATTTATTTATCAACAGGTGATTCAAGTTGAAACCTATTTTTTCATTCTTCAGTGAAATTTCCTTCATGAACTAGGATAGTGGGCTTGGAAATTGCATCCTTCACTTTTGATAGTTTTATAACATTATACCTTCCTATGTTATTATACCATTATTCCATTAGATTATTTATGACCTTGCTATTACTTAGTCATATTCCTTGTTGTATGGCTGAACTAAAATGGCATGAGGTCCATTTAAACTATGTAGGTAGTGATTAGTATTTCCTAAAGTTAGCATGGCCACCATTATTCCCATACTCTCATTATTTTTCAACAAACCTAAGCCAATGTTATCACTATTTTTTGAGTTAGGCATCTCCAAATTATCCATTGAGTTAAGATGTATAACAAACCCAAAAACAAAAAAATGTGGTAAAAATTTATTGAATGAGCCTCTAACATTAGGCCATTCAGATTATTATCCATACTTCTCAGGAGGTGCATCTCCTAGTCAATTGGTATAACTAAAGTTTTAACATAGATTACATCATGAACATTTCCATTTTTTTATCATGATCCTTCCAATGTTGAGGAGAACTACATCAACTTGAGGTCCACACAAACTATGTAAGTAACACTTTAATGCATGAGGCATCCTGAGTTAGCTTGACTATTCTTGGTGATTGATTTCATTAACTATTTTCATTGATAATTCCTCATTATACATTTTATCTCCGAAACACCCTCACCATTTTATGAGTCATTAATGCTCTCATAATTTTCTAAGTATCTCATTTATGCTCTTGCCCCTTTTGAGATCTTATTCTTATTCTAAGCCTTAGACATAATTAACACTATGAATTCTTAACCAATTTCATTTGTGAACATTTTCCCTTTTTTTTTAGTGTTATATACCCATGAAATACCCTTTGACAATGTTATAAATTCCTATGCCTAACATTATCACAATCATTAGTGTCACCCTCTTTTATTTCACACTCTTGCCATCTTGCAGGCCCATTCCTATTTTCCTCTATTTTTAATTTATTTTACTGAGCATCAATTTTCTTCTCTTCCAAAATATTGTGAGAATTAAATTTGACCTAATTTCCATGTTAGAAATCATGTCCATGGGACTATGTAGGCAACATCCACTTTCCTATTGCATTTAGACATAACTCAGCTACCCCTTCCTTATTATTTTATTCATGTTGATCATTCTAGTGTCTTTGTTCCCTATAGTCTAGGGACAAGATTTTGCCAATCCTACCTTTGTTGTTATTCCATATAGTTTAGGGGAAACCTTTACCATTATACCTATATCATTGCTCCCTATAGCCTAGGGGAACCCTTTGTGGAAATCATAACACTTCTATTACATGTTTACAAATAATTAGATTAGTTATTTGTTCATTTTCCTTAGATTAGTTGTTTGTTATATTTTTTCTTAGATTAGTTTCTTATCTTATTTATGGCTTAGATTAATCTTTATTTCATTGTATCTTAACATTCATTCATTTACTTTATATTCCTTAGATTCATTATGCCTTAGCTTAGTTTATTTATTTCTCTTTCTTGAACTTAACTATTTATTGCATTACTTTAGTTTGGTTGTTCATTTTATTTTCCTTAGTTTAGTTTTTAACTTAATTTATTTTTTTAATTGGTTGATGACTAATATTATTTCTTTCATTAGTGTTTTAGTTCTTTCCTTAGGTTGTTTGTTTTTTTGTTTCTTAGGTTATATTTGATTGGTTTGTTTGTTTTAGTTTGTTGTTGATTGACTTATTTTATTGTGCCTACCATTTCCTTGATTTACCTATGATTATTATATTCTATTTAAAATTGAGTTTTGATTAACCATATCTTATACTTGAGTTGTGAATATTTGTATTAATTCTTGTACTTAATTTTTAACATTACATTGAAATTTGGGATTTCATTGTTCATATCTTACACCCTTTTTTTTTGCATATAAATTAATTATTTCATGCTTATGATACACATTTTTATTATAGTTATCTGTAAGTATGATGTATAATATCACAAGATATAACAAAAATCAGGTCAAAAGAACTATCAAACAATGTTGTTAGCAATATTTCCCCTTTGTTCACAATAGGCATACCCCAAAAGAATCCAAATCCATAATAACCAAATCAAAGTGACTATATATTATGCTAACAAGGCCATGAATCTTTGAGTAAGCATATATTATATGTCATAAACATGAGTAGATAAAAGTAGAGTCATACATAACATATACATGATATACATTGAGTGAAACAACATCCATGTTTAAATGGAAATAAACATTAACATTATAAATTAATCACATATAAGTATGGAGCCATGGCCAATCATGATAAATAAAATAAATAGAGCATCACATATATATTACAATAATAATAGTCCATGTAAAAGTTCATAGACAAAATATGAATGTCGTATTTCTCATAAAATAATTTCATATATATTGCAAATATAAATGTCATAAATCCAAAAAATAAAAATACCACAAAGATATACAACATCAGCTCTAACTATGTGATTTCATAGGTCCTATAGGAGGTGATCCTAGTGATCCTAATTGTGTAGGTGATTTTAGCTGCTATACTGACTGGCCTACTAATCCTTATTTGCTTGTATCTTTGTATGTGCCTATGTCATCCTAGCCACCTCTAACTTTATTTGATCAATCTCTGACTGAATGGTAGTAATCTAACCATCTATGAAGATAACTTTGACTTACAACTAACCCATTCTCATTTTTGGGCCATCGATCTTACCTAATCTGGCTACAATCTCTTCCTCAAGAATGATAATATCTCTTCCTTTTCTAGACATACTATATGGCCCTATCTGGCATACATCTAAAGATGTACCTATTATAGATAATCAGTTGGGGTCTATCATCATAGACTATGTAGTAACCCCCTAATCACCCTCATCATACCCATCATCATCATCACCTCCCCCACTACTATGATAATTACTTTTATTATAATTATCACCACTATTTGACTCAACCTTGGCCTCACTCTCCTCATTTACATCCATCTAGGGACCACCTCCATCATGTACCTATCCTAGTGCCTATGTGGGCATTGCTAATCTTAGAAGACAATCTTGTGCCCACCATAAAACATAAGATGACATCATGACTACATTTGTTGGGTCACCATCATAGGCTTATGAAGTCTATGTAACTACCCCATAACTTCCCACATCCATGTTCCTGAGAATCATTGTCATCGTATAACCAATCTCCTAACTTTTGTGTGTGACCCATCTTATGTTAGTAGGGACATCTTGTAGCATACCAAGCTAATATGGAACTCAATCAAGCCTATACTCCTTGATAATATGGTTCTATCCACCACTTAAGAAGCATCAAGAAGTTATAAAACTCGTGTACAAATTATCATGTGGCCACTACAACTAATATGGTTAGTAGTTCTACCAAATGAATAACTCATCCATTAACTCATCTAACATACAGTGATAGAAATAAATCTAAATGTGGTGTCCTCTACATCCTGCACCTATCGTAACCCAACCATATGCCACTAGATCATATAAGAAACATACCTATCTCTGGCCAACCAAACTGTGAATACCTACATTCTCCCATCCCAAAAAGTGGATTAAAATACACATGCCAACAAACTAGTCTCCTTGATAGGCTAGGATGTGCAATTATCTTTACATCTAGGAAAATAATACTAACCCCCAACAAATCTGATTATATCATCCATCATAGCCCATATCACTCTACCTAAACCCATGTAAAAGAATTAGCCACTCTTTTTAGGTAGTAATATGACACTTACAATATCCATAAGAATGATGGCTTCTTTATCAATCAATGTTATTAGTGATGGGTCTTTTGAGGCATGCACATCTAGCCTAATATTAGTGTATGTCTTTAGTATATCAATTTCAATCTTCCCATGTTCCATGGTAATGTATCTATAGTTTATCAAATCAACCAACACATCCTGCTATTATCTAGGCAATGTCTAAAACAATGTTTGATCTCTCATAGGTAGCTTGAGGATCTACCAAGTATCCTCAAATGTTACTATAGCCTCTAATGTCAATAGGTAAAATGTAAAAGTCTCAGAGAACCACTGCTCTACTAATGGACTCAAATAACCCTGATATACACTAATCACGGGCATCCATTCTAGGTCTAATATACCCATAATATGGAAAAATGACACCATATCCTCTGTATAGATCTGTAGCATTTGTAAATAATTTGAACACCAATCATACACTATCACTACCTCGAGCCACTCTTGTAACCATATATATCTTCACATTAGCCTACACTACTATTTATCAAGTACCTACTTTTATACTCCTCTCTCCTAGAGGTTTGATCAATGGTCGTGCTGTACCAAATGCCTGTTTAACTTAAGTGACCCCTTAATAAATGTTTTTTCGATGAAGTCACTAATTTCATGGGAAATTAGGTGAAATCAACATTTTTGTTTTGCATGAAAATGGTTACTTCATTCATTTTAGAAAATGGTCACCAAGGAAATTTGATGAATTCACTATTTTCATTTTGCATGAAAATGGTGACTTTGCCTATTTTAGTGAAATCACCAATTCAGTGATTTCCACCCAATTTTGGTGATATTGTCACTAATCTTAGGCAAAGTCATCATTTGTTCAAGGTGAATTCATCATTTACCCTTCCATGAAAATGGAAACTCCATTGGTTTTAGTCCTACACCTAACATTAATTATGAAACATGATCCAATAATTTATTAATAACATACACGATTTTAGGATTGTATATTTTTAAATTAGATGTATCAATAATTTTATATCTTATCTTACGTATGATGTACACATTCTATTTTGTTTGAGATATGTATTTCATATATCTATCACATATCTCAAAAGGCGGCTTCCATTTCACTCATTTCATCTAAAATATAGATTACAGCCTCTAGAATCTATGAAATTTCTTAGACATTTATTCTTATATATACAAGAATTAAAAATTTTACTTCTGACATAGTCAACATGTAACCCTTATACACACCATGTTACACACATATTTAGGGTAAATTTTATCCATTTAGTTTCTAAATATTCATATTATTGTTTTAACTTTAATGTTTTGTCAACAAGTTTTATACTCATATATGCATGTAGGATTAAACAAAGATTTAATCACATGCAACTTAATAGAAGGATTTACACATTTAAATAAAAAATGGGTGTATTTTTGTTAGTTTTTCTTTTTAATATTTTATCAGATTATTATTATAGTCAATTATGCACTTGTAAAATATCCATGTATGTTTCAGATATAGATTGTATTTTAGTTCGAGAGTTTTAAGAGTGAATAATTTTGTGTCCACACTTGAATTATTTTAATTTAATATTTATATCTATATACATCAAAGTGGATTAGTATGTTTACACAAAATAAAATGAAAAGTAAAGTAATTTATTGTACAAATTAATTTATTTCTAAAATTATGTTTATATTTATTATTGGTCTAAATTAGGTTATTGTTAAAATATTTGCTATTGTGATTCATGATTTTTCATCATGTCCTCTTTATTTTTTCCTCTTTTGTATTCTTCTATCTCCTCTTGCTTTGATTTTATCTATTTCTAGTGATTTCCTTAAAATAGTATCAAACACATATAATGGGCCTATAAATCTATAGAGTATGTTTAATGGTTATGCTCCATTTTTATAAGTGATGAATTTCCACGGGTTAGTGGTCATATATTGTTAAATATTTTTCTTGTTTTATATTATTTTTTTTGACAACTAAATTGAAATTTTAATCAAGGGATTTATAAATACATAAATGTATTGATATATTTAAAACATCAATAAATCAATAAAATGTATAACCAAAAATATTTAAAAATCCAAAAAAAATTAAAAATCATCTAACATTTATTGATACACTATCCTATAAATGATAAAAGATTTACCAAAAAATATTTAAAAATCCAAAAAAAATTAAAAATCATCTAACATTTATTGATACACTATCCTATAAATGATAAAACATTTATAAAGTATTTATTGAAGAACCAAAATCTCTATAGAAATATAATATTAAACCCTCTCAACTTCTATAAAACCTCTCCTTTTCATTTATTTATTGTAGTAGAAATAAAATATTAATTATTTCCAATTTTAATTTTGTGGAATTCGAATATTAATTTGCTCCGTCTTCAAGGGTCTCTTAATTGCTAGAGCCAAATTCCGAGTGTCTCATGTGTGATGGCATAATTAGCTCTAATCAGCGAATATATGCGCCTCTCTTAGATAAACTGTAGGGATCCCCCAATAAAACATTGCCCTTGGTCAAATTAGCCATGCGGATGTCATTCTCACGTTGTGTATATTTAAAAGCATGAAACGAATATGTAACATGTTTGCCATTCTCACGTTCTGTATAGGCTGTGGTAAAAAACATGAAACGAATATCTAACATATATATATATATATATATATATTTCCAACAGGCAAAAATTTTGTCATTTCTGAATTAATAATTGTTTATAAAACTTCGCATACTCGCGGAATTTGTACAACTTATGGAATTAGAAAACTGATTTCGCACAACGCGTAGAACGCTTTGAATAAAAATGTTGAGAGATTCCTTTCTGTACACCAATACACACCATCTAGTTCGATACAACTGTGCTTGCTTTCAGAAGAGGACGACCCAACAGAAAAAACAGGGATATCAACACACCGGTTAAGATTGCTATATATGAAACCGCATGGTATTTGGAGTTATGTCTGGCGAGGTGTGAATCAATGACCTCCTCTTCCTCTTCATAAATGGTATGGAACTCATAAAGCTGTGTCTTCAAGGGTCTCTGCATTGCAAGAACCAAATCCCAAGCTCCCATTTCTGATGACATCAGATGTAACCTCACAGATAAAGAAAGCCAGACGGTTTCTTGTGATAACTTGGTAATATTTGCACGTCTCTTGATAATCTGTAGGGATCCCCAGATATATGTTTCTTGCACAACAATAACAAAAGACCAGAGCAGAGCAGCTTGACTAACAAGACACTACGCAAAAACATTTATAAACCCGTATGAGAAACGTGTTGTGAGTATTGCGATTATATTATTGTTTCCTATTGGAAGACTGTTGGCCTATATTCCAATATATAATTTAGGATTCTAGAAACTATGGTTGCAAAATTCGTAGTCTACATCTTTGGGAAGCCTCGATTTGTCATTGACATATTCAATGCGTATATGCTGAAGAAACGCGTATTAGGTGTCACATAACTAATGCAGTAATACTTGACTCTACTCAACAATTCTCTGTTTTTAAGTAGTCTAAAGTTTTACTACTTGACATGTTAACTCAAGTAGGTACGGTAAATTTTGCTAGTTGACCAATGTTTTATTGGATATAAAAACGCACACATGATACTCTATGTTGGAAAAATAATAGTTGAAAATTTTATATTTATGTTTTTATTGGATGAATAAGCTTTTTCATTTTTATTATTACATTTTAAATTTTAAATAATGAATACATCATTCTTCTCTATTTCATAGTTTAAATATTTTTTATTATAATATATTTGAAAAGGGTATTCTTTTATTAATAATTCGTTATTTTTCACTTAGATTGATTATAGATTTTGGTTGAATGACTATAGGTTTTCATTTCTATTTGCGAAAGTATATATATATATATATATATATATATATATATATATATATATATATATATATATATATATATAAAGAATTTTTAATAGCATTAATAGAAGACGAGCCATGAATACATTAGAAAAAAGAAATCAACACATAGAACCCAAAACTAAGGCATAAACCCAATCGAAGGCATAATCCTTTTGTATTTTATTGAAACTATTAGTCATAACTAAATCGTCCTAAGCAAATACAAAGCATGATGTGAAATATGATGTCATATGATGTGAGGGGTTACCATTTGGACTATATAAATCTAGTTTTGGCATTAAAATAGTATGGGAAAAGGATGAATAATGGCCTCTTTATAAGATTAGTTTTGTAATTTTTTTAATATAAAACCACATGATTAGGGTTTTTGAGATGCTTTAGATATTTGTCTCAATTGTAATTGCATATCATTATTTTTTTTTAAAACAATGGATCTTGAGATACTCGAATAGGTGTGTGAGTTGAGCATGATTAGAATTTGTATGCTTACATGTAGGAATGGGTGAATTCATAGGATTAACATTAATATCAATAGATCTATGCTTGGTATTTTGATTTGTTCAAGAAAAAGACATAAAACATAATAATTATGTCTTGTTGGTGTATTAGTTGTTGGATTGATAATATGAGCAACCATATAAGCCTTATGTTGTATTAAAATAGTAGGATTAACTTGAAGAGATAGAACTAGGTGGAGGAATAGAAGGATTAGGGTAAATTTCATCACTATCCTCATCACCAACTGTATATGTACAACATACATCATATTAAGTAGAGACATTCAAATAATTTTTAGTAATAGTGCCATGCTTAGGTTACTTTTCCCTAATTCATTGTTGTACAAATTAAAAATTAAAAATTAATGATTTGAAAATTTCATGATTCGTGTCAATCATGGCTTTCATTTTATAAATATTGGAGAATCTTTATGGATCAACATCATCCATATAATCTTCCATAAAATTATTTGCATAGTCATCATCAATATTTTCATTTTGTAGATAACCACTAACATCTAGATCATTTATAGGATTTGAATTAGTAAATATATGAGAAGAAACCACATTAAAGGCAACATGTTTAATGTCAAATGAGCATGAGTAGACAACAACTGAACTTGTATCAAATCACAAGTATCAATTCTCAATCCAACACTTCACCTTGGAGGATGTTTGCATATAAAATGTGTGATGTGGAGACACTATTCACACTTGTAAGGTGTGATGGGCACTGTTTCTTATGCCTAGGTGGAATGGGGATCCATAATCCTTCCAAAGCCTGAAGGAGACTTGATTTTGTCATGCATGATGGAAGTGGGGTGCAATTCCATATAGGGACATTGATAATGAGCTTGATATTTATGAAAAGGAGAATCCATAGACTTTTTGGTTGCACATTCAAGTGGGGAATAAATTTTACTATTAATATTGACCACCCATGTGGAGGGGGAATTCATTAGATCTTCACATGTTAAAGGGGCCCTATCTAAATTGGATGACTTGGATAGAATCTTCATCAATATCTACTATTCACACCATGAGGAGGATGGCCCATTTGTCCTTGGAGATTGTCTTTTGTGTTTTGTTTAGTGGAGAATGTTTTTATGCTTTATCTTTATTCCCTCCTAGTGGAGGATAATTTTTATCTTGTCTATATTGCATCCAAGTGGAGGATGGTGTAATTATTGGATGGGTATTTATTTTCACATGATTTTGGTTTAGTTGAGTTTCTTATATAAGTATTTGATATCCTTTTTTAAGGTCATAGTTGCTTGTATGAATTTGCATTCAAGGAAAGGTTATAAGTATCTATATTGAAGAAGTTTTTAAGGAGTGCTTTTATGAATAATATATGAATAGAGTGTTGTGAGTTCCATATTGTTTGATAGTTTTCCATTTTTATTATTTACATATTTGTTTAAGCATTGATGTAAGAGTATATTGAGAGTAGATCATTTAGTATTAGAGAAAGTGTGAGTCCTATAGAGAGCAACTTAGGTTTGTATGGATAGTTTGTTAGAGATGTAAGATATGGAAACAAGGCATGAAAGAAGAGGGGTTGTTGCTCAAATGAAAAATAGTATGCGAGATCTATAGAGGTAATTGAAGCAACTAAATACAATTGTCACTAATAAAATGTGCAGACAACTAGAATATGACACTAAAGAAGAACTAGTTTTTTAATAAGAATTGCAACAATAACCACTATCAATGAAAAAGAGGATGATTAGAGCCTTAGACAGAATAAACAATTGAATCAAATTTGAAACCAAATAAGAACTAATTTATGAAGAAAAATTACACTAATATTCACTATCAACAAAAGAGAGGATGATTCGAGCCTTAGACAAAAGAATTGAAAGATTCAAAGTTGAAGTTATTGACTATTCAGGCAACTTACAACCAAAAGAGTTGATAGATTGGGTTAATAAAATGGCGAATCTATTTGAATAGAGAACAATGTTAGAAGAGAAGAATGTAAAATTTTCATCCACCAATTTGAAAGGTAATACGATTATTTGGTGGCATCAATTGTATAAAATAGGCAAAGGAAGAACAAGTAGAATATAAACACCTGAAGAAAGATAAATAAGAAGCCATGGTATAAATTACTTCCTATAGAATATGCAGAATCTATCTATAGAAGGTTCCATAATTTAATGTAAGAGGAACATAGTGTACAAGAATACAAAGATGAATTTTACAAGTTATCTATATGAGTGGAGAATGATGAGACACCAGAACCAATGGCTATAAGGTATGTGATTGGATTTAAATTTTCCACTCAAGATGAATTAAGTATGCATATAATACTTTTCATGGAAGAGGCTTATCAATTGGCCTTGAAAGCATAAGAGAAGCAAAGTAGACAAAATTTTATAATAATAGTTAGTCATAGTCCAATAAGAGGCCAATCCACTCTAATAAAGGGGAGAGGTGGTTTCAATAACACTATAGATGGTTCTAGTCATATAAGGGGAGAATCATCACATGGTGCAGAGAGGAGATACAATCACAAATAAGGTTTCCAATATCAGTAAAGATAAAGAGGATGAGGTTATGGTGATGCTAGAGGGTGGTTTCCCAGCCAACATAGATCCTTTTTTTGTTAGAGATGTTGATAAGAATGACATAGATATCTTGAGTGTCCTCACCATCATGGACAAGAAAGGAGTTAGGATGACCACCCAAGAGTTAAATTAGTTGAACTTGAGATAAAAGTCCAGGCTAATAAAGTTACAGTAGAAGATATTTCTGAAAATATTATGATGATGAGGATAATGATTGCACATAGAAAAGAATTGGATCAAAACAATTAAGGTGGTGATGTTTGGGTATAGATAAATTTTTTTTGAACAAGATCCACTTTACGAGGAAAGGCATGTAAATTTTTTATTGATGGAGGTAGCTATGAGAATATGGTGTCTTAAGAGTTGGTACAAAAACTAGGAATTAAATGTAAAAAAACATCCAAAATCCTATAAGAATTCATTGTTTAAAAATGGAAATAAAGTTACTATAGATAAGATGTGTTTGACTAAGTTTTGTATAGGAAAAAGTTATAAGGATGAGTTATGGTGTGATGTTATGCCTATAGATGCATGCCACGTATTGTTAGGAAGATTGGGGCAATATGAAGGGAGAGTAATTCGTGATGGATCAAGAAACACCTAAAACATTATGAAATATGGTATAAATTTAGAATTACTACCTCTTAAGGAAGAAGAACATGTGGAGAGCATGTTGTCCACAAAAGATTATATCAATGAAATGAACATTACAAGATACTGTTATTCATTGATAAAAAATAATGAAGACAAAGAAGTGGTGTAGATTCTAGTAGAAGCAGTAGGAGTATTGAAAGCATATGTAAATGTAGTGCCTTATGAGATACCATATGGTTTAACACCAAAAATATCCATTCAAAATCACATTAAATTGATTCTAGGATCAATTCCACCCAATCAAGTAGAACATAAGATAAGCATTACAAAACATGCAGGGTTAAACAAGTAGGTTACATATTTGGTAAGAAATGGGGTAGTAAGGGAGAGCGTGAGTCCTTGTGTAACATGAAGATTACTACCTCTAAATAAATATGGAGGATGGATGATGTTTATGGATAGTATAGAAATCAACAAGATTATCATCAATTATACATTTCATATACCTCATTTGGATGATATGATGGATGTTATTGTAGGAGTAAAATATTTTACAACTATTGATCTTAGGAGTGGCTACTATAAAATCTGGACTCCTAAAGGAGATGAATGGAAGACAACATGCAATACTAGAGATGAACTATATGAGTGGATGGCTATGCCATTTAGGTTATGTAATGCACCTACTACAACCATGAGGATGATAAACATAGTGCTATGGGATTACATTGATAAATTTGTGGTGGTTTATTTTGATGATATTTTGATATTTACAAAGACTAAAGAAGATCATTTGAATCATTTGGGAATGGTGTTAGAATTCTTAGGGAAGGAAATACTCTATGCCAATTGAAGAAGTGTAGGTTTATGGAATATATTTTGGTATTTTTAGGATTTTTAATTTGAGAAGATGGTGTTAAAATGGATGATGAAAAGTTGAAATCAATTTTTGAGTGGATTATTCCAAAGAGCATCATAGAGGCAAGAGCTTTCCATTGTTTGGAAACTTTTCATATAAATTTCATTAGGAATTTTAGTAGTATTGTTTCATCAATAACAAATTGTATCAAAGGAAAAGAATTTCTGTGCAAAAAGGAAGCAATAGAATGTTTTGAATGGTTGAATAAAAAGATTAAAATAAATCCTATTTTGGCATTACCAAATTTTGACATAATGTTTTAAGTGGATTCTGATGATTCACATGTTACAATTGGTATTGTGTTGAGTCAATAAGAGAGGCCAATAACATATTTCATTGAGAAGTTGAATGAGGTAAAAAATAAATATTCTACATATGATATTGAGTTTTATGCCATTGTAAAAGCATTGAGACATTAGAGGCATTACCTCGTACCTAGGGATTTTATCCCATATACCGAGGATGAGGCTTCGAACTATGTGATTACTCAAAAGAAGTTGAATAATAGGCATGAAAAGTGCATGTATTTCTTATAGGGATATAGTTTTATATTGAAGCATAAATTAAGAAAGTATAAATAGGTAGTTGATGCCCTGACCATGTGAGTGTGATTGATAACTACTATGGTGAGTTAGTTAGATTTAAATTTTTGAAGGAGTTATATGATAGTAATCTAGATTTTGGCATGATAGTTGAGTAGTGTAGGAATCCATTAACAAGTGATCCAAGTACTATTCAGGATGAGTACTTTATTCAACATGGTTATCTCTTCAAGGAAAGACAACTATGTATTCCGGTTGGGTCTTTACGAGACAACATTATAAGAAAGTTTCATATTGGTGGTTTGGATAAAATTTTTGGTAAAGATAAGACAAAAACATTAGTGGATAAATATTTTTCACCAAAAATGAAATTGGATATAACAAGATATGTTTCAAGATGTAGGATTTATCAAGAGGTTAAATGACATGAAAAAACATAGGACTGTACATGCCATTACCATTTATATGAGAACCCTAGATATATTTGAGTATGGATTTTATGTTAGGATTACAAAACACATAGAGAGGTATTGATTCAATTTTTTTGTTGTAGATATATTTTCCAAGATAGGTCATTTCATTAATAAAACTAATGAGGCAACTAGATTTACACAATTTTTCTTTAAATATGTTTTGAGATTACATTGTCTTTTAAAAACCATTACATCTTGTATGGATACAAAGTTTCTAGTCATTTTTAAGGACTTTGTGGAATAAGTTACAAAAATATTACAATTAAATAGTGCATATCACCCAGAAATAGATAGACTTATAGAATTTATAAATATAAGCTTGGGGAATTCGTTGAGATGCATAGTTAAAGAGGAGCCCAAGTAATGGGACTTGGCTTTAGCACAAGCTAAGTTTTCATATAATATTTTGGTGAATAGGTCAATTATCAAATCACCATTTTAGGGGGTTTATGGGAGAACTTCCATAAGACCTTTGGATTTTGTATAATTACCAATTATAGAGAGAGTTAGTGATGGTGTAGAGGCATTTATAGAGCATGTAAAAAAATTATAATAAGTGAAAATAAGGTTGCAGGACAATAATGAGGAGTAAAAAATTGTTGTAGATGTTAGGAGGAGAACAAATGTAATTGAAGAATGATATTTAGTGATGGTTTATTTGAGGAAATATATATTTACAACATGCAGATATAAAAAATTGAAGTAAAAGTAGATTGGCCCATGTAAAATTGTTAAGAAGATCAATGACAATTCTTATGAGGTAAGTTTTCCATAGGGTTTTGATATCTCTCTAATAGTTAATGTTTTAGAATTGTATTTTTTCCAATTAGAAATAGATCAAAGGGATGAATATGTAGATATAAATTGGCATCAAAATTTTACAAATAAGAATATAGAAAAGATAGTACAGATTCTAGATTAAAATACAGTGCACACAAGGCAAGGAAGCTATAGAAAATATTTCATATAGTGGGAAGGATTGACAAAAGAGGAAAACACTTGGATTATGGAATGGGAGCAGAAGAAGATTGAAAAGAATAAAAAATATGAGTATAATCATAACAACTCATAGGAGTTGAGTTGTGCTCAATTAAAGGAGGAGGATATGGAGACATTATTCACATTAGTGAGGTGTCATGTGCACTATTCATGATGCATAGAATATGTGCGGATCCATAAATCTTACAAAGAAAAAATGGAACTTTATTTTGACATGCATGATGGAAGTGTGGTGAAATTACATATGGCCACCTTGATCTTTATGAAAAGGAGAATCCACCAACGTTTTGGTTACACATGGAAGTTGGGGATAGATTTCACTATTCATATTGACCACCCACATGGAGTGGGACTCCATTAGAGTTGCACATGCTGAAGTATCCCTCTCTTAAGTAGAGCACATAGAGAGAATCTTCATCATGATCTATTATTCCTAACATGATAAGAATGGCACATTTATCCTTGGAGAATGATTTTAGGATTTGACTTTATTTCCTCTTAGTGTATGACAATTTTTTCTCTTTTTTTTTATTGCCTTGTATTGGAGAAGGGCATAATTACTGGATGGGTAGTTATTTTCATGTGATTTTTATTTTGATGTCTTTCTTATCGAGTGATTTGAGATCCTTTATTAATCTCATAGTGTCTTGTATGCATTTGCATTCAAGGAAAGGGTGCGATCATTTGTAATTAATAAGTTTATGAGTGTTATTGTGAGGAAAATATGAAGAGAGTGTTGTGATTTTCATCTTGTTTTATGTTGTCCATGCATATTTTTTCCATATTTGATTAAGAACTTGTATGAGATTGCATTGAGAGCACATCAATTCCTTTTTGGCATAAGATATAAACATGGAAAACATGTAGGATGATTAGGTTATTGATTGATAAATTTAATAAGCATAAAAAAATGCATATTTTAAACTTAGATTAGAAATATAAGATCAATTGATAGGAAAACCTTGGAAGGTGTATGCATTTAAAGAATGAATATGTGTGCACCAATTATTGATAAATAAATATAAAAATAAAAATTATAAAGAGGTGATTAAAAAAATAGTGTTTGATCAATGATCACTAATTATAATAATTCATCCATTAAATAAAAATATTTGACCTGAGGGAGGTGAGGGTTTTGTAAACCCTAGGATGGATGATTGAAAATTTGGTAAATTAATTTATTGAAACTGTATATAAATCTAAAAAATTAAATATGTGAATTAAAATAATAGGATAAGGTTTGATCCATATAAATGATACATAAAATTAAAAACATGATATTAAAATTTAAAATAAGAAATCAAACCCTAGTGGGAAACCCTAGAATGTGTAAGCATTAATGAATGGAGGGGTTGACCAAACTATTTTAGCCAATTTTGTTTTAGGTTGTTTTTAATTCCAAGAAGTGTCCAAATTAAATTTAAT
>JARHVA010004336.1:327500-345000 GCA_037957365.1 Torreya grandis | reverse complement strand
CAGGTGGAACTAGATTTGAATCTAATCTTTTTGAGAATTAGACTAGAAAAAATAGTTATATGCACTAATTGCTTAAAATTGGATAGGAAATTTATACTCTTACAAAGAAATAAGCCTTAGATTTATCTAGATGATATTTATCTTGGAAGAATTTTTTTTCATGTGAAACATAAACTAATATTCTCCAAAATATGATTTAAAATATAAACTTATGTAGACTTCCAAGGTATGCTTCAATCATAAGTGATTTAAACCTAGCATCTATTAAGCTACACAGTCATTCAGGAATTATGTATTTCTTTTATTTTATCTCTTGGAGTGATATTTTTCATCTCTACTAGCCAATGGTATATTTAAATCTCAAATGTGTCCTCATAAAAAAATATTTACATCTTGTTCACCATTTGACTAATGTGTGTCTAGTCCATACAGCATATTGGTAATCCTTAAAACATCTTAATATGTTTCCTCTGAATGCTATTCCCTGAATGGGGATTTTTTATTTATTTAGTTATATTATCTTAGAAAATTTTATTATTTGGTAGAATTATTTTTTCATTACCAAGTGGACATGGATGACACCACTTGAAAAGTGTATTGATATGCAGTCTCATTTCCTCTACTATTTTTTTAGGATGCTTATTTTAATATGATATTTATTTGATGTATCATCCATATCTAAGAAATCAATGTAATTTTTAGATTCATCTTCATAATATTAAATCCATTTATTAGTGAGATATTCATTAGGTATGATGATTATATATGTTTTGAAAGTTACAACCTCTACAAGATTTGGACTTATGGTTTGAAATGTATTTTATATATAATTTTAAAAAATTTATCTTTATAAAAGATCTATATCAATGAATTATAAATAATGCAATAATCATGATGCATCCTATATTATGTTGTCCCAATAAGAATTGTATGCATAATATTGAATTGAATTTTATATATGATACACCTATTGTAATCCCTACATCATATCCACTTGAATATGTATTTTCATAATTTCATAAGAACACCACTGGTTTTATTTTTCAAATACTATATTTCATGGGTTATCTTTATGGATGTATAAGTAAACACTCAAAATGAATTGTTCTTGCATCTAGCTTATTCAATGGATTTATTGACATGGCATTAGTTAAATTTCGTGTTTCATGTTCATTTAGACCACTTCATGGAAACTTAATTCCTATTTGTGTCTAGTTTTCTATTCATGTGTGGACATAGAGTGAAACATGATTTCCTCTACATATTTTAATATTTATGAGATACCTAAGATTTATTTTATTATAAATGAAAGTCTTGATTTAATTGTATGGTCAACAATTTCCTTGAATGCTCCATTTCTTTACATGTCACCAAACCAAATGTAAAAACTTCTTTTTATGCCATTTATGTCTATTTAAGATGGATTTCATATCAATTTTGTATGTTTCATTATCACTCTTTATGTGGATTATAATGGTGTAATTATTATACCTTTGAGAGCTCCATTATCCAGAAAATTTTCATACTACCTATTGGTGCTCCATTGTTTGGGAGAAAATCTTATGACCTTTTCAATAAATAGATATTATTGTTGTATAAAAATATTTTTGTGTAACCAATGTCCTGTTTGTGTTTTTTAATTATTTTGGATGTATATTGTAATTGCATTAATCTATAAAGTGTCATGGATGTTTAATATTTTATGGATGCTTCAACTATCCCATAACCATTAGTGTCATTCTTTATATATTTTACTTATATTGTATCTTCATTTCTTTTTTGACGTATCTATAGTGTTTAAGTATTGTATTGAGACCACTCATATAGTTATATTGAGGTTCCCACTATGTTTTGCTCACATTTTACATAGCCATTTTTTAGTGTAGATCATCCGACCATGTACTATAGAGGATTCATCTATTTTTTTAATAAAGTCTCACCTTATGATCACAATTTTTTTATAAGATCAAGTTATATCTCGTTTGTGTCTCCTTTTCTTTATATTCAATAATATTTTATTAGTTAATTTTTATGTATTCTTTAGAACCTTTATAATGTTATTGTCTAACATCTATAGCATATTGCATTTATTTAGTACTGAACTTGTGGATTTAGATCACTCATAATAATATCATCATACATTCAAACCATTAAAAATTATGGGTGTATGTGAGGTTATATTGATTTCTTAGAGTATTGTGTCTAGCTTCATTGACGATCCTTGTGGTGACACATCTCAACAGATATATCTAAAATTTGTTCAATTATTGGTATTCATTTGGTAAACTTTATTTGTAGTTTTTAAACCTCATTTGAGAGATTTAATTTATCCTTATATGGTCATATTATAATACATATAATGTCTTGTTTCTCTTCTTAAGTGATTAGGTATTGAATTTGAAACCATCAAATATAGTTTTTTTATTATTTACTAGTTGGATATTCACTTTCACTTTTTGTGATAGATCACACCACCTAGTGATCTCTTCATTTTTGGATCATGCCATATACTAAACATTCTTTCATGATGGATCAAACCACCATATTTTAGCATTATGGTGTAATACTTGTTTGTTTTACTATTTTTAGATATTCCTTGTGTTATATGTCATCCCCTCCTATAACTTGCATTGTTTTATTATTACTTGAAAGACCTTTATATTGTGTCTCACTTTTTATATTGCATTTCATTGTACATTGGGTATTCATTAGGCCTACTTTATATGACACATTTCAGATTAGTTTTCACCTTCTTATTTATAGACCTCCCTAAGCTTTGCATAAGGGGTTATTTGGAAATTATTCTATACACACTTAAATTGAGTTATCTTATGATAACATATTTATGCTGTGTATCCATAGTCAAACTTATATAGGCTCTAAATGGGATAAGTGAGAATTTAAGGGTCACGCAACTTATCAATGCCACCTCTACATTGTCCAATCATAAGTGCTATTTAAGTGACCAATAGGGAAATAGGATTTTATTCTTTCATAAGTTATTTACAACTCAAAATTCTATTTTATATAGATATCATTCAGATGTATCTCACTTATTCATTCTGATGTGATAAATGCACTATGGAGTAAATTGTTTTTATCCCTTTTTTGATCCATAAGTAGGGTTTTTTTAGATCTAGTAGTGTGAATGAATTTTGAGGATTTTATTTGTCTTCATGTTTTTAGATTTATT
The DNA here is from genome assembly GCA_037957365.1 of Torreya grandis. Classification (NCBI taxonomy): domain Eukaryota; kingdom Viridiplantae; phylum Streptophyta; class Pinopsida; order Cupressales; family Taxaceae; genus Torreya; species Torreya grandis. Next base: position 341,807 of record JARHVA010004336.1, on the reverse strand, counting down.
TCTCACATGGTGATAAGAGAATTTTTGAAATAAGGGTGTTATGTGCAATAAACTTTATGTGTAAAATAATGTGTATTCATCTCATCGACTATTCAGAGTGGATTTCAAATATTTTAATAATTATCAAGAAACCAAAAGGTATTAGACTATGTACCAATTCTTGAGACATCAACAAAGCCTACTCAATGGATGAATTTACTCTACCAAATATTGACATGATTTTAGACTCTATAACTATGTATGAGATGTTTTCTCTAGTGGATGGTTTCTTAGGGTAAAATCATATTAATATAACACCAAAAGACCAACATAAGATAACTTTCACCACTCTTTATGGAATGTTTTTTTATCAAGAAATTCTTTTTGATATTAAGAATGATGGTGCCACATCCGAGCATGCAATTACTCACATATTTCAAGACATGATGCGTGATATTAATAAGAATTATGTTGAGTATAATTTTGGTAAATATAAGACCAAATTAAGCCATTTCAAGGTGTTTTATGGAATATTTGAATGCCTATGTAAGTAAAAAGTAAGGGTTAACTCCCAAAAATGCATATTCGATGTCACTTTATAAAAATTGATAGGCATCATTATCTCTCACATGGGAATTAAAGTTGATCTATAAAAGGTTAAGGCCATTAATGAGATGTCATTATCATATATTTTGAAGTAATTCCACAATTTTTAGGGTTGTATATAGTCCATCAGGTGCTTCATTTCTCAATTGGCTGGCAAATTCCATCCATTTACTCACTTATTGAAGAGGGGAACCACATTTTCATGAAATTATCATTGACATAAGCACTTTGAACATTTAAAAGTACAATTTTCCAATCCACATATTATATTATCGTTTATGATGGAAATTTTGTTACTAATCTACCTATATGCAACTGAAATGCCTCGAGGGTAATTTTGTCATACCATGATGAGCAAAGAAAGGAACATGCCATGTAGTACCTAAGTTGTACATTGGCCACATAAGAACACAATTATATCCCAATAGATGAACATTTTTTATTTATGTTACTCATAGCTGAGAAACTAGGAGACTACATGCTTAATAATAATACCATTATCATTGTCAAAGTAGATTTACTCAATTGTTTACTTTCAAAAATAGATTTACATGGTCGCATGGCTAAGTCAATCATGTTTGTAAGTGATTTGAGAATTAAAAATGTCAATGAAAATTCCATCAAGGGATAAGTAATTGTATACTAGCTTGTCGATGCTCCCATTACCAACACTCCACCACTCATATTTCGATTTTTAGATGAGTCTATCTAAACCATATAAAAACACCTCCTAAAGATCAACAATGGAAACTTTATTTTGATGTTTCCTTCACTTATTATGGATAGGGAAGAAGATGTTTATTTATCAAACCTCATGTATATATCATTTTTAAGTCCTTCCATATCAACTTTCCTTATACCAATAACATTATTGAATATGAGGTAGTCATTGTAGTGATTCATATAGTAGTATAGTGGAATATATAACATATTATATTTCATGGGGATTATTAAACTATCATTAATCAAGTTACATAATGAAAAGCTTTGTGCTCTATAAAGCTATGGTAGACACCCTCAAACAATAATTTATTCATTTTTAGTTTGAGTAAATACCTAGGGCTATTAACAAAACTACAAATGTCATTTCCATAATTGGCTCTCTGACTTAAATTATAGACAAGGATAGAGATTATTAGTTTCTCATTGAATATCTTATCCCACCAACTCATGAACCTTTGACCATTGAGATGATCTGTGATATTTTTGGTCCTAATTCCACCTAGTATAGTGAAGCATATAATTACCTTCATGACCAAGTAATTCCACCTAACATTTAATGAAAAACATAAGAATATTTCATCTAGGAAACCTCTCATTATACCTTAATTTGACCTACACTTTATCATAGAAGCTTTGATACAACTCTGATTCACTATCTAACCTTGACATAATCTAGATTAGTACTAGGGGAAGTCCACGAATGGGTTTTCGGTTCCCACACTAATGTGGCCATCCTTACCAAAAAAATATTGTGTACTGGTTCTTATTGGTTGACCATGAAAGTAGACACAATTAATTTTGTTAAAATGTGTAAACAATGTCAGGATCATGCCAATTTGATGCAGATCCAACTTAAACACTCAAACCACTAACCATAACATTATTATTTTAAACATGGTTAATCAAATCCATAAGACAGATCAACCTACCTCTTTAGATGACTATAAACATATTCTTACCACTACATAGTGCATCACTAAGTGGGGGAAAACCAATACACTAAGCTACATAATAGGTAAAAAAATATCCAAATTAATTCTAATCAACTAATTTTCAAATATGGTATCCCCTCTGATGTTATTTATAATAATGGTAGTTCATTCAAGAACAAGGATGTCAAATCCCTTTGTGATAATTAAAATATTACTCTACATTTTCCACACCATATTACCTAAAAGAAAAATGCCAAGTAGAGGCATCTAACAAAACCATTGTAAAGATCCTCAATAAAATTATCAATGATGCTTGCCATGACTGGAACTTACAAATAATTAATGTTATCTAGGATTACTAAACTAATTTATACACTCCAACTAGAGCCATAGTGTATTCCCTAGTTTATGGTACTGAGAACATTCCTCCTATAAATTTTGAGTTGCCTTATCCACACATTTCATTAAAACATATCCGTAATAATGAGGATTACAATGTAACTCATATTTTAGAGTTATAAGTATTGGAAAAAAATGCATGGACACCTTGAATCGCCTTCAAACATAACAAAATATCCTATGTGGTCAATACAATAGGAGAGTTTGACACTAAGAATTTGAGCTTATGATCTTTTACTTATGGAAAAATAGAAAATCCAATGCTAAACATAAGAAAAAGGTAATTTTAAGCCTAATTGTATAGGACCCTATGCAAGTATCGCTAACTATGGTTATGGTGCATACAGGTTGGCTACACTAGAATGAAATGAAATAAAATTGAAAAACCAATGAACACAATAAACCTAAAGCACTTTTTCAATTGAGTGGCCTAGAATATTGTCTATCAGGATTGATTTATTTTTGTCATGACCATTCACTTCGATACTATATTGTTACTTGTGCCTTTATTATTTACCCTAGGTATTAGTTTTTAATTCCTAATTTGAACTTGGTTCTAATTCAGTTGTACTTCAGACAATGTCAATGGTTGGGTTCAACTTTAGTTATCAACATGTGATTCAGGTTGGAACCTATTCATTTCATTCTTTAGTGGAGTTTCCTTTAGGAACTAGGATAGTGGGATGGGAAATTGCATTCTTCACTTTTGCTTGTTTTATACTATTATATCTTCCTATGTTGTTATACCATTATTCTATTTAATTATTTATGACCTTCCTATTAATTAGTCATATTCCTTATTCTATGGGTGAAATACAATGGCTTGAGGTCTATTTAAAATATGTAGGTAGTACTTAATATTTTATAAAGTTAGCATGACCACCCTTATTCTCATACTCTCATTGTTTTTCAAGAAACCTAATACAATGCTATCAGTATTTTGTGAGTTAGGTCATTATGTATCTCATAATTATCCACTTAGCTGACATTCCTAACAAACCCAAAAACATAAAAAAAAATGGAGAAAAAATTATTAAATGAGCCTCCAACATTAGGCTATTGAGATTATACCTAAAGATTCTCAAGGGGTGCCTCTCCTAGTGAGTTTGTATAACTAAAGCTTTAACATAGATCACATCGTGACCATTTCCATTTTTCTTTTCCATTTTAAGATCATGTTCCTTCCAATAATTTTGAGAAATAAATCAGCTTGAGGTATGCAAAGACTATGTAGGCAACACTTGAATACATGGAGCATCCTGAGTTAGTTTAGCTTATCTTGGTTATTGATTTCATTAACTAGTTTCATTGATCATTCATTATTATAGGTTTTGTTTCTAAACTCCTTCACCATTTTATAAGTTATTTATGCTCTCACCATTTTATGATTTTCTCATTTATTCTCTCGACCTTTTGCAATCATATTCCTATTTTAAGCCTTAGAGATAATTAACACTATGAATTATTAACCAAGTTTATTTGTGAACACTTTCCCTTTATCTTTTATTTTTATTTTAGATTGAAATACACCCTCATAATTTTAAAACTTCCTATGCCTAACATTATCACAATCATTAGTTTGACCCACTTTTAATTTGCACTCTTGTCATCTTACGAGTACATTCCTATTTTCCTCTATTATCAATTTATTTTACTTAGCATCAATTTTATTCTCTTCTCAAATCTTGTGAGAATTAAATTAGGCATAATGTCCATGTCATAACTCATGTCCATGGGACTATGTAGGCAACATGTAATTTCTTAGTGCATTTGGAGACAACTCGACCACCCTTTCCTTATTATTTTATTCCTATTGATCATTCTAGTATCTTTGTTCCCTATAGTTTACGTAAAACCTTTTGTCAATTCTACATTTGTTGTTATTCCCTATAGTCTAGGGGGAAAATTTACCATCATACATATATCAATGCTCCCTATAGCCTAGGGGAGACCTTTTTGCCAGGCATAACACTTCTATTACATATGCATAAATCATTAGATTAGTGGTTTGTTCATTTTTCTTAGATTAGTTATTTATTCATTTTCCTTAGATTAGTTGTTTATTCAATTTAACCTTAGATTAGTTGTTTGTCTTATTTATGGCTTAGATTAATCTTTATTTCATTGTATCTTTACATTCGTTCATTTCTTATATATGTCTTAGATTCATTATGCCCTAGCTTAGGGTGTCTATTCTTATTTCTTGGACATAACTATATATTACATTACCTTAGCATGGTTGTTTATTTAATTAGCCTTTGTTTAGCTGTTAGCTTAATTTATTTTTTTAATTGGTTGATGACTAATATTTTTTCTTTCATTAGTGTTTTAGTTCTTTACTTAGGTTGTTTTATTTTTGTTTCTTATATTTGATTATTTTAATTATTTTAGTTGGTTGTTGAATGATTTATTTTATTGTTCCTCTGATTTCCTTGGTTGACTTAGGATTATTATATTCTATTTAAAATTTAGTTTTTAGTAGCCATATCTTGTACTTGAGTTGTGAATATTTGTATTAATTCTTGCACTAGGATTTTTACATTATATTGAAACTTGGGATTTGATTGTTCATATCTTACACAAATGTTTTTTATATTTGCATATAAATTAATGTCTCCATGCTTAGGATACACATTGTTATTATAGTTATCTATAACTATGATACATAATATCACAAGATATAACAAAAATCAGGTCTAAGAAACTATCAAACAATGTTGTCAGCAAGATTTCCCCTTGTTCACTAATATGCATACCCTAAAATAATCTAAACCCATAATAACCAAATCAAAGTGACTATACTAAATTCTAATAAGGTCATTAATATTTGAGTAAGCATATACTATAAGTCATAAACATGAGTAGATAAAACTAGAGTCCAACATCTCATATACATGACATACATTGAATGAAAGAACATTCATGTCTAAATAGAAATAAACATTAACATTGTAAATTAATCACATATAAGCATGGAGCCATGGCCAATCATGATAATGTAAATAAATATAGAAATACATATATATTGAAATAATAATAGTCTAAGTAAAATTTCATAGTTAAAATATGAATATCATATATCAACCAAAATATAAAAATACCACATAGATATACAACATCAACTCTAACTCTATAATTCCATAGGTCCTTTAGGAGGTGATCCTAGTGGTCTTTGTGCTAGAGATGATTATGGCAACAATACTGATTGACCTGATGATATTGTACCATGTCTTTTGGTTCTAGACCAAGATGACCTACCACTAGCCCTTTATGTGTCCCATACCTTAAAAGTAATAATCTACTAATCTCTCAAAACTAGTCTCATAGGCACATCAATAGTAAGAAGCCTCATCCTTATCATGAAGGCTCTCTAAATCCATCATAGAAAACCTTGCCTATGAGTTATCACCTAGTGCCTCATCTTGCTCAAGCCAGATCGTTTAAACATTTGTTGAGGCATGATCCCTTTCTGATATGGCCTAATCCCTAACTTCTTATATTTTTGCATGTGCCTATGTCATCTATGACTGAAGGGTGGTAATCTAACCATCTCTAAGGATATCCTGGGCATATAACTATCTCATTCTCCTTTTAGGACACAGATCTTGCCTACTCTAGCTACAATCTCTTCCTCAAGCATGGTAATATATCTACATTTTGTAGATTTACTAGATGGCCCTATATTCCATGGATCTAAACATGTACTTATTATACTTAATTAGTTGGGGTATATAATCATAGTCTATGTAGTAACCCCCTCATCATCCCCATCATCATCATCATCCCTACCTACACTACTACAATAATTTATTTTTGTACTATTGGTATAACTTCTTGTCTCAACCTTGGACTCACTCTCCTCATATAAATCCATCTACATACCACCTCTATCATATACCTATCCTAGTGTCTATGTGGGTTCTACAAATATCAGAAGACAAACTTGTGCCAACCATAAAACATAAGCTAACATCACACCTACATCTACTAGGTAACCAACATAGGTCCATGGAGTCTATGTAACTTCCCACAGTCATGCTCCTAAAAATCACTATCATTGCATGACCAATCTCCTGAATTCTATATATGACCCATCTCAAGTTAGTAGGGAGATATTGTAATATTCCAAACTATTATAACACCCAATTAGGCCTATACTCCTTGATAATATGGGTCTGTCTACCTCTTAAGAAGTATTTATAAGTTAAAAAAACTCATGTACTAACTATCATGTGGCCACTATAGCTAATATGGTAAGTATATCAACCAAATGAATAACTCATCCATCAACTCATTGAACATACACCAATATAAATATATATCACTATGGTGTCCTCTACAACTTGCACTTATCTGAACCTAGCCTTGTACCACTAGATCCTATAGGAAACATAACTATCTCTATCCAACCAAACTCTCAATATCTATGAGCTCCCATCCCCAAAAATGGAGTAAAATAGATCCACTAATAATCCAGCCTCCTCGATAGGCTAGGATGCGCAAGTTTCTATACATTTGGGCCAATAATATTAGCACCTAAGCAAATTTGGTCATATCATCCATCGTATTCCATATCACTTTATGTAAGCCCATGTAAAATAATTAGCCACTCCTTTTAGGTTATAATATGCCACTTACAATATCTATAAGAATGATAACATTTATACCAATTAGTGTTTATGTTGATGGGTACTCTAGGGTGTGGTCATTTGGCCTGATATTAGTGTATGTCTTTAGTATATCAATGTCAACCTTCCCATGTTGCATGGGAATGCATATATAGTTGATCAAATTAACCAACACATAATGCTATTATCTATGCTCTATCCAAAATAATCTTCAATCTCACATAGGTAGCTTGAGGATCTACCAAGTATCCTCAAACACTACTATAACCTCTAATGTTAACAAGTTGAATGTAGAAGTCTCAGAGTACTACTGCTCCACTAGTGTACTGAAATGGCTTCGATATACATTGATTATAGGAATTCATGGTATGTATAATATACCCATGATATGGAAACATAACACAATATCCTCAATTTAGATATGTAACATTTGTAAATAATGTGAACACCAATCATACACTATCACTACCTTGAGCCACTCTTGTAACCATATATAACTCCACAGTAGTCTACATTACTATTTATAAAGTACCTATATTTTTACTCTTCTCTCCTAGAGGTTTGGTCCATGGTTGTGCCTTACCAAATGCATATTTACCTTAAATGTGCCTTAACAAATGTTTTTTCACTGATTTCTTAAGAATTTAGGTGAAATCAACATTTTTGTTTTGCATGAAAATGGTCACTTCATTGGTTTTAGGTGAAATCATCAATTTGATGATTTCCAAATAAATTAGATGAAGTCACTATTTTAATTTTACATGAAAATGGTGGTTTCACCTATTTTGGTGAAATTACCATTTCACTAATTTCCACCCAATTTTGGCGATGTTGTCATTTACCCTAGGCAAAGTCATATTTTGTTATAGGTGAAGTCATTGTTTACCCTTCCATGCAAATGGAAACTCCATTGGTTTTAGTCTTAAACCTAACATTAATTATGAAATAAATGACCATAAAACATGATCCAATAATTTATTAATACCATAAATGATTTTAAGATTGTATGTTTTTAAATTAGACATCAATAATTTTATATCTTATCTTATGCATGATGTAAACATTCTATTTTTTTTGAGATCTGTGTTTCATATATCTATCTCATATCTCAAAAGTTAGATTACATTTCACTCATTTTATATAAAGTCTAGACTACAAATTCTAGAATCTATGAAATTTAGTACACATTTGTTCCTATATACGCAATAATTATAACTTTTACTTATGACATAGTAAACATGTGACCCTCATCGACACCATGTTACACACATATTTAGGGTAAATTTTATCCATTTAGTTTCTAAACATTCATATTATTATTTTAACTTTAATTTTTTATTACAAGTTTTATACTCATATATGCATGTAGGATTAAACAAAGATTCAATCACATGTAACTTAATAGGAGGAATTACACATCTCAAAAAAATGGATGTATTTTTCTTAATTTTTCCCATTTATATTTTAGTAGATTATTATTATAGTCAATTTTAAACTTGTAAAATATCCATGTATGTTTCACATGTGGATTGGATTTTAGTTCAAAAGTTTTAAGAGTGACTACTATCAAATCTGAATTCATAAAGGAGATAAATGAAGGACATCATTCAAGACTAGAGATGACCTATATGAGTGGATGGCTATGACATTAAGGTTATGAAATTCACCTAATACAATCATGAGGATGATGAACATAGTGCTATGGGATTACATTGATAAATTTGTGCTGGTTTATTTTGATACTTACAAATACTAAAGAAGATCATTTAAATCATTTGAAAATGGTGTTATAAGTGTTAAGGAAGGAGAAACTCTATGCCAATTGAAGAAGTATAGGTTTATTCAAGATAGTTTGGTATTTTTAGGATTTGTAATTTAAAAAAATGGTGTTAAAATGGATGATGAAAATTTGAAGTCAATTTTTGAGTGGCTTATTCCAAAGAGCATCATAGAGGTAAGAAGTTTCCATTGTTTGGAATTTTTTTACAGAAATTTCATTAAGAATTTTAGTAGTTTTGTTTCACCAATAACAAATTATATGAAAAGAAAAGAATTTTTGTGAACAAAGGAAGCAATAGAAAGTTGATTTATTAAATAAAAAGATTAAAATAAATCTTACTTTGGTATTACTAGATTTTGATAGAGTATTTGAAGTGGATTTTGATTATTCACATGTTACAATTGGTAATGTGTTGAGTCAACAAGGGAGGACAATAACATATTTCATTAATAAGTTAAATGAGGTAAAAGGTAAATATTCTACATATGATGTTGAGTTTTATGTCATTTTAAAAGCATTGAGACATTGGAGGCATTACCTAGTGCCTAAGGATTTTATCCCATATGCTAAGAATGAGGCCTTGAAGTATGTGAATACTCAAAATAAGTTGAATAGTAGGCATGAAAAGTACATGTCTTTCTTATAGGGATATAGTTTTATATTAAACCATAAATCAAGATAGTAGAATCAGGTAGATGATGCCCTAAGCAACAGAGTGAGATTGATAACTACTATGGTGATTGATGTAGTTGGATTTAAAATTTTAAGGAGTTATATGATATTGATCTAGATTTTGGCATGATAGTTGAGAAATCTAGGAAACCATTAATAAGTGATCCAATTACTATTTAGGATGAGTAACTTATTCAATATGGTTATGTCTTCAAGGGAAGACAACTATGTATTCCAATTGGGTCTTTAAAAGACAACATTATAAGAGAGTTGCATAATGGTGGTTTGGATAGACATTTTGGTAAAGCTAAGACAACAATATTGGTGGAGAAGTATTTTTGGCCAAAAATGAAAATGGATGTGTCAAGATATGTTTCAAGATGTAGGATTTGTCAAGTGGCCAAATTACATGCATAAAACACAGGATTGTACATGCCATTACCCATTCTACAAGAACCATGGATAGATTTGAGTAGGAATTTTGTGTTGGGATTACCAAACACATACATAGGTAATGACTCAATTTTTTTTTATAGATATATTTTCCAAGGTGTTTCATTTAATTTCATGTAGTGAACCTAATGATGCCACTATATTTACTTAATTTTTATTTAATGATGCCACTAGATTTACATTATTTTTCTTTAAAAACCATTACATCATATATGGATACAAAATTTATAAGTCATTTTTTGAGGACGTTGTGGAAGAAGTTGGAAAAAATTACAATTTAATAGTGCATATCACCCAAAAAGTGATGGAGTTACAAAAGTTGTAAATATAAGCTTGGGGAATTTGTTGATACACATAGTTAGAGAGAAGCCCAAGAAATGGGCATAGCTTTATCAGAGAAATTCCATAACACTTTTTAATTTTGTATAATTACCAATTATAGAGAGAGTTAGTGATCATGTAGAGGAATTTGTAGAGCATATACATAAATTTAAAGAAGAAGTGAAAATAAGGTTGCCAAAAAGTAATGATAAGTACAAAATTATTGCATATGTTAGGAGGAGATCAAGTGCATTTTAAGAATGATATTTAGTGTTTTTGTATTTGAGGAAAGAGATATTTACAACATTAACATATAACAAATTGAATTACAAGTAGATTGGTCCATGAAAAATTGAAAAGAAGATCAATGGCAATGCTTATGAGGTAAGTTTTCCACATGGTTTTGATATCTCTCCAATAGTTAATGTTTTATCATTGTATGATTTCCATTTAGAAATAGATGAAATGGATGAAAATGTAGACATAAATTGGCATCAACATTTTCCAAATAAGAAGAGAGAAAAGATAGTGCAGAATCTAGATAAAAACATAGTGCAGATGAGGCAAGGAAGCTATAAAAAATATTTAGTATAGTGGGAAGGATTGACACAAGAGGACAACACTTGGATTGTGTAATGGGAGCCGAAGAAGATTGAAAAGAAGAAATGACAGAAGTATAATAATAACAATGCATAGGAGTTGAGTTGTGCCTAACTAGAGGAGGAGGACATGGAGACATTATTCACCCTAGTGAGCTATCATGCACACTGTTTATGATGCCTAGATGGTGTGGGGATCCATAATCCTTACAAGGACTAAATGATACTTTATTTTTTCATGCATGATATAAGTGTGGCAAAATTACATATGGTGACCTTGACAATAGCCTTGATATTTAGGAAAAGAAGAATCCACTAACTTTTTAGTTGCACAATCAACTTAATTATAGATTTAAATATTCATATTGAATACCCATGTGGAGTGGGACTCCATTAGAGTTACAAATGTTGAAACATCCCTCTCTTAAGTGAAGAGCATAGAGATAATCTTTGTCATGATCTACTATTCCCACCATGATAAGTATGGCACATTTGTCCTTGGAGAATGCTTTTAGGCTTTGCCATTATTCCCTCTTAGTGGATGATATTTTTTCTGTTGTATTTATTGCCTCCTAGGAGAGAAGGGCATAATTATTGGATGGGTAGTTATTTTTACATGATTTTGGATTTGTTGAGTTTCTTATATAATGATATGAGATCCTTTGTTAATCTCAGAGTGTCTTACATGAATTTGCATTCAAGGAAAAAGTGAGATCATTTGTATTTATTATGTTTATAAGGAGTGTTATTGCGAGGAAAATATGAAGAGAGTGTTGTGAGTTTCTTCTTGTTTGATAATTATCCATGCCTACTATTTCCATATTTTCTTAAGCATTTCTATGAGAGGACATTTAGATTACATCAATTCCTTTTTGGCACAAGATATAAACATGGAAAACATGTAGGACTATTTGGTTATTGATTGATAAATTTCATAAGCATTAAAAACATGCATATCTTAAAATTAGATTATAAATGTAAGATTAAATGCTAGGAAAACATTGGAAGGCGTATGCATGTAAAGAATGAATATGTGTACACCAATAATTGATAATTAAATATAAAAATAAAAATTATAAAGAGGTGAATAAAAACATAGTGTTTGATTAATGATTGATAATTATAGTAATTCATCCATAGGATAAAAAATGTCTGACATGAGGGAGGTGAGGGTTTTATAAACCCTAGGATGGATGATTGGAAATTTAGTTAATCAATTTATTGAAAGTGTATATAAACCTAAAAAATTAAATATGTGAATTAAAAGAATAGGATAAAGTGTGATCCATGAAAATGATACATAAAATTAAAAAAATTATATTAAAGTTTAAAATAATAAATCAAACCCTAGTGGGAAACCTTAGAATGTGTAAGAATTAAAGAATGGAGGGGTTGACCAAACTGTTCTAGCTAATTTTGTTTTAGGTAGTTTTTATTGCCTAGAAGTGTCAAATTTAAATTTAATCACACTTATGGAATAACATGGGATGTTATATCAACATGGGACTAATCTTGTAGCACAAACATAAAAAAAGGCTAGTTCCTACTACTCTAATTCATGAAATAAATGTTGACATCAAAAAGATAAAATAATAAATAAGAGATGAAAAGGTTATGCAAATTAATATATTAGATTGATTCTCTTTCTAAACAAGTATAAATTTATTCAAAAATGTAATGTAATATAATTGAGTGTAATGTGAAGTAACATAATGAAATGGGTAACTTATAATATATTTAAACTTAGAAAACCATGAAGACAATAGATGAATCCAACAACAAAACCACTTTTATTCTATTTTTTAAAAAGTCTTGATAAAATTTTAAACAATAAAAAAGCTGAGGTTGAAATACTACATTAAAAGAAAAAATAATTAAGAAAAATATAAATAATTGACATATTAATATAACGATATTTTTTTAAAGGAGTCCCACCATTATACATGGAGACAAATATATGCCATCAATATCCCAATGAGACTCCTCTTCCAGTACAAATGTAACTAGCTATAGCAAAGTTGTGATAAAGTTATTACCAAGCTATAAAACATAAAAAATAGAACTATGATCCCCCCTATTTATTTTTTTACTATATCTAAGGAAAATATTTAATAATCCCTATCCCTTCTTATATCACCTCTCTTTATGTTACTCACCACAATCCAATCTCCTCATTGCTCTGAATTTGAGAAGATGGGAATAAAGATTTTAAGAGCATGTAATGAATATTCAATTGGATCCAAATTTTGCATTATTAGTTTTTAAAAATGTAGCATATTTTTGCAAGGTTTCATATATGTTATAATTATTCCTCTCCATGTGGCCCCAAGACTCCATAGGGGTTAACCAAGTCCATGGTCCTCCTCCCTAAAATTATTCTCTTCTTGAATATTTACTTTGTGAATATTTGTGTACTTTCACTTGGCCTCATCCTCCAAAGTTTAATTAAAAAAATGTATGCCCTACACTATGAAGTGTTTAGGATGGGCATCCTTCTACCATGATGTTCCCATTTTTTCCCTAGCTATTTCACATGAGCCAACCATATATCCTGTGGTAAAATGACACCTAAATAAGAAGAGTATCCATTTAAAATATAGAATTTGAGACCAAATTCTATTCTAAACTTTCAGATCAATGGTATTATGGAGTTTAGAAGAAAAATCTAATATTTGAGATTAAATTCTATTCTAAACTTTTAGATCAATGGTAGCAGTGAGTTCAGAAGAAACAACCATACTTACCAATATTATCACATAGGTGGTATGATGATGGTTCACTTTGGATTCATCAACTACCAAAATCTATCCCATGTCCTTGAATATCAAAATGAGATTAGATTTAGTCTAAAATTAGAGTGTTAGATATGATAGCTATACCTAGATATGCCTGATGTTGAAATTTTATATCAATGGGTTAAATGAAGGAAACCATGGCTTCATAAAGAGAATATGATGATCCATGGTCCAAACATGATCATGAAAATTCAAATTCTTATCTCTAGGTTAATTAAAAACAATAATGAATAAGTTCCTAGCACATGGGTAGATTTCTATATTCTCTTTCAATAATGATATCTAGTGCTCATAAATCTAGTTATGGGGAGCAGACAAGATTGGTCAAAACTGGTTGAATCTATATATGATTCCCTTTTGTAATCCAAATGCTCATTTTTTAAGACTCTTGCAAGATCCTATTCCTTAAAATATATAGAA
>JARHVA010004336.1:285000-325000 GCA_037957365.1 Torreya grandis | reverse complement strand
CTTGTGTAATATCTCAGCTCCTCCTATATCTTGCATTTTTTTATTATTACTTGAGACACCTTTATAGTGTGTCTCACTTTTTATATAGTGAATTTTGTTGTACATTTGGTACTCATAAGGCTTACATTCTATGACACATTTCAAATGAGTTTTATCCTTTTTATTTATAGACCTCACTAAGCTTCACATAAGGGGTTGCTTGGAAATTATTCTATACACATTTAAATTGAGTTATCGTAGGATAACATATTTATGCTATGTATCCATAGTCACACTTATATAGGATTTAAATGGGATAAGTGAGAATTTAAGTGTCACACCACTTATCAATGCCACCTCTAAGTTGTCCAATCATATGTGCTACTTCAGTGACCAATAGGGAGATAGTATTTTATTCTTTCACAACTTATTTATAACTCAAAATTATATTTTATATTGATTTCATCTAGATGTATCTCACTTATTCATTTTGATGTGATAGATGTATTATGGAGCAAATTATTTGTATCCATTTTTGTTCCATAAGCAAGGTTTTTTAGATCTAATAGTGGTAATGGATTTGGAGGTTTTTCTTTTTCTTCATGTTTTTAGATTTATTTCTAACATGGTTACGAGAGAATTTTTAAAATAAGAATGTTATTTGTATTAAAATTTATTTGTGAAATAATGTGTAGTCATATCATTGACTATTCAAAGTGGCTTTCAAATATTGTAATAATTAGTAAGAAACCAGAAGGTATTAGACTATGTACCGATTCTTGAGACATCAACAAAGCATAATCAATGGACTACTATACTCTATCAAATATTGACAAGATTTTTGACTCTATAGATGAGTATGGGATGATTTATCTAATGTATGGTTTCTTAGGGTAAAATTAGATCAATACAACACCAAAAGACCAAAAAGGATAACATTCAGCACTCGTTAGGGAATATTTTGTTATCAGGTAATACCTTTCGACATTAAGAATGATGGTGCCACATCCGAGCTTGTAGTTACTTACATTTTTCATGATATGATGCATGATATTATTAAGCATTATTTTTAGGATAGTTTTGGTAAATATAAGACCAAATCAAGCCATTCAATGGTGTTCCATATAATAGTTGAATGCCTATGTAAGTATAAAGTAAGGCTTAACCCCAAAGAATACATATTTGATGTCACTTTAGGAAAATTTATAGGCATCATTATCTCTCACATGGGAATAAAAGTTCATCTAGCCAAGGTTAAGGCCACTACTGAGATGTCATTACCATATCCTTTTATTTAGTTCCATAGTTTGTAGGGTAAGATATAGTCCATCATGTGCTTCATTTCTCAACTAGTTTATAAATTCCATCCATTTACTCACTTGTTGAGGAAGGGAACCACATTTTCATGGAATTGTCATTGACATAATGGACTTTGAACATTCGAAAATATAATTTTCCAATCTTCCTATTATATTATCATTTATGATGAAATTTTTTTTACCACTCTACCTATATGAAACTGAAAATACCCCGAAGCTAAGTTTGTAATAGCATGATGAGCAGGGAAAGGAACATGCTTGTAGTACCTAAGTTGTACATTGGTCACATAGGAACATAATTTTATGCCAATAGATAAAAATTATTTAGTTATTTTATTCATAGTTTAGAAAATAAGACACTACATGCTTAATAATAATACCGTTATCATTGCCAAAGTAGATTTGATCAAGTATCTACTTTAAAAAATAGATTTACATGGTCACAAGGATAAATCAATCATGTTTATAAGTGATTTAAATATTGAAAATATCAATCAAAAGGACATCAAGGGATAATTAATTTCATAATAGTTTGTCGATGCTCCCATTAACAACACTCCACCACTCATATTTATATTTTTTGATGAGTCTATCTTGACCATAGAAAAATCACCTCATAAAGAACAATAATGATTTTTTTTTGTTTTATGTTTCCTTCACTTATTATGGATAGGGAGAAATATTTTTGTTTATCACACCTCAAGTATATCTCGTTCTTGAGTCCTTCCATATCGAGTTTCCTTATACCAACAAAATTGTTAAATATGAGGTAGTCATTTTAATGATTCATATATAATTAAAATAAAACATACAACATCTTATAGTTCATGGGGGTTATCAGATTATCATTAATCAAGTTACAGATTAATTTTGGACCAAATATCAGAAACTTTGTGCTCTATAAAGCCATCTTGAATACCCTAAAACACTAAATTATTCATATTTAGTTTGAATAATTACCTTGGGCTATAAATAAAAAAGCAAATGTCATTTCCATAATTATCTCTATGACATTAATTATAGACAAGGCTAGAGATTATCAGTTCCTCATTGAACATCTTATCACACCAACTCATGAACCTTTTACCATTGAGATAATCTCTGATATTTTTGGTCATAATACCACATAGTATATTGAGCTATATAGTTACCTTAATGACCAAGTAATTCTAACTAACATTTCTCAAAATAGATACAAAGAATTCATCTAACAAGCCTCTCATTGTACCTTAATTAGTCCTACACTATATCGTAGAAGCTTTGATGGAACTCCGATTCACTATTTAACCTTGACATGATCTAGACTAGTAATAGGGGAAGTTTACAAAGGTATTTACGGTTCCCACACTAGTGTGGCCATAATTAATAAACAATTATTGCGTACAATTTATTATTGGTTGACCATGAAAGTAGACGTAGATAATTATGTTTAAATGTGTAAACAATGTCAAGATCATGCCAATTTGATTTAGATCTAACTCAAACACTCAAACCAATGATCATACCATTATTATTTTAAACATGGTGAATCATATTCATAGGAAATATCAACCCTGCCTCCTCAGATGACCATAAACATATTATTACCACCACATAGTACTTCACTAAGTGGGTGAAACCAAATATCCTAAGTTACATAATAGGTAAAAAAAATATCCAAATTAATTTTTAATCACCTAATTTGCCGATATGATCTCCCCTCTAACATTATATATGATAATGGTAGTTCATTCAAGAATGAGGATCTCAAAACCCTTTGTGATGAATATAATCTTACCGAACATTTTTCCACTCCATATTAACTACAAGGAAAATCCTAAGTAGAGGCATCTAACAAAACAATTGTCTAAATCCTCAAGAAAGTTGTCAATGATGTTGGCCATGATTGGCACTTACAACTCTTCAGTGCTATCTAGGCTTACTAAACTAATATATACACTCTAACTAGAGCCATACTTTGTTACCTATTTTATGGTACTAAAGACATTCCTTCTATAAATGTTGAGTTGCCTTCTCTACACATTTCATTGAAACATATCCTTAATAAAGAGGATTACAATGTAGCTCATATTTAAGAGTTATAATTATTGGGAAAAACATTCATGGCCACCTTGAGTAGACTTCAAACATAACATAATCACATATTTTATCAATACAATTGGAGAGTTTGACACTAAAAATTTGAGATTATGATCTTTTACATAGGGAAAACTAGAAAACACCAATACTAAACATAAGAAAAAAGGAAATTTTAAGCTTAATTGGGTAGGAACCTATGTAGTTATCATTAACTATGGTTGTGTGGCATATAGTTTTCCTACACTAGAATGAAATGAAATTGAAAAATCAATGAACATAATACACCTTAAGCACTTTTTCACTTGAGTGGCCAAGAATATTATCTATGAGGATTGATTACTTTATGTCATGACCATTCACTTTGATATTATATTGTACCTTGAGCCTTTCCTATTTACCTTAGGTATTAGTTTTCATTTCCTCATTTGAACTTATTTTCACTTCATTTTTACTTCAAACAATGTCAATGGTTGGGTTCAACTTTAGTTATCAATAGGTGATTCAGGTTGGAACCTATTTATTTCATTATTTAGTGGAATTTTCTTCAAGAACTAGGATAGTGGGATTGGAAATTGCATCCTTCACTTTTGCTAGGTCTATACCATTATACCTTCCTATGTTGTTATACCATTATTCTATTTAATTATTTGTGACCTTGCTAATAATTAGTCATATTCCTTATTGTATGAGTGAAATACAATGGCTTGAGGTCCATTTATAGTATGTAAGTAGTGCTCAATATTTTATAAAGTTAACTTGGCCAACCTTAATCCCATACTTTCATTATTTTTCAAGAAACCTAATCCAATGATATCACTATTTTGTGAGTTAGGCCATTTTGTGTCTCATAATTATCCATTGAGTTGAGATTCCTAACAAACCCAAAAACAAAAAAATATGGAAGAAAAATATTAAACAAGCCTCCAAGATTAGGCCATTGAGGTTATACCTAAAGCATCTTAGGAGGTGCATCTCCTAGTCTGTTGGTATAACTAAAGCTTTAACATAGATCACATCATGAACATTTCCATTTTTATTTTCCATTTTTTTATCATGCTCCTTCCAAGTTTTTGAGAACTACATCAGCTTGAGGTTTGCACAAAATATGTAGATAGCACTTGAATACATCAAGCATCCTGAGTTACTTTAGCTTATCTAGGAGATTGATTTCATTAACTAGTTTCATTGATCATTCCTTATTATAGGGTTTGTCTTTGAATGCCCTCACCATTTTAAATGTCATTTATGGTCTCATCATTTTATTATTATCTCATTTATGCTCTCAAGATTTTGTGATCTTATTCTTATTCTAAGCCTTAGACATAATTAAAACTATGTATTATTAAACAAGTTCATTTGTGAACACTTGCCTTTTATCTTTTAGTGTTATTTTAGCCTGAAATACACTCTCACAATTTTACAAATTCCTATGCCTAACATTGTCACAATCATTAGTGTCACCTGATTTTATTTCACACTCTAGCCGTCTTACGAGCCCATTCCTATTTTCCTCTATTATTAATTTATTTTACTTAGCATTAATTTTATTCTCTTCCTAAATCTTGTGAGAACTAAATTTGGCATAAATTCCATCTTAGAACTCATGTCCATGGGACTATGTAGGCAATATCCACTTCCCTAGTGCATTTGTGGACAAGTCTACCACCCCTTATTATTTTATTCCTATTAACCATCCTAGTGTCTTTGTTCCCTATAGTCTATGGAAAACCTTTTGCCGATCCTACCTTTTTTGTTATTCCCTATAGTCTAGGTACAAACTTTTATCTATCCTACCTTTCTTGTTATTCCATATAGTCTAGGGGTAACCTTTAGCATCATACATATATCATTGCTCCCTATAGCCTATGGGAAACCTTTGTGCCAAGCTTAGAACTTTTATTTCACATGAATATATGATTAGATTAGTTGTTTTTTCATTTTATTTAGATTAGTTATTTGTTCATTTTCCTTAGATTAGTTATTTGTTCATTTTCCTTAGATTAGTTATTTGTTCTATTTTTCATTAGATTAGTTTTTTGTCTTATTTATGGCTTAGATTAGTCTTTATTTCATTGTAGCTTAACATTTATTCATTTATTGTATATGCCTTAGATTCATTATGCCTTAGCTTAGGTTGCTTATACCTCTTTCTTGAACTTAACTATTTATTTCATTACTTTACCTTGGTTTTTAATTTCATTATCCTTAGTTTAGTTGTTAACTTAATTTATTTTATTAATTGGTTGATGACTAACATTTTTTCTTTCATTAGTGTTTTATTTATTTCCTTAGATTGTTTGATTTTTGTTTCTTAGGTTATATTTGATTTTTTTATTTGTTTTAGTTCATTGTTGAATGACTTATTTTATTGTGCCACCCATTTCATTAGTTGACTTAGGATTATTGTATTATATTTACAATTGAGTTTGTATTAGCCATATATTGTACTTGATTTGTGAATATTTGTATTAATTCTTGCACTTAGTTTTTCACATTATATTGAAACTTGGGATTTGATTGTGCATATCTTACACCTATGTTTTTTATATTTACATATAAATTAATGCTTTCATGCCTAGGATACACATTGCTATTATAGTTATCTATAACTATGATGGATAATATCACAAGATATAACAAAAATTAGGTCAAAGGAACTATCAAACAATGTTGTTAGCAATATTTCCCCTTGTTCACTAACATGCATACCCTAAAAGAATCCAAACCCATAATAACCAAATCAAAGTGACTATACTATATGGTAATAAGGACATGAATCTTTGAGTAAGCATATATTATAGTTCTTAAACATGAGTAGAAAAGATTAGAGTCCAACATCTCATATACATGGCATACATTGAATGAAAGAACATACATATTTTAATGGAAATAAACATTAACATTGTAAATTAATCACAGATAAGCATGGAGCCATGGCCAATAATGATAAATAAAATAAACATATCACAACATACATATTGAAATAATAATAGTCCATGTAAAATTTTGTACATAAAATATGAATGTCATATATCTCACAAAATAATTTCATATACATTCTAAATATAAATGTCATAAAACTAAAATATAAAAATACCACATAGATATACAACATCAAATCTAACTCTATAATTCCATAGGTACTTTACAAGTTGATCTTGATGTCTTAGTGGTGGAGGTGATTGTGGCTCCTATACTTACTGACCTGATGATATTGTACCAAGTGTTCTAGTTGTATACCAAGATGACCTACTACTAGCCCTCTATGCATCCCATACCTTGAAAGTAAGAATCTAATAATCTCTTGAAACTAGAGTTTAATAGGCCTATCAATAGTAAGAGGCCTCATCCTTACCATGAAGGCTCTCCAAGTCCATCCTAGAAAACCTTGCCTATGAGCTATCACCTAGTGCCTCATCCAGCTCAAGCTAGATCCTGTAAACATTTGCTAAGACATGATCTCTCCCTATAATGGTGTAATCCCTAGTGTAATCACATAAAAAATAAATTTTTAAAACTTGAGCATGATTTTTGACTTCAAAACTATACATCTTTCCTACTTGCTTGCATAACCCACTAGGCATGTTTTCACTACTTTTGAGTCACCCGAAGCCTTCCTAAAGCAGCCCCAGCTACCTTGGACTCCTCTCATAGGCACAAACCTATCCCCTTGGGAAATAATTCCATAAGTTAGACAATAGCACTAGACCCTAGTGTGTCTACTTTCCAATGCTATTGTCCAAGTTACTCTTAGCCTCAAATGGTCAGATTTCCGTGAATCCTTATCTTTTTCCTTGTTAGCCAACCATGAAGTCATCTAACCCAGGATCATCAGTTTCTATATAAAATACTATTAAAATTTCATTTATAAGGTTTGGCAATCATTCCAAAGGAATGAGATAGAAATACACTAAGCAAACTCAAGCAAATCTTCCTAATCTCTGCATACATCCAACCACTACTATTTCTAGCCTACTCAAGTTTCCGCACAAGTCACAAGTCATCTCAAGCTTTCCTAGATTTGCATAATACTTGTATGGGATACATAGGATTACACAATACACATTTAATATGGGAGAACTACATTGTCGTTGAAACATCCTTAAGTATTAGTGTGTATGCAACATGCCCACACATGGGGAGTGATTGTATGTTTAGTGTATACTACACACTACCCCCTATTTCTTGCTTTTTCAAGACCACTTGTCAAGCCTAAAGAGGAATTAGGGCCCTAGAGGATAGAATTGGTTGTGCACAAAACTTCATGGATGATCAAGACTAGAGATTCCAAATATAGAGCCTCCTGAAGTATCAAAATAGAACCTAAGAAACTTAGAAGAATCAGATCAGAGGGATTATAACACTGGACCTATAAGTGTCTAGTTTTTCATGATAATAACTAGGTATAAAATAGACTTATGAGTCCTATTTTTTATAGTCTACCCAGTTAGCTTAGAAATTTTTAGTTCTAGAATCCTCCGTCTCAGTCCATAAATTAACTAAGTTCACTCTTTATCCCCTTGTTTGCTATTCTTAGAAAGCAATTAAGCACTTCTAGATTAAATAAATCAATAGGTTAATTTAGGCATACTTTTTTCACATATTTTACAAACTAATCCATACCTCTTTACTAATTAAGAAATCAAACCTATAGTTTCTCAAAAATAGTAAAACATTTGGTGAACCTGACTTAATTTGAATTTTTGAACAAAAACCCTAGAAAACTGGGGCCTATTTATTTCTGATTTCTTTCAATATTTTTCTTATTTTTTCAAAATTTAAAAATTATTAAACTAAAAATTTAAGTTCAATCTTTTAAATAATTCACTAAAACCCTAGTTTCCACATACTAGATCCTTTTTGCTTGAAGCCACTTCCAGACCACTAGGAAAAATACTCTACTAATTTTAGAAATATTTTAAAAAAATTTCCTAATATATTTAATGTCAAATATAATAATTCTCCTTAAAATTTTCAAAATATTACATTAATTTAAAAAAAAAAAATCATTTCAAACCCTAGTTACATCACTTAATTTCTAGACCTTTTCCAAAATATTCCTCTTAATTATTTACATGTTTTGATTGAATATTAAAATCAAAAAATCATTTTCAAATTCAAAAGTTCATAGTATTTTTAAAATAATATTCCAATAAAATCCCTAGGTGCATACACTAGTTCCTATTTTATTCAGAGCTATCACCTTACATAATTGGCAGCTTCATATCATTTTTTTTCACAAATTATAGACTACTATTTTACATTTTTTGTGTTTCTTTTATTCAGTCCTTTCTATTTTTAACACATTACCTACTACAACTTATTGAAAAACATTAAAATACATTTCAAATTGTTTTCTTACTTGTCTAATGGCCCAATATACTAGTTTTGATGAAAATGATAAAAGAGATTTTCAAGAAATCTTAACCAAACATCTGGATATGCAAGATGACATGATTAGGATACTACAAGTGGAACAACAAAAGGAAACCAATGGTCAATCTTATCAAACTATAGAAACACTTGTTGTACATAACACTATTGGGGTAACTATGTCATAACAACCCCTATAGTAACCCAACCTTTTTCTATGCCACTAGTTGTAGCTAGTCCATCCCTATCTCTTGATGTGGCAATCCTTGTATAAGAGATTCGATCTCTTCAATCCAAGGCGCAACATCTTGAGCAAAGTACCACTAGATCTACACAAGCATTGGCTTTTGTCACTTTATTAAATACACCTTTGGCACAACATGTAATTTCTACACCCTTGCCACCTAGATTTGTACAACCTAAGCTCACTTTTTACAATGTCAAGGGTGATCCAGAGACACATTTAAGAGCCTTTAGTGTAACATGTTTGGATTTTGTACCAAATGATTGGATATTAACTAATCTAATTTCAAGGAGCCTCAAGGATTATGTACTAAAATAATTTTATAGTCTACCAAATTAGTTGGTCAATTCATTTAATCCTCTTCTTCACATGTTCCTAGTATACTTTAGTATCAACACCGAAAATAAGATGTCATATGCTCAAATTGCACAATATAAATAGAAGTCAAATGAGCCTCTCACCAAATATGTTATTACATATAAGACCATAGTGGCTAAGATAACTAGCCCTATGGAAGATCAAGAGTTATAAGACATCTTCAAATAGAGTCTTCTACTAGTTTTGTATGAGACAATCATGTTCAAAAGAATCTCTTCTTTCACTAAATTGTGTCACACATTAAAAGAATGATAAATCAAACTCATATCAATGGGGAAACTCATGTAAACAAGTTTATCAGATATATCTAATAAGAGTGACATCAAAGTCCCATATAAGGTCAAGTTTAATGACAACAAAGGACATACTCAGGAAATAGTCAATGCAGCATCAGATCCCCTATAGAGAGTCACATTATCATCATCTCTTTGGTGACATTTTACAAATCTACCAGTTTCTCCAACCAGAGCTATGCAAAAACTACTAAAATGTAATATCATTTCTCTACCTCCTATTAGAGAAGTTGATCCAGAAAATCCTCTTCCATAGGGATATGAACATAATGCATTTTGTGACTTTCACAGGGCAGCAAACCATAACCTAAATAGATGCATTAGTCTCAGGCATAAGATACATGATTTATTTGATGCCAACTGAATTGATCTAGACACTTCAGTTATGCCTCATCGGGCCAAACCAACATAGGATAAGTCAATTAAAATAATTTTAGATCTGTTTCCACAACATAACAAGTTAGAGGTATAGGAAACATCAGATATACATCATGCATATCAGGCACATCCTCCACTAGCTACATATAGGGCACCAATAGCTTATTATTTACATCCATTAAACCACATAATTGGCACCTTTCATTCCAACCTTCTAATTTGGAATTCTATCTCCTTTTTTGAGCAAGAGATTATCGAGGATGATATAGATTATCATGCACTCTTCATCAGAGCTTTTGTTCTTGATCATCTCATTCATAGTGTTATAATTGACAATGGATCTAGTGTTAACATGTGTACTATGACACTACTACAATGCTTGGGTTATACAAAGTAGGATATCACTCTAACTAACATGGTTATTAGTGTATTCAGTGGACATAGCTAGACCACATTAGGTGGGATTGTCATTCCATTATAGGTTGGTCCTACATGTATGACCACCCCATTCACCATAGTTCCTAGTGCATGAGTTTTTGACATGTTACTTGGTAGACCTTGGATACAAAAACTCCAAGTAATTCCATCTATAGTGCATCGATGTGTGAAATTCATTCACCCTAATGAGGGTATTGCAGTTACTAGAGTTTCATATTAGTTTCCACTTCCATTTTTATTACAAATTTTATTTTCAAAGATAGTTTCAATTCTTTCACCAGTCTTAGCTACATTACCAAAATAGAGGGTCCACACACCTCCATAGCTTCAAGATTCTAAACAGATTCCATCTACAATTTTCACACCTAGAGTAGGTTCATTGATATCTCAGCCATCTACACATAGATAAAATGTTCAGAGAGATTATCCTACTTATAGATGGGTCCCTAAGTGCCCTAAAATTATATCTACTTCTCAAAGTTACACAGGATCACTATAGTCAATTTTTAATTCGTAAATTTTAGAGAATTTATAGCATATCCAACTTTCAAAGCCTCAGTCTCAACACTTCCATCATGCCTCATGATCATTCATCATTCAACTTTTTGAGACTAGACACCATGACATGGAGTCTTATCTGAGGTTCATCGGTTAGTATCATTCCTTTGTAGTGTTTCCTATACATAGTCTTTTTTGCATGATAGTACATAGCTTATTCAAAAAATTCAAAAATATGTCAATTGTATGCATCATATATGTTCTTACATTACTAAAACACTATGCTATACTTACATTACACTGTTATATGATACTTGTTTATTGATTTATCTATATTACCAGGCTTCACTTGACCTTGTTTTAAGTGTGTGCAGTACATCCAAATACTTGATTGCTTTACTCCACCTATCGAGGGGGAATCTTACATCTACATTCCAGCTACATATTGATACATCTTCCCACTGGGGGCACACTCTACATAGCTACACCATCCAGGTTATGTCATTCTTACACTACACACTTTAGACATCTAATTGTAGTATGTTCCTTGCTTACATAGATATTTGATCGACATCCATTGGCATTTATCACACTTATATTTTTCATAGTATATACATTAGTCTTGTATTACATATCTTGTATAAAAGACATTTTCTAAATTATACAAGACATTTACTAAATTATACTAGGAGCTAGATGTGTTTGCATTTTCTAGTTCCTATTTGTATTTTAGGAGATTTGCTAAATTTATTTTTTTCTTGTCTATATGTGTGTGCCTTTCTATGTGCTTGTGGTCCTTGTGACAATATTTGCTTGTTCCTTTTATTTCTGTATGTGACATTTAAACATGCCTTATATGCCTTACATGTTTATTTGGCCCCTTGGCCACCTTTGCGTGTTTCTTTCTTCTTGATTTATATTCTTGTTTACTTGATCATTTCTCTTTGTGTGTAATGTCATGATTCCAATCATCCATTTACCTTGATTTTGGATGCCATGATGGACATCATGCTCCATCCCTCCATGCTACTAACAACTAATAACTATAATCTCACATTCCATATATTTTTATACACATGTTATTACATTGTTATATATGTCTAGGCATATCCCTATAGATCTAACAATCTCTTTTTACAATTGTTACTATATCTTGAGATCATGAATATCAATGCTATATCAAATGTTTTCATAGCTTAATACACTTGCAGGGATTCTTCTTCTAAGTATAGTCAATGCAGCGTCTCCATTCTTACCCTCAGATGAGGGGGAAATAAATAGGGGCTTTGCCACAGAGATAAGAGCTTTTACCTGTCAAAAAAATGTAATTTCAAAATAGTTCAGTATAGATTCCAAAATTTAGTATAGGCAACCTAAATCAAACATATATCAGAAAACACAGTCTAGTTTTCATTTTTGACTTTGGATAATAGCACAAAAAATGAGACTATAATGCTAGACCCATCTAGTTTTCGGTGCTAGTGTCCAGATAGCAAAATTTCCAATTTTTCTAGAATCTAGTAGAGGGGTGAGTTCAGTCACAGTTTTGACATAATATATAGTCTAGAATCTAGTAGTTTTCAACACTTTTTCACTCAAAGAATCTAGATATAGGGGGCATCATTCACGGCATGAGGGTTTTCACTTATAGTTTAGACATGGCAGTTGATAAAAAATTTAGTTTAGAATCTATGTTCCAGACACCATTTATTGGGGGCAATGTGTGCAACACATGGACTTTCTCTTTTTTGAGATTAGTATATTTTATTGCATGTTCCTAGAAGTTGCATGTCTTACTCCATATGCCAGTGGATGGCATCACTTTCAAGTAAACTTTCATACAAGTTTTCTCCCCAAGTGCCCAAGTTAATTATAGTTTTTAGGGGCTTTTTATTCTATTTCCAATCTCCATCTTTTGATGTGGCCAACATTGGCCTAGTTTCTAGTTACATTCGAATATCCATACCAAAATTATCCTTGATTATAGCAAATTCATGGGCTTCATGAGCCATCTCATATGACATTTAGATTATATCAATATCTTTCTATTAAGATTCACATCACAGGGTAATGAGGGAGCCAAACATCTAGCTAACCATTGTATTCATGAGCCACCTATTTGGAGGGATTCAACACACAATCTAGACATCAATTAGCACATGCATGGCTCATTAACTTCACATAGTTTGAGATGATGGAGCTAAAGGGTCTACTTTTGCATTCTTTAGCCACCTTCTAGAGGATTGAGCACTTAGCTCATCCATTGATATAACTCTTGGTTCAATATTCATCCAACATTACTCAACACAACACAAAAAAATAATAGGTTTTGTATTAGTTGACGTACCTAGTGAGGTTTATTCATTCCTTTCTCTTCCTTTCTCTCTCTTTACCTATATTTGTACATTTTTATTTTAGATATAACATATCTAGTAAAAATTGATCTACTTTCACTTTACTTATTTGGAGATTCACATAGTACAACATGATCTCCCCATACACAAATCTAACATCACATAGCTTCTTGGGCTTAGCCTCAAACATAAGTTTAGGTATGCATATATTTTTCTCATTTATCCTAGTATTTCACTTAGGTGCATACTTAGAATAAAGGGGAGGCAAATATAATAACATAAAAATATAATTTGTCAAACCTGAGCATGACTTGTGACTTCAAAACCATAGGTATTTCCTCCTTCCTTGCACAACCCACTAGGCATGTTATCACTGTTTCCCATTCACCCAAAGCCTTCCTAAATCAGCCTCAGCTATGTCAGAATCATTTCCTAGGCACATACCTATCCTCTAAAGTTCATATCCCCTTAGACAATAGCACCATTAGTTGGACTATAGCCTTAGAGCATAGGGTGTCCACTTTAAAATGCTATTGTCTGAGTTGATCTTAGCCTCAAATCGTCAAATTTCCTCATATCCTTATCTTTTTTCTTGTCGACCTAACAAGAAGTCATCTAACCCAACATCACGATTTACCCTATAAAATCCTATTCAAGGGTCATTTAGAAGGTTTGGTATTCATTCAAAAGGCATGAGCTATAAATAGACTAAGCACACTCAATCAAAGCTTCCTATTCTTTCCATATATCCAACCACTAATATTTCTATCTTACTCAAGCTCTCACACAAGTCATGAGTCATCTCAAGCTTGACCAAATTTGCATTATAATTACATTGTATACACAATATTGCACAATACAAATACAATTTGGGAGAACAACATTGGCCTTGATCCCTCCTTGGAGTATTCGTATGTAGGAAACATGCCCACACATGAGCTATGATCATACATTTAGTGCATAATAAACATTAACCTCTTTTTCTAGTTGATTCAAGACCACTTGTGAAGCTGAAGGAGGAACTAGGACCCTAGATGATAGAATCAATTGCACATGGAGCTTCATAGATGATCGAGACCTAAGATTATATATACAGAGCCTCCTAAATTACTAGAATCAAACCCAAAAAACTTAGAAGTAAATCATATGGACTATAGCACCAAAAATAGGACTATAGTGCTAGACCTCCAAACGTCCAATTTTTGGCACTACTGTCTACGAAGAAAATAGACTTCTAGGTCTTGTTCTTGATAGTCTACCTCATCAGATCAATAATTTTATAGTTCCATAATCCTCAATCTTCATCCAGAAATAAGCTAAGTTCACTCTCAATCCCCTTGTTTTCTATTTTTAGAAATTAATTAAGTACTTCAAGATTCAATAAATCATTAGGTTAATTTAGGCATACTGTATTCACATATTTTCTAGATTAATCTAGACCTCTTTATTAATATGGAAATTAAACTAATAGTTTCCAAAAAATAGTAAAACACCTAGCTACTTTTATCTATGCATGTGCTTATGTCATCCTAGCCACCTCCACCTTTAGTCAATCAATGTATGACTGAAGGGTAGTAATCTAACCATCTCTGAGGATAACCTGGGCCTAAAACTAACCCGTTCTTCTTTTTAGGCCATGGGTCTTGCCTAATCTAGCTACAATCTCTTACTCAAGCATGGTAATATCTCTATCTTTTCTAGATGTAGTAGATGGCCCTAAATAGCATGAATATAAATATGTACCTATTATACTTAATCAGTTGGATATATCATCATAGTCTATGTATTAACCCCCTCATCATCCCCATCATCCCCATCATCATCATCCCTACCCCCACGACTATAATAATTTATTTTAGTACTACTAGTACCACTACTTATCTCAACCTTGGCCTCACTCTCATCTACATACATCTAGATACAACCTCTAGCATATACTTGTCCTAGTGTGTATGTGGGTGCTACCAATGTCAAAAGAAAAACCTATGTCCACTATAGAACATAAGCTGACATCACACCTACATCTTTTGGGTAACCAACATAGGCTCATGCAGTTTATGGAATTCCCCCGTGACTTCCTACATCCATGCTCCTAAGAATAACTATCATCGAATGAAAAATCTCCTAAGTTGTATGTATGAACCATATCAAGTTAGTAGGGATATATTTTAGCATACCAAAATATTATAAGACTCAATCAAGCCTATATTCCTTGTTAATACGGGTCTATCTACCTCTTAAAATATATTGCTAAGTAAGAAAACTCATGTACCAATTGTCATGTGGCCACTATAGCTAAGATGGTAAGTAAGTACACCAAATGAATAACTCATCCATTAACTCATCCAACATACATCGATATAAATATATCTCACTATGGTGTCCTCTACAACCTACACCTATCTGAAGCTAGCCATATGCAACTCTATTCTATAGGCAATATACCTATCTCTAACCAATCAAACTCTCAATATCTATGGGCTCCCATCCCCAAAAATGGAGTAAAATAGATGTGCCTATAATCTAACCTCTTCGATAAGCTATGGTGTGAAAGTATCTATACATTTTGGCTAGTATTACTAGCCCCCAAGCAAATCTAGTCATATGATCCATCATAGCCCATATCACTCTACCTAAGCCCATGTAAAATATTTAGCCTCTCATTTTAGGAAATAATATACACTTATAATATCCATAAGAATGATGACCTCTATATCAATTAGTGTTGTTGGTGATTGGTACTCTCGGGTGTGGTCATCTGGAATGATATTCGTGTATGTTTTTACTATATTAATGTCAACCTTTTGGGAATGTATCTATAGTTGATCAAATAAAACAACACATAATGCTATTATCTAGGCTCTGTCCAAAATAATATTTGATGTCTCATAGGTAGCTTGAGGATCTTCTAAGTATCCTCAAACATTACTATAGCCTCTAATGTCAACAAGTTGAATGTAGAAGTTTTAGAGTATCATTGCTCCACTAGTGCACTCAAATAGGCTCGATATGCTCTAATCATAGGCATACATGCTGCATCTAATAATCCATGATATTGAAAAATGACACCACATACTTTGTATAGATCTATAACATTTGTAAATAGTGTGAACACCAATCATACACTATCACTACCTTGAGCCGCTCTTGTAACCATATATAGCTCCACATTAGCCCACACTACTATTTATCAAGTACCTACATTTTTATTCCTTTCTCATAGAGCTTGGATGGATGGTTGTACCTTATCAAATTCCTATCTACCTTAAGTGTGCCTTAACAAATTTTATTTTAATAAAGTCACTGATTTCTTGGGAAATTAGGTGAAATCACCATTTTTGTTTTGCATGAAAGTGGTCACTTCATTATTTTTAGGTGAAATCATCTATTTGATGATTTCGAAGGAAATTCAATGAATTCATTATTTTCATTTTTCATGAAAATGGCAACTTCACCTATTTTGGCAAAATTACCAATTCAATGATTTCCACCAAATTTTCGTGATGTTGTCATTTATACTAGATGAAGTCATCATTTGTTATAGGCGAAGTCCTCATTTACCCTTGCATGTGAATGGAAAATCCATTATTTATGTCTTAAGCCTAACATTATTTATGAAATAAATGACCATAAAACATGATCCAATGATTTATTAATAACATACATAAATTTGAGATTGTATCTTTTTAAATTAGACATCAATAATTTTATATACTATGTTATGTATGATGCGCACAGTCTATTTTGTTTGAGATATGTGTTTCATATATCTATCTCATATCTCAAAAGGTGGCTTATGTTTCACTCATTTTATCTAAAATCTAGACTACAACCTCTAGAATCTATGAAATTTGGTAAACATTTACTCCTATAGATGCAAGAATTATAACTCTTACTTCTGACATAGTCAACATGCAACCCTTATCCACACCATATTACACACATATTTAGGGTAAATTTTATCCATTTAATTTCTAAACATTCATATTATTGTTTTAACTTAAATTTTTTAATGCCAAGTTTTATACTCATATATGCATGTAGGATTAAACAAAAATTCAATCACATGCAACTTAATAGGAGGACTTACACATATAAAAAAAAAATGGGTGTATTTTTCTTAATTTTTCCCATTTATATTTTAGTAGATTATTATTATAGTCACTTTTATGCTTGTAAAATATCCATGTATGTTTCACATGTGGATTGGATTTTCGTTTGAGAGTTTTAAGAGTGGACAATTTTGTATCCACATTCGAATTATTTTAATTTAATATTTATATCTATATACATCAAAGTGGACTAGTATGTTTACACAAAAGAAAACCCTGAAAGTAAATTAGTTTATTGTAACAATGCATTTATTTGTAACATTATGTTTATATTTATTATTGGTCTACACTAAGTTATTATTAGAACATTTCCTATTATAATTCATTATTTTTCATCATGCCCCTTTTATTTTTTTCTCTTTTGTATTCTTCTATTTCCTCTTGCTTTGATTTTCTCTATTTCTAATTATTTACTTTAAAAATTATCATATGAATATAGTGGGTCTATAAATCTATAGAGTATGTTTAATGGTTATGTTCCATTTTCATAAGTGATGAACTTCCATGGATTAGTGGTCATGTATTGTTAAATGCTTTTTTGTTCTATGTTATTTTCTTTGATAGTTAGGTCATAATTAAAATCAAGGGAATTATAAATACATCGGTGTATTGGTACATTTAAGACATCAAGGAATCAATATAACATGTAACAAAAAACCTTGTAGAAATACAATATTAAACCCGTCTAAAATTATATAAACACTCTCTTATTAGTCCCAGAGGGATCTTATGCACTTATTTGAGTTTAACTTGGAATTATTAACTCATCTCCGTACCAATCAAGTTTTATTGATTTGTGCAATGATAAATTTATAAACATTTTACTAAAGGAAATAGCAAGTTTGTTAGCTATCTAATAAACTAATATTATTTTAAAGAAATTGATTGGCTGATTGTTTCTTATGTTATGCCCCCCTTCATGTCATTCAATGCACTCTATTTATTTCATTGTTGTCATTTGAGACTGATATGATCTGACTCATTGACAAGTGGATTAATGTAGTTAAAATTAAATCTCTCTTAATTATACCCACAAATATTGTCCTTGTTGTGGCAGGTTTCTATAGCTATGAAGGCCAGTGCACCTACTACATGTCTATGTCTATGTCTTTGAATGTAATTAATTTACACGTCATTCGTTATGCATATAGTTTATAGTGCATCTTCTATTAGACTAAAGCTTCACCACAACTATGTTTTTTTCCTTTCACATTACATCTTCCCACAAGTCTAGAGTTCAAGTATTGTCTCACCTAGGGTTTAAACACAAATGGAGGGAATGTTTTTCAAGTGAGGCTAGCATGACACAGATGTGGTTCTCAATCAACCTTTCCACATTCCTCCTGCTCGACTATTGCAAGTACTAATATTTTTTTACCTTTGATTTTAACATCTAATTGTTTTATGGAATCCATGAAATTTTATTCATATATTTACAAAAGTGTTTATATATGTTCTCAATTTCATATTAATTTTGTTTTTTATGTTTCTATCTGTTGTATACTTCACGAGCTCTCTTGTAACATGTCTCATCCAAAGTTCCACATACTACATTTTTCATTTCACGATCCTTGAAGTTCAGAATGTTTTTATCTTGTTCTTAAGTATTTTGGTTGTTAGATTTCTTTGTGTGGTTTTCATATTTATTTATTTGTTTTAGTTTAATGTCAATTTGTATTTTATTTTTTAATAATATAAAATAATTACAAAGTTTCATGTAGATGGTCGGCAGTAATTGAAACATTTTAGATAGGTGTAATGTTGTTTTTAGAGAGCAAATGAGCGAAATGTATGAATTTCTTAGGGAAATTAATTACAAAATATCCACCTCTCACTATCATTGTAGTATAGTTTACTGTGGTTGCACAATTCTGTGTAGCACATGCATCATAATGTTATTAATCCTCTGTGTCTCTATAAATAATATTATATGGCACCTATTTATGTTTATTGCAGTTGTATAACTTTGAGTACTACATATTTCAAAATGCCATTGCTGCTTTGCAGTCTTGTAAGTAAAATTATTCTTCCTCTGTGTTAAGTTGTTTGTATGTTTTTTCAACTTTGGAAATATAATAGAAAATCCTTTGAACTGATAAATCCTATGAGGAGCATTTTATTCTAAAAGTTTAATAAATTTGTGGTGACATAAATGTAAGTGTAATGTTGGTCCCCGATGCTAGAATTTGAAGGTGTTATTTTCGCGGCACAAATTTATTGGCCATATGTGTTACTACAATATTAATTATGATTTTCTTTGAAGTGAAATGCTTTCTTTCAGATTAGTTTTTAAAAATCAGGGAATAAATACATAAGGCTATTGTGGTGGCCTTTTAGTTGTTGAGAGCACAAAAAATCATGCTTTTAAGAGAAGCTGTAAGATGAAACTATAACTAGTACATCTCCAACTATTCACTGGGCTATACATGAGCCCACAGGCATGCAATGGCTATGATTTGGTAAAAATATGAAACCATATGTCCCACTCATGTGTTTAACTTTGATTCATAGTCAGCTTGGGTTCACTCATTAGTTTTATGACATTTTTGTATTCTTTATATATAGACATTCATGGGACAGTGGCAAAAATTACTTGAAAATCTTATATTTAAGTTCCCTGACTCATGAACATCAATTAAAATTATGGAAAATCACTATGAAGTTTTGAAGTAAAATCATTGAGGACTCTTGTTTCAATGCTTGTGAAAATTTGCATTTATATTAATTAAGAAAAAAATGCAAACCAACAATCCTTGCTAAAACAAAATATAGTATACAAAGTTTTAGATGAGAATTCAATTTCAATTAACTATATTGGGTAGTATCCTTACGACATGGCCCTATATAAGGGGATATTGCACCAAATTTTAGTACAAAGTGGCACCATGAAATTTATTCCAATTTTAGGTGTGCTTTTCTTCCAACTATTGAGCTATATCTCTGTGTATGATTGTTGGCTGGAAACTATGTGAACTTGTCCAAAACTCTAGTGTTTTATCTTAATATTCTGTGTGTTTGCTTGGTTTTCTGACAATCTTTATTTAAGATGAATACACTTAGAATGTCATCAATTCTCCCTGATCATAACATGATATTTTATGATTCTACGTCATACTCTATCATTTACTTCAATAATTATTGCCCCACAGGGACTTGGCACTTCGTGCCACTTGTTCATTTATTTATTTTTGTAGAGATAAAATATTAATTATTTCCGATTTTAATTTTGTGGAATTAGACTATTAATTTGCTTCGTCTTCAAGGGTCTCTTAATTGCTAGAGCCAATTTCCGAGGCTCTCATGTCTGATTGCACAGTTATCTGGAATCAGCGAATATATGCGCCTCTATTATAAAACTGTAGGGATCCCCAAATAAAACATTGTAGTTGGTCAATTAGCAAGTTCATATTGCCATGCGGATGCCATGCTCACGTTGTGTATATTTAAAAGCTTGTTTGCCTATGGTATAAGCTTTAAAATCCATCATTGTAATGGCAGTAGTTAAAAACATGGAACCAACATCTAACATATTTAATTTTTGTTATTTTCCAACAGGCAAAATTTTTGTAGTTTCAGAATTAATAATTGTTTATAAAACTTCTCATACTCACGGAACTTTTACAACGTATGGAATAAAAAATCTGATTTCCCACAACGCGTAGAACGCTTTGAATCAAAATCTTGAGAGATTCCTTTATGTACACCAAGACACACTCTCTAGTTCAATACAACTGTGCTTGCTTTTAGAAGAGGACGACCCAACAGAAAATACAGTGATATCAACACACCGGTTAAGATTGCTATATGTGAACCCCTCCGGTATTTGGAGTTATGTATGGCGAGGTGTGAATCAATGACCTCCTCTTCCTCTTCATAAATGGTATGGAGCTCATAAAGCTGTGTCTTCAAGGGTCTCTTCATTGTAAGAGCAAATTCCCAAACTCCCGTTTCTGATGACAACATATGTAACTGCACAGATATAAAAAGCCAAATGATTTCTTGTGATTACTTGGTAGGTATCTGCGAGTATTTGCACGTCTCTTCATAATCTGTAGGGATCCCCAAATATATGCTTCTTGCACCACAATGACAAAAGACCAGAGCAGAGCATCTTGACTAACAAGACACCACTCAAAAACATTTATAAACACGTACGAGAAACTTCTTGTTAGTATTGGGATTATTTTATTGTTTCCTATCGGAAGACTGTTGGCTTACTTATATAATGTAGGATTCTAGAAACAATGGTTGCAGAAGTCGTGGTCTACGGCTTTGTGAAGGTTCGTTTTGTCATTGACATATTCAATGCGTATATGTTGAAGGAACGCGTATTAGGTGTCACATAAATAATGCAATAGTACTTTACTCAAGTGAACAATTCTTTGTTTTTAGTAGTCGAACGTTTCACCGATTGATATGTTAAGTTCACTCAAGTAGCTAACGTCAACTTTGCTAGTTGACTAAAGTTTCGTTCGATATAAAAATGCACACATGATACTCTATGCTGGAAAATTAACACTTGAAAATTCTACATGTATGCTTTTATTGGATGAATAACCTCTTTCATTTCTATTTTTATATCTTAAATAATGAATACATCATCTTCTTTTATTTCGTGGGTTACAAATTTTATTGTAAAATATTTGGAATTAATGTCAATCTGTTTAAAATATGAAGAAAACAAACCATTCACGATCGATTTTAATTACATATGTAAAGATTCATAAGACAAGTTTAATGTTGTCACTACTCTTAAAATCCTAAAACTTTCAACCATAATAAGGGTTACCTTATAATCACCATTTAAAAAAAAAAAATTGGACTATTTGATATTGGAATATATATATATATATATATATATATATATATATATATATATATATATATATATATATAAGAATAACATGAGAAAGATTGAATTTTCTTAGTAATTAAGCAGAAAAAATTAGAATATTTTTAACGTGAAAAGTTCTTTTTGTATCATTTCTTGTCAAACTTCTATATCTAAGATATCTATTTATATCACATCTCTGAGTACTTATATTTATCATAAATTAACAACATGATTAGTGACTTCATTTAGATTTTGTCTACAATATTTAATTTAATTTCACAGTATCACTCTATATTGGTTTTTTAAGATGTGATTTAAAATCTCACCAACCTTATGACATAGAAAGTCAATAATCCTTTGAGGACAACATTTAGCTACTTTCTTATGCATATAAGGATAAACTCAGGGGGAGATTTTGTGGTTGCTTAACATTTACTAGGATTTTTTTAAAAAAATTTGCACATGATCGTCATTTTTCTTTGAGTTCTAATTCCATATTCTCATGGTTGTGTATTCACAATTTTTTAAGATTCTTTTCTTCTTGATCAGATGGATTATTGGTAGTGTTGAATATTTTATCCAACATCATGATGCATTTTTAGTTGATTATGTATGTGTTTTAGATTTTAAGAAAACTCCCTCTTAGATTACGATATGATAAACTAGTAGCATTTAGTTTTTATAGATCTTTATTAAAAAATTATAGATGAATAATATATTATTTTAATTTTATTTTTGTTACAATTGGCCTCACTCAATGAAATTTCTATATTTTTTATCTTGACATTTCAAAAAATACATATTTGATGGTGTAAGTGGCTTCTTGAAAATCTAATGGTGAGAGCCAAATTTTTAGCATAACATCATGTTGTAAACTTAGAAAATCTTAAAACTGATCAAATAATTATCAAATGTTAGGTGGATCTAGATTTAAAATTATGCTTATTTGAGAATTAGGCTAAAAAATAGTTATATGTCTTAATTGCTTAAAATTGAGTAGGGAATTTATCCTCATACAAAGAAATAAGCATGATATTTCTCAAGATGATATTTATTTTGAAAGAATATAATTTTTAATGTAAAGCATAGACTAATGTTCTCCAAAATATGTTTTAAAATCTAAACTTATGTATACTTTTAAGGAGTGCTTCAATGAGAAGTGATATGAACCTAGCATCCAATAGGATACGTAGTCGTTAGGGATCTATATATCTCTTTCCATTTATCCCTTGTAGTGAATTTTTCCATCTCATGAATCCTCATAAAAATAAGTACATCTTGTTCACCATTTGACTAATGTGTGCCTAGCTTATATAGTAGATTGACAATCCTAACAACATCTCAATAAGTTACTTCCAAATGTTATCCCATGAATTTGGATTTTTTTTTTTTTTTTTTAATTCTATTATCTTAGTATCTTTCATTATTTGTAGAATTATTTTGTCATTCCAAAGTGGAGATGTAAGTCCCTACTGGACAAATATTTTGATATGAACTCTCATTTTCACTATTATTTTGCTTAGGATATTTATTTAAATATCATAATTATCTATTGTATCATCCATCTCCAAGAAATCAGTGGAATTTTTAGATTCATCTTCTTGATCTTGAACTCATTTATTCATGAAATGTTTCTTCGATATGATGATGCAATGTGTTTTGAAAGTTACAACTTCCAAAATATTTTGTCCTATGGTTTGAAATGTATTTTCTATATATTTTTTAAAATTTTGTCTTTACAAAAGATTTACATTAATGAATTATAAATATTGGGACAATCATGCTATATCTTAAATTATGTCATCCCAATAAGATTTGTATAGATAATATTTAATTCACTTTTATATATGGTGCACCATACATCATATCCACTTGAATTTTTATATGTCTCATTTGATAATAAAATCATTAGTTTTATTTCTCATATATTGGATTTCATTGGTCATCTTGATGGAGGTATTAATAGACACTCACAAGGAGCTATTCACCCATCCAAATTATTCATTGAATTGCTTACCATGACATTAGTTATCAAGTAGTCATTCCACCTTCACCTTCATTGGGACAACTTCTTAAAAACCTAATTCCTATTTTTTGTCTGGTCTATTGTTCATGTGTTGAACAAACCTAATTCCTATTTTTGTCTAGTATACTATTCATATGTGGACATAGAATGACACATGAGTTCCTCTACATATTTTCATTATTGTGAGTAACTGAGATTAATTTTATTATACAATGAAAGTCTTCATGTACTTTTATATAGTCAACATTTGCTTTGAATGCCACATTTATGCACATGTCAATAAACCAAATGTAAGAACATCTTATTATGTAATTTGTCTGTTTAGGATGGATTTCATATTAGTTTTGGTTGTGTCAATAACACTCTTTGTCTAGATTATACCAGTGTAATTATTCTATCTTTGACCTCCATTATCTATACAATTTTCATACTACCTATTGATGCTCTCTTATTTTAGATAGAATCTAATAGCCTTTTAAATAAATAGATATTGTTGTTGTATGGACATATTTCCATGTCTACAATTTCTTCTTTATTTTTCTTTTAAATTTTTTTGGATGTATCTTGTAATTTCATTGATCTAGAAAGTGTCATGAAGGTTTAATATTTAAACCATGTCTACCATGACGCAAGATTGTGTTTTGTCTAGCTCTCTTTTCCTCTATAATTTTATGGGTACTTCATCTGTCCCATAAACATTAGTGCCATCCTTTATATGTTTTTAAGTATTTTGTGAATTATTTTATGTTTTAACATCTCCATAATGTTTAAATAGTGGATTAGGACTACTCATATAATTATGTTGATGTTCTCACCATATTTTACTCACATTTTGCATAGCCATTTTTAAGTGTGGATCATTTCACCATGTATTATACAATATTCCTCTCTTTTTTGAGATAATCTCAACTTTGTGATCAATTTTTTTTATAAAATTAATTTATAGTCTGTTTATGTCTCATTGTCAATTCTTTTAATATCTTTTATTAAATAGTTTTTATGTATTATTTCAAACCTTAATAGTTTTCTTTTCTAACATATCTAAGATGTTTCATTTATTTTATATTTGACTTAGTAAATTTGGATCACTCAGACAAATATAACCATTCACTCCACCATTTAAAATATGGGTGTGTGAGGTTATGTTGCTTTATTAGAGTACTGTGTGTAGCTTTATTGCCTATCCTTGTGGTGATGCATATCATTTATATCTAAAATTCCTGTAATTGATGGTATTCATTTGGTAAAATATATTTTTATTTTTAAACCTGATTTGAGATATTTATTGTCTCCTTTTATGATGATATTGTAAAGCATTTAGTGTCTTATTTATCTTCATCAGTAATTAGGTAGTGGTCTCAAAACATTCATATAGTTTTTAATTATTCATTAGTTAGATATTCACTTTCAATTTTTGTTGTAGATCAT
This sequence comes from Torreya grandis, assembly GCA_037957365.1. Lineage (NCBI taxonomy): Eukaryota > Viridiplantae > Streptophyta > Pinopsida > Cupressales > Taxaceae > Torreya > Torreya grandis. The sequence continues at coordinate 299,267 of JARHVA010004336.1, read as the reverse complement.
CCCACCTATTGAGTTCTTCATTTGTGAATCATACCATCCACTAAACCTTCTTTAATTATGGATTAGTGCATCTAGTGCACTCTCTTAAGTGATGAATCAAACCACCATATTTTATTATTATGGTGTAAGACGTGTGTTTTACTAATTTTCATGATCCCTTGTGTAATATCTTAGCACCTCCAATTACTTACATTGTTTTTTTTTTTTTTTTTATATACCGTTATTGTGTGAGCCACTTTTTATATTGCACTTTATTATAAATTAGGTACTCATCAATGCTATTTTCTATGACACATTACTTAGAGGAGTTTTAACCACCCTCTTATTTATAAGTCACCCTACATTTCCCAAATGGAGTTGCTTGCGCATTATTATATATACAATTGAATTAAGTTAAGATAATTTATGCATACTAAGTGTCCATAATCAAACTTTTATAGAATCCAAATAGGATAAGTGAGAATTTAAGGCTCCCACCACTTATCAATTCCACCTCTAAGTTGTCCAATCATATGTGCTACTTAAATGACCAATAGGAAAATAGGATCTTATTCTTGCAAAAATTATTTATAACTCACTTGTCCATGTAATATTGATTTCATTTAGATATATCTCATCTATTCATTACAATGTGCAAGATGTACTATGAACTAAATTATTTATATCCTTTTATGAAGCTATAAGTAAGGTGTTTTAGATTTAATAGTATGATTGAATTTTTGAGAAGTTTCTTAGTATTCATATTCTTAGATTTATTTTCCACATGGTAACGAGAGACTTTTTGAAACAAGAGTGAAATGTGCACTGAAATTTATGTATGAAATTAATTATATATATTTATATATATATATATATATATATATATATATATATATATATATATATATATAGTGCATTCATGAAAATAAAAAAAAAATCTCTTTCAAATAAACAATAAAGAAATTATTTTTTTAATATATTTTATGTAAATAACACAAACTAATTACTTTAAGTTGAAGATATGTATATAATAATTAATCAAAAACTTTATTCATATATTATTCTTGGATATCCTTCTCACTCTATTTCTTATTGTGTTTATTTCAATCTCAACAAAAAAAACTAGGAGGATTTATTTTCTCTATAACTAAAGTTCTATCTTTTCGTAATTTTTATAATTTAAATGCTAGCTTTAATTTTTTATAAAGGTTAATTTTTTATATTATATGAATTATTGAACATTGTTGGTTGTGTAGCTTTAGATTACTATAGACTTGTGAAATTGCATTTAATGATGTTTAGAGTAGTTCTTGAAAATCATTACTTTTTTCAGCCTCCAGGTTAATGACGTTGGAGATAGTTGCACACGATTTTCGCATTTTTCATGTTCAAAACTTATTTGATGTAATACGTATATGAGGATGAGTAATCTCAATACTAGATTAGATAGAGAGATTTGAGGGGACTAGATAATATTTTCTAGAGACCGCACATTAGATTAATGTTTTCCCAAATGGTGAACAACTTATGCAGTTTTTTATTAATGTATCGGCTGTTGGTATATCTTAGTTCTTGTGAGAATTGACAGGTCTTTTGTAATTTGTTGTATCAAATTAGTTTGAACAATATAAAATAACATGTATGAATGCCATTATATTTTATGTTTGTTGTATCAATCATATTTTATTTTATACAATTCATTTTTTGGATACGTAAATTTAATATAATAATTAAATTTAATCATCCTATCAAATTCTCTTCCGCTCCTCTTATCTTTGTCACTGTCGGAAAAGTCTAAAATATAATGACATTCATACATGTTAATTTATACAATTCATTTTTTGGACACGTAAATCTAATATAACAACCAAATTTAATCATCCCATCAAATTCTCTTCCGCTCCTCTTATCTTTGCCGCTGTCAGAGAGGTATATTTTATACAATTCATTTTTTGGACACGTAAATCTAATATAACAACCAAATTTAATCATCCCATCAAATTCTCTTCCGCTCCTCTTATCTTTGCCGCTGTCAGAGAGGTATATTTTATACAATTCATTTTTTGGACACGTAAATCTAATATAACAACCAAATTTAATCATCCCATCAAATTCTCTTCCGCTCCTCTTATCTTTGCCGCTTTCGGAGAGGTCTATTCTCTTCCTATTTTCTAAACCCTATCACCGGGAGAATTCAAGCTCAAAACACTAACATCGGGAGAGCTCATTTTTTTTATTTTTATTTTTGGGGGCAATTTTCATATTTTTATTAATATTATGTATTTTCAATGACTATATTCGAGCCTTGACTGTAGGCATATAATTATACGCTTTCTTTGTTTTTATAATTGTTGTATTTTAACAATTGATCAGTCATTTCTTTTCAACAACTTTTTTTAATTGTTTAGATATTTTAAATTTTAATTTGTATTTCGTTGTTATTTTTTAATTGTCATTTTTTCTATTTTTTAAAAATATTTTTCAATAATTTATTGTTCTTTTGTATTTGTGAGATTTTTTTTGACACTTGTTTTCTTTTTAGATTCTTGCATTTTGATTTTATTAGATTAATTAGATGATTTTTTTTGTCATGCGTCAATAAGTGTTTCATAATCTATTTATTTTCCATGATCCATATTATGTATAAATTTTATATTCTTTCTTATATTTTTATGATCTATATCACATATTTATTGGGAAAATAAATAATCATTTTTCTTTAAATTTCTACATCGTATGTTACTTGTACTACCTAAGTTATATATTTCTTTTGTATAGGGAACCTCATATTGTTTCTATACTATGCACATATTTTTCCTTCATAAAAAGCATAATACCTTTATGTTATACTTCTTTATTTTTTCTTATGTAGCTTATATTACTAATGTCCTTAGATTGTGGTTGCATTGATTATCTTTTTCACGTGTGGAGAATATCACACCTTTTCTTACATTGCATAACAAATTTTCATGTGATACATACTAATGATGTAATTATATTAATTGTATCATAAGCCCATGTGGAGCAATTTATTAATAACATACATGATATAAAGATTATATTTTTTAAAATTAGACTTCAATAATTTTATGTCTTATCTTACACATGATGAAGACATTCTATTTTGTTTGAGATATGTGTTTCATATTTCTATCTCATATGTCAAATGGGGGCTTACATTTCACTCATTTTATCTAAAATCTATTCTACAACCTCTATAATCAATGAAATTCAGTACAAATTTATTCTTATAGACACAAGAATTAAACCTTATCCTCAACATGTAACATACATATTTAAGGTAAATTTTATCCATTTAATTTCTAAAGATTCATATTATAGTTTTAACTTTAATTTTTTATAGCCAAATATTGTACTCATATATACATGTAAGATTGAACAAAGATTCAATCACATGCAACTTAATAAGAGGATTTACACATCTCAAAAAAAGCAAGTTTATCCCCTAATATAGGGATATATTGTAAAACGTTGCAGTTGATCAATTAGGAAGTTCACGTTGCCATGCGGATGCCATGCTGATGTTGTTTATATTAAAAAGCAAGTTTGCCTATGGTATAAGCTCTAAAATCCATGATTGTAATGGATGTAGTCAAAAACATGAAATGAAAATCTACCATTTTTTTTCCAATGGGCAAAGACTACAATTTTTTTATGTTTCTGAATTAATAGTTGTTTATAAAACTTCACATACTCAAGGAATTTTTACAACTTATGAAATTAGAAAATGAATTTCCCACAATGTGTAGAATGCATTGAATCAAAATTTTGAGAGATTCTTTTAGGCACACCATTACACACCATCTAGTTCAATACAATTGTGCTTGCTTTGAGAAGAGGATGACCCAAGAGAAAAAATAGGGATATCAACACACCGGTAATTGTTATATATGAAACCCCCTTGTATTTGGAGTGATGTCAGGCGAGCTGTGAATGAATGACCTCCTCTTCCTCTTCATAAATGGTATGGAGCTCATAAAGCTATGTCTTCAAAGGCCTTTTCATTGCAAGAGCCAATTCCCAAGCTCCCATTTCTGATGATTGCACAGATAGAGAAAGCCAAATGATTTCTTGTGATAACTTGGTAATATTTGCACGTCTCTTGATAATCTGTAGGTATCCCCAAATATATGCTTCTTGCACAATAATGGCAAAAGACCATAATAGAGCAGCTTGACTAAACGCGTATGTTTTATAAAATAGAAACATAGAAAAAATAGAAAATAGAACACAGATTGCTACAACAATTATGGAACAAGATTTTTCTCAATCTTCTTGAATCTTGCTTATCTTGCTCAAATTAAATAGATCTATTAAATAGATTTGAAAGCAAACAATAATTAGAAAAACAAACTCAAAACTAATTTTAGTCTTTACATGCGAACTAATTGTTTGTCTAATTGACTGAATGTTAACTTCTTCTCTAACAATTTAACTAACTATTTGATAACTGACTGATCTCTAACTGATTGTTAACTGCTACATGCATGAAGAGTGGATAAATTAACTCCAGTCTCTAACCACGTTGGTCTAGATTTGCCAACGATAGGCCTGATCTTCAGACACATTGACAACTTCACTCACTGTTCAACACACACACTTTCATAGCTTCACTTGCTATGTAACACAAGCTCTGTGGAGCTTGTATTTTCAAACACGACACTGCGACCATCCATGGTATAATATGAAGACAATGAATGATTGCATTGCTTGCATAGCATAGAAAACATATGCCTTGTAAAAATTGAATACAAAATAATAAACAAACTAAAAGAAAAACTTTCGACGGTGATTGTGCTTTTCAGCTGCGCCTTGACTACAAATTGCAATCTTTATCACCTTCCCACGCTTTAGGGTATCTCAATAAGCTCCTTTCTTCTCGACAGTAGCTCCCCACAAACTACTAGGCTCCTCCCACGATCTCTGGCCTGCGCTCTGTCTTCACGCTTCTACTGCTTCTTTTCTTCTTTTTTTTTCACTTTCTTTTTCTTTCCTAAGTAGTTGTGCTTCTATACACTGCTATTCTTTGAACATTTAGAAGCTACCGTTACTTCTCCCACAATCTCCTTTAGGCTCATCAAGGACATATTCGTACCCATCAATTACCACTGCATGAGAGTTCTTCCTTCTCTCTATGGCTACATCTCTCAAGTTTTTGCATGGTATCTCTGTGGCTTTTCTCAGCCTGGTTGATAAACTAAGGTTGCAGCCTTTTCTTTTTATTAACTTGTACTTTTGTGCTACAATTTGCACGATTCTTCTCGTAACAGCTCCATGACCTGCTCATCTACACTGAGATGGTTGGCTTGATCTCTATTATGGAAATGGTTTCCTTTACTAGGCATGATCTCTCCTGACACCAATGGCTCATACTCTTCTCCTCTAGCACTGGCTGTAGCTTTCCACAAATCAGTGCTCCAAACCTAAAAAATCATTGACTGCTACCGATTGGGCAATTTTTCTTTGATTGTGCCCTGCATGAGTGCTTCCTTCACTGTTGCATGCTCTCTTTCTAACCTGCGCTCTTTCCCTTCATGCATCTATTGCTGCTACATCCTTTCACACGGTCTGCTGGGTCATGTGCTTCTATCACAATAAGGCTACGATCTAAATTGTTGGCACCTTTCCCATAGCTCTTTCTAACCTACTTTGATACCAATTGTTAGAAAATAGAAACATAGAAAAAATAGAAAATAGAACACACAGATTGCTACAGAAATTATGGAACAAGATTTTTCTAAATCTTCTTGAATCTTTCATGAAAAAATAAGAACTGAAACAAGAAAATAAAAATAGAACCCAATTGATACTGCAATTTCTTGAAAATAAGATTTTTATTGATCTTCAATTTTCCTTGCTTATAATGATGTACCGAAGGCATCTTTAAATAGAATTGAATCCAAAAACAACTGAAACTAAACTGATTGTTTAACTCATCCTTAACTAATCTTCTAATTGCTTAACTAACTAATTGTTAACTACTTGAACTAACTGATCTCTAACTGTCAGTTATCTAATTGATTCCTAACTGGTAGTTAACTGCTTGCATGTGGAGAAATTATCTTGAGTTTCTAACAGTATGAGAAACGTGTTGTTAGTATTGTGATTATTTTATTGTTTCCTCTTGGAAGACTACTGGCTTATATATATATAATGTAGGATTCTAGAAACTGTGGTTGGAATAGTCATAGTCTACATCTTTGGGAAGCTTCTTTTTGTCATTAACATATTCAATGCGTATATGTTGAAGGAATGCATATAATACTTGACTTTAGTCAACAATTCTTTGTTTTTAAGTATTCTAAAGTTTTAGCACTTGACAGGTAACGTCATTTTTTCTAGTTGACCAAAGTTTCATTGGATATAAAAACGTATACACGATACTTTATTTTGGAAAATTAATAATTGAAAATTCTATACTTGTGTTTTTATTGGATGAATAAACTCTTTCATTTTTATTTTTGCATCTTAAATAATGATTACATCACTATCCTTTATTTTATAGCCTACAATTTTTTTTTTATTATAATATATTTAGAAAGGGTATTCTTTTATTAATAATTCATTATTTTCTACTTGGAATAATTATAAGTTTTCATTTCTATTTATTTGAGTAATTTTTAAATAAAGATAATTTTAAATATCATTAATAAAAGACTTAGCCATGAATACGAGAGGGAAAAAAATCAACACATAAAGCTCAAAATTAAGGCATAAGCCCAATCCAAGGCATAATCTTTTTGTATATTATTGAAACTATTAATTATAACTAAATCATCTATGAGTCATAACTAAATCATCATAAACAAAAACAAAGCATAATGTGAAATATGATGTCATATGATATGATGGGTTACCATTTGGACTATTTAAATCTAATTTTGGCACTAAAATAGTATGGGAAAAGGATGAATAATGGCCTCTATATAAGATTGGTTCGATAAAAAATTTTATAATGAAACCACATGATTAGGGTTGTTGAGATGTTTTAGATATTTGTGTCATTTGTAATTGCATATCTTTATGTTTTTTTAAACAATGGATCTTGAGATACTTGAATAGGTGTATGAGTTTGGCACGATTAGAATTTATATGCGTACATGTGGGAATGTGTCAATTCAATGGATTAACATTAGTATCAATAGAGCCATGCTTGGTATTTTAACTATGTCCAAGAAAAAGACATAAAACATAATAATTATGTCTTGTTGGTTCATTAGTTTCTGATTGATAATATGACCAACCATATATGCCTTAGCCTACATTAAAATAGTAGGATTAACTTGAATATATATAACTAGGTAAAGGAATAGAAGGATTAGGGTAAATTTCATCACTATCCTGATCACTAACTATATATGTAGAACATAAAACATATTAAGTAGAGACATTCAAATCATTTTTAATAATAGCATCATGTATAGGTTACTTTTCCCTGATTCATTTTTGTATATATTTAAACTTAAAAAGTAATGATTTAAAAATTCTAGATTCATGTTAATCGTGGCTTTCATTTTATAGATATTGGAAAATATTTATGGATCAACATCATTAAAAACATTTGCATCTTCCATAAAATTATCTACATAGTCATCATCAATATTTTTATTTTGTATGTAACCACTAACATCTAGATCATTTATAAGATTTGTATCGATAAGTATATGACAGAAAACCACATTAAATGCAACATATTTAATTTCAAAGGAGCACAAGCATACAATAATTTAACTTGTATCAAATCATAAATATCAATACTCAATCTCACACTTCAACTTGGAGGATGTTTCAAATAGGATTCTTGATGTGGAGACACTATTCACACTGGTAAGGTGTCATGGGGAGCCATAATCCTTCCAAGGACTAAAGGATATTTTATTTTGTCATTCATGATGAAAGTGGGGTGCAAATCCATCTGGGGACCTTGATAATGGGGTTGATCTTTAAGAAAAGCAGAATCCACGAACGTATTGGTTGCACATTCAAATGGGGGATACATTTTATTATTTAGATTGACCACCCATCTGGAGTCAAAATCCTTTAGAGTTTCACATGCTAAAGGGGCACTATCTAAATTTGATCACTTGGATAGAAACTTCATCATTATATATTATTCACACCATGAGAAGGATGGCCCATTTGTCCTTGGAGATTGTCTTTTGTCTTTTTCATTTGTTTAGTGGAGAATGTGTTTAGGCTTTATCTTTATTCCCTCCTAGTGGAGAATATTTTTTTATCTTGTATTTATTTCATCCAAGTGGAGGAGGGTTTAATTATTGGATGGGTAAATATTTTCACATGTTTTTGGTTTGGTTGAGTTTTTTTATATAAGGATTTGATATCCTTTTTTAAGCTCATAATGGCTTGTATGAATTTACGTTCAAGGAATGGTTATAAGCATTTATATTGAAGAAGCTTTTAAGGAATGTTATTATGAAGAATATATGAATAAAGTGTTGTGAGTGCCATATTTTTTGATAGTTTTCCATTGTTATTATTTCCATATTTTCTTAAGCATTGATGTGAGAGTACATTGGGAGCACATAATTTAGTATCAAAGAAATTTAGAGTCCTATGGAGAGAAAGTTATATTCATGTGGAGAGTTTGTTAGAGATGTAAGATATGAAAAGAAGACAAGAAATAGGAGGAGTTGTTTCTCAAATGAATAAGAATATGCAAGAGTTGTAGAGGTAATTGGAGAAAATAAATACAATTATCACCAATAAAATGAGGAGATAACCAAAATATAACACTAAAGAAGAACTAGTTTGTGGAGAAGAATTACAACAATAACCACTACCAATGAAAGACATTATGATTAGATCCTTAGATGGAAGAAATAAAGGAATCAGAGTTAATACTAAAGAAGAACTATTTTGTGAAGAAAAAATATAGCAATATTCATTATCAATAGAAGAGAGGACGATTCAAACCTTGGGGAATAATTGAAGGATTCAGAAGGAGTTGATAGATTGGGTGAACAACATGGATAATATATTTGAATGGAGAACAATGTTAGAAAAGAATAAGGTAAAATTTGCATGCACCAATTCAAAATGTAAAGCAATTATTTGGTCGGATCACTTGTGCAAGAAAAGGCAAAGGACGAAAAAATTGAATATAAACACATCAAGTAAGATAAATAAGAAGCCATGGGATAAATTCCTTCATGTTTATTATGCACAATCCCTCTATAGAAGGTTCCATAATTTAATGTAATACACTGATCAATTTTACAAGTTATCCATATGAGTGGAGAATGATGAGACACCAAAACCAATGGCTACAAGGTATGTGAATCGATTAAATTTTCCACTCAAGATGAATTAAGTATGCATAGGATTATTTTCATGAAAGAGGCTTATCAATTGGCCTTGAAAGCATAAGATAATTAAAATAGACAATCTTTTATAATACGAGTTAGTCTTAGTCTAATAAGAGGTCAATCCCTCCAATAGAGGGGAGAGGTGGTTTCAATAACACTATAGGTATATCTAATCCTATAAGGGGAGAATCATCATGTGGTGTAGAGAGGAGAGAAGATAACAAATAAGGCTTCCAATATCAGCAAAAAGAAAGAGGATTCTAAAGAGCATGATGTTATGGTTGTGCTAGAGGGTGTTTTCCCAACCAACATAGATCTTATTTTTTTAAAGATGTGGAGAAAAAGGACATAGATATCTCGAGTGACCTCACCATCATGGATAAGAAAGGAGGTAGGATGACCACCCAAGAGTCAACTTCACTGAAATTGAGATAAAAGACCAGGATACTAAAGTTGTTGTAGAATATGTTGGTGACAATATTGTGATGAGGAGGATAATGATTTCACATATAAAGCAATTCTATTGAAAAAAATAAGGTTGTGATGTCTGGCTATAGATAAAAAAAATTCTAAACAAGATCCACTTTAGGAGGAAAGGCATGTAAATTTGTTATTGATGGAGGTAGCTATGAGAATATGGTGTCTAAAGAATTGGTAGATAAACTAGGAATTAAATATGAAAAACATCCAAATCCCTATAGTATTTCATTATTTAAAAAGGGAAATGAATTTACTATAGACAAGATGTGTTTGATTAAGTTTTCTATAGGAAAAAGCTAAAAGGATGAGTTATGGTGTGATGTTATGCCTATGGATGCATGCCATGTATTGTTAGGAAGACTAGGGCAATATGAAGGGAGAGTAATTCATGATGGAGAAAATAACACCTACACCTTTATGAAAAATGGTACAAAGTTAGAATTACTACCTCTTAAGGAAGAAGAATAGGTAGAGATCATGTTGTCCACAAAAGATTATATCAATGAAATGAAGGTTTCAAGATGTTGTTATTCATTGATAAAAAATAATAAAGACAAAGAAATGGTGTAGATTCTAGAAGAAGTAGTAGGATTATTGGAAACATATGTAGATGTAGTACCTGATGAGATACCATATGGTTTAGCACCATATATATATCCATTCAACATCACATTGACTTAATTTCAGGATCAATTCCACCCAATCAAGTAGCATATAGGATGAGTGCTATATAGGATGAGTGCTACAAAACATGAGTCCTTGTGTAACACAAACATTACTAACTCTAAATAAATATGGAGGATGGAAGATTTGTGTGGATACTATACAAATCAATAAGATTATCATCAATTATACATTTCATATACCTCGTTTGGATGATATGATGGATGTTCTTGAAGGAGTAAATTATTTTACAAATATTGATCTAAGGAATGGCTAAAATCAAATTTGGAATCCTAAAGGATATGGATAGAGGATAACATTAAATACTAGAGATGACCTATATGAGTGGATGGTTATTCCATTCAGGTTATGTAGTGCACCTACTAAAATCATGATGATGATGAACATAGTGCTATGGGATTACATTGATAAATTTGTGGTGGTTTATTTTGATGATATTTTGATCTCTACAAAGACTAAATAAGATCATTTATACCATTTGAGAATGGTTTTATAAGTGTTAATGAAAATTTCTATGCCAATTTAAGAAGTGGAGGTTTATGCAAGATAGTTTGATATTTTTAGGATTCATAATTTCATAAGATTATGTTAAAATGGATGATGAAAATTTGAAGTCAATTTTTCAGTAGATTATTCCAAAGATCATCATAGAGGTAAGAGTTTCATGGTTTGGAATTTTTTTACAGAAAGTTCATTAAGAATTTTAGTAGTATTTTTTCACCAATAACAAATTATATGAAAGGAAAAGAATTTTTGTGGACAAAGGAGGCAATAGAAAGTTGAATTGTTAAATAAAAAGATTAAAATAAATCCTATTTTGGCATTACTAGATTTTGACAGAGTATTTTATGTGGAATTTGATGATTCACATGTTATAATTGGTATTGTGTTGAGTCAGTAAGGGAGGTCAATAAGATATTTCATTGAGAAGTTGAATGAGGTAAAAAAATAAATATTCTACATATGATGTTGAGTTTTATGTCATTGTAAAAGCATTGAGACATTGGAGCCATTATCTGGTGTCTAAATATTTTATCCCATATACTGAGAATGAGGATTTGAAGTATGTGAATACTCAAAATAATATGAATAGTAGGCATGAAAAGTGCATGCCTTTCGTATAGGGATATAGTTTTATATTGAATCATAAATCAAGAAAGTAGAATTAGTTAGATGATTCCCTAAGCAAGAGAGTGGGATTGATAACTACTATGGTCAGTGAGGTAGTTTGATTTAAATTTTAAGAAGTTATATGATATTGATCTAGATTTTTGCATGATAGTTGAGCAATGTAGGAATCTATTAACAAGTGATCCACTTACTATTTAGGATGCATAATTTATTCAATATGGTTATGTCTTCAAGGGAAAAAAACTATATATTCCAATTGGGTCTTTACGAGAAAACATTTTAAGAGAGTTACATAATGGTAGTTTGGCCAGACATTTTGGTAAAGCTAAGAAAACAATATTGGTGGAGAACTATTTTTGTCCAAAACTGAAAATGGATATGTCAAGATATGTTTCAAGATATAGGATTTGTCATATGGCTAAATGACATGCAGAAAAAATAGGACTTTACATGTCATTACCAGTTCTACAAGAACCATGGATATATTTGAGTATGGATTTTGTGTTGGGATTACCAAACACATAGAGTGGTAATGAATCAGTTTATTTTTATTGTAGATATATTCTCCAAGATGGTTAGTTTCATTTCAAGTAGTAAACCCAATGATGCCACTAGATTTACATATTTTTTCTTTAAAGATTTTTTGAGATTACACGATATTATAAATACCATTACATCATGTACAGATAAAAAGTTTATAGGTCATTTTTTTAGGACTTTATGGAGGAAGTTGGAAAAAAATTACAATTTAATAGTGCATATCACCAAAAAATAGATGGAATTACAGAAGTTGTAAATATAAGCTTGGGGAAATTGTTGAGACACATAGTTAGAGAGAAGACCAAACAATGGGACTTGCTTAATCACAAGCTAAGTTTGCATATAATATTTTGGTGAATAGGTCAATAATAAAATCACCATTTTAGGGAGTTTGTTGGAGATATTTCATAATACTTTTAAATTTGATATAATTTCCAATTATAGAGAGAGGTAGTGATCATGTAGAGGCATTTGTAGAGCATATACATAAATTATAAGAAGCGAAAAGAAGGTTACATGAAAGTAAAGAGAAGTAAAAACTTATTTCAAATGTTAAGAGGAGATCAAATGTATTTGAATTATGATATTTAGTGATGGTGTATTTGAGGAAAGAGATATTTACAATATGCACCTATAACAAATTAAAGTACAAGTAGATTGGTCCATGTAAAATTGTAAAGAAGATCAATGACAATGCTTATGAGGTAAGTTTGGTAGAGGGTTTTGATATCTTTCCAATAGTTAATGTTTTATCATTGTATGATTTCTATTTAGAAATAGATGAAAGGGATGAAGATGTAGACATAAATTGGCATCAAGATTTTCCAAATAAAAAGAGATAAAAGATAGTGCATATTCTAGATAAAAATATAGTGCACATGAGGCAAGGAAGCTATAACAAATATTTAGTATAGTGGGAAGGATTAACACAAAAGGACAAAACTTGGATTTTGGAATGGGATCTGAAAAAGATTGAAAAGAAGAAATGATAGGAGTATAATCAAAACAACTCATAGGAGTTGAGTTGTGCCCAACTAGAGGAGGAGGATATAGAGACATTATTCACACTAGTGAGGTGTCATGCACACTATTTATGATGCCTAGATGGTGTGGGGATACATAATCCTTATAAGGACCTAATGATACTTTATTTTGTCATGCATGATGGAAGTGTGGCACAATTACATATGGGGACCTTGATAATAGCCTTGATCTTTATGCAAAGTAAAATCCACTAAATTTTTAGTTGAACATTTAAGTTTGGGATTGATTTAACTATTCATATTTACCACCCATGTGGAGTGGGACTCCATTAGAGTTACACATTCTAAAACATCCCTCTCTTAAGTGGAGCACATACATAGAATATTCATCATGATCTAGTATTCCCATGATGATAAGGATGGCACATTTGTCCTTGAAGAATGCTTTTAGGATTTGCCTTCATTACCTCTTATTGGATGATATTTTATCTCTTGTATTTATTGCATCCTAGTGGAGGAGGACGTAATTATTAAATGGGTAGTTGTTTTCACATGATTTTGGTTTTATTGAGTTTATTATATAATGATTTGAGATCCTTTGTTAATCTGATAGTGTTTTGTATGCATTTGCATTCAAGTAAAAGGTGTTATCATTTGTACTTAATAAGTTTATAAGGAGTGTTATTGTGAGGAAACTTTGAAGAGAGTGTTGAGTGTTTCATCTTTTTTGATAGTTATCAATGCCTATTTTTCCATATTTGCTTAAGAATTTTTATGATAGTACATTGAGATCACATTAATTCCTTTTTTGCATAACATATGAACATGGAAAAAATGTAGGATGATTAGGTTATTGATTGATAAATTTCATAAGCATAAAAAACATGGATATCTTAAAATTAGATTAGAAATGTAAGATTAAATGCTAGGAAAACCTTGGAAGGTATATGCGTTTAAAGAATGAATATGTGTGCACCAATAATTGATAATTAAAAATTATATATATATATATATATATATATATATATATATATATATATATATATATATATATATATATATATATATATATATATATATATATATATATATATATATATAAAAAGAGGTGATTAAAAAAAAA
>JARHVA010004336.1:275000-280000 GCA_037957365.1 Torreya grandis | reverse complement strand
TCTCATCAACTATTCAAAGTGGATTTAAAATATTTTAATAATTATCAAACAACCATAAGGTATTAAACTATGTACTGATTCCTGAGACATCAACAAAGCCTACTCAATCAATGACTTTAGTCTATCAAATATTGACATAATTTTTGACTCTATAGTTGGGTATGGGGTGTTTTCTCTAATGGATGGTTTCTTAGGGTAAAATTAGATCAATATAACACCAAAAGATGAATAAAATATAACATTCACCACTCCTTAAGGATTGTATTTTTATCAAGTAATACCTTTGACATTAAGAATGATAGGGCCACATCTGATCATGTAATTACTCACATTTTTCATGACAAGATGCATGATATTGTTAAGCATTATGTTTAGGATAGTTTTTGGTAAATATAAGACCAAAGTAGGCCATTTGGAGGTGTTGCATAGAATATTTTAATGCCTATGTAAGTATAAATTAAGGCTTAACACCAAAAAATGCATCTTTGACATCACTTCAGGAAAATCAATAGGCATCATTATCTCTCTCATAGAAATTAAAATTAATCTAGCCAAGGTTAAGTCCATTAATGAGATGTCATTACCATATACTTTGAAGTAGTTCCATAATTTGTAAGGTAAGATATAGTCCATTAGGTGCTTCATTTCTCAATTGGCTAGAAAATTCTATCCATTTACTTATTTATTGAAGAGGGGAACCACATTTTAATGGAATTATCATTTACATAAGGACTTTGAACAATTCAAAGTATAATTGTCCAATCCACCTGTTCTATTATCATTTATGATGGAAAATTTGTTACTACTCTACCTTTATGCAACTGAAAATGACCCAAGGGTAATTTTGTCATATTATAGTGAACAGGGAAAGGAACATGCCATGTAGTACCAAAGTTGTACATTGGTCACATAGGAACATAATTATATGTCAATAGATAAACATTATTTAGTTATGGTATTCATAGCTGAGAAACTAGGACACAACATGCTTAATAATAATACCATTATCATTGATAAAATAGATCTACATAAGTATCTAATTTCAAAAAAATAGCTTTACATGGTCACATGGCTAAATCAATTATGTTTGTATGTTATTTGAGTTTTAAAAATGTCAACCAAAAGGCCATCAAGGGATAAGTAATCGCATACCAGCTTGTCAATGCTCTCATTAGCAACACTCCACCACTCATATTTGGATTTTTAGATGAGTCTATCTTGACTATAGAAAAATCACCTCCTAAATAATAATAATGAAAAGTTTATTTTGATGTTTCCTTCACTTATAATAGATAGGGAACAAGATGTTTATTTATCACACCTCAAGTATATCTTCTTCTTGAGTCCTTCCTTATCATCTTTCCTTGTACCAACAACATTATTGAATATGAGGTAGTCAATGTAGTGATTCAAATAGTAGTACACTAGAATATTCAACATATTATAGTTCATGGGGATTCTTAGATTATCATTAATCAAGTTATAGACTAATTTTAGGCCAAATATGAGAAGCTTTTTTCTCTATAAAGCCATGGTGGACACCCTCAAACAATAAATTATTCATCTTTAGTTTGAATAAATACGTTGGGATATCAATAAAAAAACAAGTGTCATTTCCATAATTGGATCTATGACATAAATTATAGACAAGGCTAGAGATTATTAGTTCCCCATTGAACATATTATCACACCAACTCATCAACCTTTGACCATTGAGATGATCTATGATGTTTTTAGTCCTAATTACAACTATCATGCCTATACTCCTCAATGATATGGGTCTATCTACCTCTTAATAAGTATTGATAAGTAAAACAACTCATGTAACAGCTGTCATGTGGCCACTACAACTTTTATATATATTTTTATGGGCCTAAGACCCCCTTTAATAATCACCCATCTCCCCTCGTCACAATAACACTTGACCAACTTGTTATAACAATCTATTTTAACTTGGTTTTTGGTGAGCCAAATCATCTTTATTATTACATCATAGGCTCATAAAGGTACTACAAACAAGGATAAGCTCATCTCACAATCTAGAAATTGTATTTTTGCCTTGGGTAGACATTGAGGCACTTCCTTGACTGCCTTATCCCTATACTAGACTATCCTTGATGCATTCAAGTGATTCACTAGAAGAGAAATTTTTATTTCTAATTCTATAGAAATGAAACATTATGATGAATCGATATCTATAATAATTGAAATGGGTTTACCCTATAATTTACCTGTAACTTCATCTAGCACATTCTGGTATCTATTTTTGCTATTCCTTACTACATCATTGATCTTTTGCTAAGGTCCCCTCTGAGACTGATTAGCTCTTATCTATCCCTAA
The DNA here is from genome assembly GCA_037957365.1 of Torreya grandis. NCBI lineage: Eukaryota > Viridiplantae > Streptophyta > Pinopsida > Cupressales > Taxaceae > Torreya > Torreya grandis. The sequence goes on along the minus strand of JARHVA010004336.1, from coordinate 277,659 downwards.
ATTTTTGGGCATTCTTGGGAAAAGTGATTTCCTCCACAAGTGAAACATCCTCTTGGTGGGACTTTTGGTATTGGGTTTCTCGAGGCATCCCTACAAATCTATGGAGGATACATTGGGTGATTAAAATTCCTTTTATCATTCCTGTTATTATCTCCTCCCCTATTTTTTTTCCTTCCAAAATTATTTATCTAATTTTGATTTGGTGGGGGTACTCTGCCTTGGATTTGATCTTGGGTTTTAATCCATAACTTGCTCTCCCTTGAAATCTAGTTTCCTTTTAAAGGCTTTGTTTCTATCATTGTTGAAGTTTTATCTTACCACAACTAGGGCCTAAAATTCCCATCCCTATTTGAGGGATTTTTCCAACACTTCATTCATTTTCTTAGGGCCGTGCATATCTACTTCTACTCCTATGTTTGCATTCAGTCTTAGGATGAACTTTCTAGTCTGACCTCTTTCATCCTTATGGTACATGGGCACATACTTAAGTAATTTGGTGAATCTATTCCAGTATTATTAGACTGGCATGCCTCCCTACCTTAGGCTATGAAATTTAGTTGTCTTCTCATAAAAAAAAAATTGGGATAACCATCTATTTCTAAAATGATGGTCAAACTAGTCCCAAGTCAAATTTTTCTTGGTTATTCCATTTAATTCCTTTGTATTAGTTCACGAATTAGCTACCTATCTTACAATTTGATAGGATCCCCACAACACCTTAGTTGCATCATTGTAGTTTCTCAAGTCAAAGTACTTCTCCATCTCATTTACCCAATTCTCAGCACCTTCACCTAACTATTTCCCATCAAACTTAGGGGGTGAAATTTTTTTCAAATCCTTGCTAAAATAAGAAAGTGAATCTCCAATTTTGGGAGCTACAACCTCCATTTCATTGACTAATGGTGGATTCTCTTCAGGAAAATTATCAAGGTTAGGTTCTAATATGTTTTATACATTTTCTTGCCTTGACTTGAAATCATTAATTACCTGGTCAAGTGAGTCTATTTTATCTCTTTATTTTGTCAATAAATTGATGAGGGTTTCTATCATCGGTTCTCTATTTTTAGGAAACTTTTATTCATAATTTTTATTATTGGGTTCAACGTATCTCACATTTTCCCTTAGATTCTTAATTGATCGCATAGGTCTTGCCATTTAGTTTCTTGATAGAAAAAAACATAATCTTCCAAGTTTTTATTCAACATAATTGATATAATAATTCATTTTTTTGGATAACTCTAATTTTCTCAGACATTCTATTATTGATCATAGTCATAAATAAGATTGACAAAAAGTAAGCATTTGATAATCTTATTCAAATTTTTATTACATAGAGTTCCTAACTTTATAGAGGACAAATTTTATGACTATAATATATAGATGTATGTATAACATTGATTTAAAAATTATTATAAATAAAATCTTCTTCATCTAGTTCTATTTCTTTGGGATTTTTGTCTTTGGAGTGAACCACGTATTGGTGTCATCATTTATATTCCTTACACACTTTAGAGCTTATATATGGTGTGTCAGAAACTATTCCAAATGGAAAATCTCTTATTACTAAGGGCCTCTTAAATAGATGTTTCACTAAAGGTTCAATCGTAGCTGGTTTTGTTTTAATTGGATCCACTTCCAAATATTTGAGTTTACTTTGGGTTTCAACTATTGTATCCGAGTCAAAAATGTAAATGGTTTATTTTGATGTAGAGGGAAGTTCCATTTTCCCTTTATTCTTTGTTCTTTTTCTATTTCCTTTCCCTTAAGGTTTTTCACAAGCCATGTCTGAACAACTAGTTTAAACCATATTAGTTTCTCATAGTTTTTAGTTTTCTCAACATGTTAACATCAACAACTAATATTTTACTAAGTGTAGGTCATATTAGGATTAAGGTCTAGCTTTCAAACCTTATATCTAATACCACATGTAGAAACCACCGCTCTAATACCACAATGTAGAGACCATAATTCCTATCCTGAAACACATTTTTTTATGTAATTAACGTTTATCTGTGCATATAACATGGGTATATCATATCCTACCTGGTATGGTTTTCCAAATGGGTAACCATCTAACCATATGGGTTAGTCATTTATTTTCCAAATGAGTAATCATCTAACCACATAGGTTAGTCATTTCCTTACCAATCAGGCAATCATCTAACCAAATGGGTTAGTCATTCCTTTGCCAAATGGGTAATCATCTAACTAAATGGGTTAGTTATCTACACATGACTAGGTTATTCTTTGTCTAGAGACTTGACTCATTGTGCTACACTAGATCATGAGTCACTCATTGTTCACCACTCATCTCTACTTAGATAAGCATTAAGATCATCATGGTAGTAGAATGTATAAAACATATAATAAAAAGTTACATTACACCTAATAATTTAACCTAAAGCCTCAAGAACTGTGATGATCCAACCGGGATCCTTTTGAGTATATCATATATTTTTTCTTTTTTCTTTTTTTAATCTAAACTAGGGACTTATTATAATAGTATTGCATTTTCATTTAACTTTAATCTTTTTTAACACACAACCCAAACCCCATCTTATTCATTTGCATACTAAAAGCATCCTTCACTTCCCATACATCATACATATCTAACTTTGAACATGATCAAGGTGTAGTATGCATGTAGTTATATTTTGTG
>JARHVA010004336.1:225000-267500 GCA_037957365.1 Torreya grandis | reverse complement strand
GATAAGCATCTCATTCAAAAATAAACAATACTAAAATTATTATTTTTTTATATATTTAATGTAAATAGCAAAAACTAACCACTTTAAGTTGAAAACATGTATGTAATAATTAAACAAAAACTTTATGCATATATTATTCTTTAATATCCTTCTCACTTTATTTCTTCTTGTGTATATTTCAACCTCAACAAGAAAATCTAGGGCTTTTTTCTTCTCTATTTCTAAAGTTCTATCTTTTCATAATTTCCATACTTTACATTTACATGTTAACTTAAATGTTTGATATTTGTTAAATTTTTATAATATATGAATTTTGTTAGCAATGTTGGTTGTGTAGCTTTAGATTACTATATACTTGTAAAATTGCATCTAATGATGTTTGGAGTAGTTCTTGAAAATTATCACTTTTTTTAGCTTCCATGTTAGTGACGTTGGAGATAGGTGCACATGATCTTCACATGTTTCATGTTGAAAACTTATTTGATGCAATAGGTATATGAGGATGAGTACTCCCAATACTAAATTACATAGAGAGATGTGAGGAGACTAGATAATATCTTTTAGAGATCACACATTATATTAATGTTTTCCAAAATAGGGGATAACTTATGAACCAAGTACCGTGGATGGCTTTAGTACCTGCCCCACCTGCTCCTTTGTATCCCACAGATTTGACAATGGAAATTTAAAACTATTTACCCCTTTGTATTTTATAGATTTAATATTGCCAATTTGAAACCAAAATAAAAATAGATTAGTCTAAAGCAAAGAGGCAGAAAAGTATACTAAAATATTCCAGAAGATCCACTCATCTTTCTCCAATAAGGGGCCCTGTTCTTGTCAACCGGTATGAAAACTGCATTACTTAGTCAAAGTGTGACCTATAGACATTGTTTACAGTCACACCCTATAGTTATAGTGAGAAATTTGATTTGGTAAACTGCATAAAAAAGGCACCAATCGTGCCAAAGACATAAAGCTATCTTCAGTGATCAGTGTGCCTAGTATGAGGCTTTATTACAAAGTAGATATATATTTGGATACATCATTGCTAAGGCTATTTTAAAATAAACTAAAAATACCCCTTGACTTTTACACCTTTTATATGATAATAGAAACCCAATTTAGTGATAGACAACATTACAAACTTTTCATTTTTCTCATATATGATGCAAAAAATAGGATGACTATTGAAGCCTGATCTTGATAACATGTCAAAATCAAATATAGCAAACAAATCAAGAATACTAATTTCTTAGAAATTTATCACATATTTTGCTTTTGTTTTCTGTGTCAATTATTGATATAAAGGAGCATGCTTAGTTTTCAATATCTAACACCATTTCATTCTAAAAAGCCTATAACATTAAAAATGCTTTTTTTGTACCTAATATAATATTGAAGGGCATATATGCCTTCGTTCAATAGCTCATCGATTGATTCTGTGGATGAGCCATGATAGATCTAGTTCATGGTGCTTCTTTTATGAGCCTCTAGATATGCAATTCTCTATACTCCTGACAGAACGCATATAATGGGAGAAAAATTCGTTGGGACTAATGTCTTCTAGCATATCTATTCCTAAAGGCAACATTAGCTAAGGAGGGTTGTTAGACTAGTGCTTCCAACGTCCATTTTTTTTTAAGTATACTATTATGAATGTGTCTTCAAGGGAGAAAATTTAGCTCTAGGTACTTTGGCCACCAATTGGTCACCCCCATGCCAACATTATACCTTCTGCAATCAATGTCTAAATTTGTAGTAGATATGGGAATGCCTACTTTACATGCAGATTTGCAATTTTACGTCCTTCAAATGGCCTGCACCTTTTCCAACACATTCAAAGAATTGACCCTAGTTTTTGCATCAAGTATGGGTGGAGGCTGAACTATTTACTTTTTGAGAGGTGAAGTAGTAGGCTTTCACATATAACGAGATTTATCTAGGTTAGGGCCTTATTCGCTACCAGATTGAGAGGTAGAGCCCATGGGAAAGACACCAAAATTTCTTGGGTGGAATAAAGGATTGCCAAACATAGTCAGATCTCAAATAAGTGGCTTTGTAAATTGTGACACATGCACAATATATGGCTTCACAACACCTATTGCTTCCTCAACACCTATTCATGAGGGCATCTGTAAGTAGGTGGCATCATTATCATTCAACATAAAAACTTTGATATAAATAGCCTGCAAATTTATCATGTGTCTTTTAATTCACTACCACTCATCAGAGTATTCACTGTTTAAGTGTAACCATGTAAAATAATATTTTATTACCTATTTTCAACAAACTTTTCTAAATTGATGAAATTCGTAATGGTGAACAATGGTTGATTGGTTGGCAAAAAAATTTAACTAAATTAAACACCCTAGGTGAAACAAATATTACCGGGTAGGTATCAATAATCACAAACATTTTTTTATTAGTGTCTCGACTATTGGTATATCTTAGTTCTTGTGAGAATTGATGGGTCTTCTTTAATTTATTTTATAAAATTAGTTTGAACAATATAAAATAACATGTATGAATGATATTATATTTTATGTTTATTTTTAGAGTTATATCTATTGTAAAAATATCAATCATATTTTATTTTATATGATTCATTTTTTTTGGACATGTACATCTAATATAACAACCAAATTTAATCATCCCATTAAATTAAATTATTCTATAAATTTTATTAATTTATATAATATTGATGTTGTTTATAATATACTAGTAGACACACAAATCTAACATAATAACCAAATTCACTCGTTCTATAAATACTATTACTTATATCTTTTAATTCAATATAGTATTGATGTTATTTATAATATATTATATTAAGGAAAATTCAATGTCATTATTAAAATATGTAGAGATAAATCAAAATTTAGTAATTAAATAGTTCACAATTTAAATAATAAATGATAATTTTCATAAGAATGTGAAACATTTCATGCCCTTAGAATCTATTAAGTAAAACAAGTGTAATTATCTTGGTGCCTTTGTAATCATAAAAATATTTTGATTAAGGGAATTTTTAATTTCTTTTGAAGAATATATTTAATATTATTTCCCTTACATCGATTCAATAAAACCAACCTATTTATCTTGGTGTCTTTGTAATCATTGAAAATTTAAATTGAGGGCAATTTTGAAACTCTTTGAATAAGTTTATTATTATTATTATTTTTAATGGGAAGAAAAGGCTTTTGAAAGGGACCCTTCCTTTATATAGTGGGAAATAAATGTTTAAAAAAAAATATACATATAAAACACATCTATCATTGGTAAAATTAATTAATTGTGAGTGAGTTATAGACCCCAAAATAAACCTCACAATAATATGCATAATCCAACAAATTAAAACCTCACAAAGGTTGTGTCCCGCACACACCACCAACTTTATTGAGGCAAAGACTCATATGCCTTGATTTATGTCCATTTATAGGCTGGATTTTTAATTTTTTTTTTGCTTGCAATAGTTCAATTCTCTCCTTCCCTTAAATCATGATAAATAGGGATACAAACTTCAACGGAACTAATGGAAAGGGACCTATCTACTTTTACATGAACCATTATACTTATGGCTTTATTTAAATTTTTAGGAGCTCATCCTACCTCATTTTCATTTTCTTCAATTGTATCCATTGTCTTGAGAGACTTTTGAACATTGATTAGAGCCTCTAAATCGATCTCCAGTAAATCACTCTTTATTGCATCATGGTCACTCCCAATTTTCATTATAAGATTTTTCGAAAAGTTGTCCAGCCGACATGAATTAACCATCTTGATCTTAGAACTACTATTATTTACGTCCAAATGAAATTTTTCAAAACATTTATGACATCTAAAGAGTAAACCCTCATATTCAATAGATTGTGTCTACTGTAGGTCTTTCACTTCCAATTTAACTTAAGCTAGATGTTATGTAGAGATAGCTATCCTAACCAAGATTCTATAAAATGTGGAATGGTCCATTCACATCATATTAGAATCCATTAACATGATCATATAACTTTAAAATAAGGTTATGTCCAGATATATAGAGGTAGATGTGGTAGTTGATACCAAATATGGCTCATATTAAATTTTTCCTGGAAGTAGTTGAGGGATGGGTACCATAGCTTAAAAAAAAGTGCATTGATCCCATGTCTAGACATAATATTGGAAAACTACTTTCTTATATTCTTCACGATTGTAAACTATAATAAATAGACCCTTAACATAGGGAAGGATTTTAAGCTTAGCTCCCATCAGGAGCCTCCATTAATTTGAGATACATGTGTGAGTATCATGTAGGGTACGATACAATCCATTAAACCTATAAAAAACTCCTTTGGCTGAATAAGCTTCTTCTAGATCTAATACATCATGAAGCACTTCCTCATCATAGGTAACTAAGTGGATTGATACAACTTGGGTTAGGGGATTTGTTTTTGTATTTGACATCTACATTTACCAAGTAATTACATATATAAAAGTGAATCTAACTCTCTTGTGGCTACCTTTGAGATTAGGATTGTGGGAAACCATCTGATTGGACTCTATCTCTAGTCCCTGCCACATCTTAAACCCATCCTCCATGTCATCCTACATTAGTTTCATCTATGTTGAGGTTCTCACTATGTTTTCTCACATTTTGCATAGCCATTTTATAAGATCAAGTTATACCTCATTTGTGTCTCTTTTTATTTTTTCTTACAAGTATATTTTATTAGTTAATTTTTATGTACTCTTTAAAATCTTTCAATGTTATTGTCTAACATTTATATCATATTCCATTTATTTATTACTCGACTTGTGGATTTAGATCACTCATAATATTATCATCATACATTCCAACCATTCAAAATTATGGGAGTGTGTGAGGTTATACTACTTTATTAGAGTATTGTTTCTAGATCCATTTCCTATCTTTATTGTGATACATATCAACATACATATCTAGAATTTGTTCAATTATTGGTATTAATTTGGTAAAATTTATTTTTATTTTATAAAACTCATTTGAGATATTTACTTTTTCCTTCTATTGTTGTATTATAATCCATATAGTGTCTTGTTTCTCTTCTTAAGTGATTAGGCATTGGATTTGAAACATTCATGTATAGTTTTTAATTATTTACTAGTTGGATATTAATTTTCACTTTTATGATAGATCATACCACCTAGTGGTCTCTTCTTTTTCTGGATCGTGTCATATAATACACCTTATTTAATGATGGATTAGTGCATCTAGTATACTCTATCGAGTGATGGATCAAGCCACCATATTTTACCATTATGGTGTAATACTTGTGTGTTTTACAATTTTTAGAGATCCCTTGTGTAATATGTCAGCCCCTCTCATAATTTACATTGTTTTATTATTACTCAAAATACCTTTATAGTGTGTCTCACTTTTTATATTGCACTTTATTATCCATTGGGTACTCATTAGGCCTACTTTCTATGACACATTTCAAATGCATTTTAACCTTATTATTTATAGACCTCCCTAAGCTTCCCATTAGGGGTTACATGGGAGTTATTCTATACACATTTAAATTGATTTATCTTATGATAACATATTTATGATATGTATCCATAGTCACACTTATATAGGCTTCAAATGGGATAACTGAGAATTTAAGGGTCACACCACTTATCAATGCCACCTCTAAGTTGTCTAATCAAATGCATTACTTAATTGACCATTAAGGAAATAGGAATTTATGCTTGCAAAAGTTATTTACAATGAAAATTTTTGTTTTATATTGATTTCATTCATATGTATCTGAATTTTTAATTTTGATGTGATAGATGTAATATGGAGTAAATTATTTTTATCCCTTTTTTGATCCATAAGTAGGGTATTTTAGATCTAATAGTGGGAGTAAATTTTGAGTTTTTTTTTTTTGTCTTCATATTTTTAGATTTATTTCTAATGTGGTGATGAGAGATTTTTTAAAATAATAGTGTTATGTGTATTAAAATTTATGTTTGAAATAATGTGTATTCATCTCATCGACTATTCAAAGTGGATTTCAAATATTGTACTAGTTAGGAAGAAACCAGAAGGTATTAGACTATGTACTGACTATTGAGACATCAACATATCCTACTTAATGGATGACTTTACTCTATCAAATATTGACATGATTATCGACTCTATACCAAGGTATGGGATGTTTTCTCTAATGGATGGTTTCTTAGGTTAAAATTAGATCAATATAGCACCAAAGGACCAACATAAGACAAATTTATCCACTCCATGGGAAATGTTTTGTTATCTAGTAATACCTTTTAAAATTAAGAAAGATGGTGCAACATCTGAGCATGAAATTACTCAAATTTTTCATAACATTATGTATGATATTATTGAGCTTTATGTTGAGGACATTTTTCATAAATATAAGACCAAAGCAGGCCACTTAGAAGTGTTGCATAGAATATTTAAATGCCTATGTGAGTATAAAATAAGGTTTAACCACCAAAAAATCATCTTCAATGTCACTTCAAAAAAATTGATAGGTATCATTATCTCTCACATGGGAATTTAAATTGATCTAGCTAAGGTTAAGGAAACTAATGAGATGTCATTACCATATGCTTTGAATTAGTTTCACAGTTTGTAGCGCAAGATACATTCCATTAGGTGTTTCATTTCTCTATTGGCTAACAAATTCCATCCATTTACTAACATGTTGGAGAAGGGAACCACATTTTCATGGAATTCTCATTGACATAAGGACTTCAAACACTTGAAATTATAACTATCCAGTCCACTTGTTCTATTATCATTTATGATGAAAAATTTATTACTGCTCTGCCTATATGCAACTAAAAATGTCCTAATGATAATTTTGTCATAACATGATGAGTAGGGAAAGGAACATGCCATGTAGTACCTAAGTTATACTTCGGTCATGTAGAAACACAATTATATTTCAATAGAGAAACATTGCTTAGTTATGGTATTCATACCTAAGAAACTAGGACACTACATACTTAATAATAAGACCATTATCATTGCCAAAGTATATTTGCTCAACTATCTACTTTAAAATATAGGTATATAGGGTCACATGATAAATGGATCATGTTTGTAAGTGATTTGAGTATTGAAAATGTCAAACAAAAGGCTATCAAGGGATAATTAATTATATACCAGCTTGTTGATGCTCAGATTACCAACACTCCACCACTCATCTTTGGATTTTTAGATGAGTCTATCTTGACCATAGAAGAAGTAGATCCTAAAAAAAAATGGACACTTTATTATGATATTTGCTTCACTTATTATGGATAGGAAACAAGATTTTTATTTATCACACCTCAAGTATATCTCATTCTTGATTCCTTCCATATCAACATTCATTATACCAACATGGTTGAATATGAGGTAGTCATTGCAGTGATTCATATAGAATTAAAATGGAATATTCAACATCTTATATTTCATGGGGAGTATCGAATTATCATTAATCAAGTTACAAACCAATTTTAAACCAAATATGAGAATCTTTGCACTACTTAAAGCCATAGTGGACACCCACAAACATTAAATTATTCATCTTTAGTTTGAATAAATACCTTGGGATATCAACAAAACAATGAATGTCATTAACATAATAGGATTTATGACATAAATTATAAAATAAGGCCAAAGATTATTAGTTCCTCATTGAACACCTTATCACACCAACTCATGAACCTTTGACCATTGAGATGATATATGACATTATTAGTCCTAATTCCACTTAGTATAGTGAACTATATAATGACCTCCATGACCAAGTCATTCCACCTAACCTGTCTTGAAAAAGATAAGAAACTTTCATCTAGCAAGCCTCTTGATATACATTACTTATATCTACCCTCTATTGTAGAAGCTTGGACGAAACTCTGATTCACTATTTAACCTTGATATAATCTAGACTAGTCTTAAGGGAAGTTCAAGAAGGGGTTTATGGTGCCCAAATTAGTGTGGCCATCCTTGTCAAAAATTTATTGTGTACTAGTTATTATTGGTTGACCATGGAAGTAGATGCAATTAATTATGTTAAAATGTGTAAACAATGTCAGGATCATGCCAATTTGATACAGATCCAACTCCAACACTCAAACCATTGACCATGCTATTATTATTTTAAGCATGGTGAATCAAATCCATATGAAATATCAACCATACCTCCTAGGATGACCATAAACATCTTCTTACTACTACATAGTACTTCACTATGTGGGTGAAAACCAATCCCCTAAGTTATGTAACATGTAAAAAATATCCAAATTCATATTTAATCACTTATTTTGTTGATAAGGTATCCCCTCTGAAATTATATATGATAATGGCAGTTCAATAAAAAAAAGGATGTCAAATCCCTTTTTGATGAATTTAATATTACATAAAAATTTTACACACCATATTACCTACAACGAAAAGGCCAAATAGAGGCATCTAACAAAACTATTGTCTAGATCCTCAAGAAAACTGTCAATGGTGTTCTCCATGACAGGCACTTAGAACTCTTCAGTGCTATCTAGGCTTACCAAAATATTTTTTTCACTCCAATTGGAGCCATATAGTGTTCCCTAATTTATCGTACTAAGGCCATTCCTCATATTAGTGTTGAGTTACCTTCTTTATTCATTTCATTGAAACATATCCTTAATAATGATAATTACAAACTAGCTCATATTTAAGACTTATAAGTATTGGATGAGAAATGCATGGCCACCTTGAATAGCCCTTAATAATACCAAAATAACTTGTGTGATCAATACAATAGGTGAGTCTGACACTGAGAATTTGATCTTGTGATCTTTTACTTAAGGGAAACTAGAAAACACCAATGTTAAACATAAGAAAAAGGCAATTTTAAGCCTAATTGGTAGGGCCCTATGTAATTATCACTAACTATGGTTGTGGTACATATGGGTTAGATATGCTATATTGAGATGAAATTAAAAAACCAATGAACATAATACACGTCAATCACTTTTTCACTTGTGTGGCCTAGAATATTTTCTATGAGGATTGATTGCTTTATGTCATGACCATTCACATCGATACTATATTGTACCTTATGCCTTTCCTATTTACCTTAGATTTTAATTTTCCATTCTTCATTTGAACTTGGTTCCACCTCATTGGTACTTAAAATAATGTTAGTATTTGGCTTAGAATTTATTTATCAATAGGTGATTTAGGTTGAAACCTATTTTTTCATTCTTCAGTGAAATTTCCTTCAGGAACTAAGATATTGGGCTTCAAAATTGTATCCTTCACTTTTGATAGTTTTATACCACTATTCTTTCCTATGTTATTATACCATTATGCCATTGCATTATTTATGAACTTGTTATTACTTAGTCATATTCCTTCTTGTATGGGTAAACTAAAATGGCATGAGGTCCATTTAAATTATGTAGGCAGTGCTCAATATTTCTTAAAGTTAGCATGGCCACCATTATTCCCATACTCTCATTGTTTTCTAAAAAACCTAAGCCAATGTTATTCCTATTTTTTGAGTTACGCCATTCTATATCTCAAAATCATCCATTGAGTTAAGATGTCTAACAAACCCAAAAACAAAAAAATGTGCAAAATTTTTATTGAATGAGCCTCTAACATTAGGCCATTCAGATTATTATACATGCTTTTTAGGAGGTGCATCTCCTAGCTAAATGGCATAACTAAAGCTTTAACATAGATTGCATCATGACCATTTCCATTTTCCTTTTACATTTTTTTTTCATGATCCTTCCAATGTTTAGGAGAACTACATCAACTTGAGGTCCACACAAACTATGTAAGAAACACTTTAATGCATGGGGCATCCTGAGTTAGCTTGACTATTCATGGTGACTGATTTCATTAACTAGTTTCACGATAATTCCTTAAGATAGGTTTTATCTCCAAATGCCCTCACCATTTTATGAGACATTTAAACTCTCATAATTTTCTGAGTATCTCATTTATGCTCTTGCCCTTTTGAGATCTTATTCTTATTCCAAGCCTTAGACATAATTAACACTATGAATTATTAACCAATGTCATTTGTGAACACTCGCCCTGTTAGTTTAGCCTAAAACACCCTCTCACAATTTTATAAATTTCTATGGCTAACATTATCACAATTGTTAGCATCACGATCTTTTATTTCACACTCTTACCATCTTGCAAGCCCATTCCTATTTGTCTCTATTTTTAATTTAGTTTACTTAGCATCAATTTTCTTCTCTTCCCAAATATTGTGAGAATTAAATTTGACCTAAATTTCATGTTATAACTCATGTCCATGGGACTATGTAGGCAACATCCACTTGCCTAATGCATTTCGACATAACTCAGCCACCCCTTATTATTTTATTCATGTTGATAATTCTAGTGTCTTGTTCCCTATAGTATAGGGATAATATTTTACCGTTCATACCTTTTTTTTTATTCCATATAGTTTAGGGGATACCTTTACCATCACACCTATATCAATGCTCCATATAGCCTAGGAGAACTTTTTGTGTCGATCATAACACTTCTAATACATGTGTATAAATAATTAGATTACTTATTTGTTCATTTTCCTTAAATTAGTTATTTGTTCTATTTTTTCTTAGATTAGTTATTTATCTTATTTATGGCTTAGATTAATATTTCTTTCATTATAGCTTAACATTCGTTCATTTACTTTATATTGCTTAGATTCATTATGCCTTAGCTTAGGTTGTTTATTTCTCTTTCTTCAACTTAACTATTTATTGCATTATTTTATCTTGGTTGTTCATTTTATTTTCATTAGTTTAGTTTTTAACTTAATTTCTTTTTTTAATTGGTTGATGACTAATATTGTTTCTTTCATTAGTGTTTTAGTTCTTTCCTTAGGTTGTTTATTTTTTTTGTTTCTTAGGTTATATTTGGATGGTTTGTTTATTTTAGTTTGTTGTTGACTGAATTATTTTATTGTGCCTACCATTTCCTCGATTGACCTAGGATTATTATATTATATTTAAAATCGAGTTTTGATTAACCATATCTTATACTTGAGTTGTGAATATTTGTATTAATTCTTGCACTTAATTTTTAACATTATATTGAAAGCTGGGATTTGATTGTTTGTATCTTACACCCAATTTTTTTTTCATATAAATTAATGCTTTCATGCATAGGATACACATTCTTATTATAGTTATCTATAACTAAGATTCATAATATCATAAGATATAATGAAAATCAGGTCAAAGGAACTATCAAACAATGTTGTTAGAAATATTTCCCCTTTGTTCACAATAGGCATACCCCAAAAGAATCCAAATCCATAATAACCAAATCAAAGTGACTATATTTTATGATAACATGGGCATGAATATTTGAATAAGCATATATTATAGGTCATAAACATGAGTAGATAAAAGTAGAGTCCAACATATCATATACATGGCATACATTGAATGAAATACCATACATGTTTAAATAGAAATAAACATTAACATTATAAACTAATCACATATAAGCATGGATCCATTACCAATCATGATAAAGAAAATAAATAGACCATCACATATATATTAAAATAATAATAGTCCATGTAAAAGTTCGTAGAGAAAATATGAATGTCATATATCTCACAAAATATTTTCATATACATTGCAAATATAAATGTCATAAATCCAAAATACAAAAATACCATAGAGATATACAACATCAACTCTAAATATGTGATTCCATAGGTCTTATAGGAGGTAATCTTAGTGATCTTAGTTGTGTAGGTGATTATGCTTGCTATACTGACTGACCTAATGATATTGTACCATGTATTCTGGTATGAGACCAAGATGACCTACTACTATCCATCTATGCATCCCATAACTTAAAGTAAGAATCTACTAACCTCTCGAGACTATAGTCTCATATTCCCAATTATAGTAAGAGGCATCATCAATACCATGAAGTCTTTCCAAATCCATCCTATAAAAATTTGCCTATGAGCTATCACCTTGTGCCTCATCTAGCTCAAGCCAAATCCTTTAAACATTAGTTAAGGTATGATCCCTCTCTACCATGGCTTAATCCCTATTTTATTATATCTTTGCATGTGTCTATGTCATCCTAGCCACCTCTACCTTTATTTAATCAATATCTGACTGAATGGTAGTAATCTAACCATCTATGAAGATAAAATGGACTTAAAACTAACTGATTCTCATTTTTGGGCCATGGATTTTACATACTCTGGCTACAATCTCTTCCTCAAGAATGGTAATATCTCTACCTTTTCTAGATGTACTAGATGGCCCTATCAATCATACATCTAAAGATGTACCTATTATAGATAATCAGTTGGAGTATCTATCATCATAGACTATGTAGTAACCCCCTAATCACCCTCATCATCCCCATCATCATCATCATCATCATCATCATCATCACCTCCCCCACTACTATGATAATTACTTTTATTACTATTATCACCACTATTTTTCTCAAACTTAGCCTCACTCTCCTCATTTACATCCATCTAGACACCACCTCCATCATGTACCTATCCTAGTGCTTGTGTGGTTGTTTCCAATCTTAGAAGACAAACTTGTGCCCATCATAAAACATAAGATGACATCATGCCTACATTTTTTGGGTCACCATCATAGGCTTATGAAGTCTATGTAACTACCCCATAACTTCCCGCGTCCATATTCTTAAGAATCATTATCATCCTATAATAAATCTCCTAAATTTTGTGTGTGACCCATCTTAGGTTAGTAGGGACATCTTGTAGCATACCAAAATACTATGGAACTCATTCAAGCCTATAATCCTTGATAATATGGGTCTATCTACCTATTAAGAAGCATTGACAAGTAATAAAACTCATGTACCAATTATCATGTGGCCACTACAACTAATATGGTAAGTATTTCTACCAAATGAATTACTCATCCATTAAGTTGTCCAACATACATTGATATAAATATATCTCAATGTGATGTCATGTATAGCCTGCACCTATCTAAACCCAACCATATGCCACTATATCCTATAGGAAACATACCTATCTTTGGCCAACCAAACTCTCAATAACTATGTGCTCCCATCCCAAAAGGTGGAGTAAAATAAACATGCCAACAAACTAGTCTCCTTGATAGGCAAGGATGCACAAGTATTTTTACATCTCAGCCAAATATACTAACCCCCAAGTAAATTTAGTTGTATCATCCATCATAGCCCATATCACTCTACTTAGGCCCATGTAAAAGAATTAGCCACTCTTCTTAGGTAGCAATAGGTCACTTACAATATCCATAAGAATGATGGCTTCTTTATCAATCAGTGTTATTAGTGATGGGTCCTTTGGGGCATGCTCATATGACCTAATATTAGTGTATGTCTCTAGTATATCAATGCCAACCTTCCCATGTGCCATGGATATATATCTATAGTTATTCAAATCAACCAACACATCCTGTTATTATTTAGGCAATGTATACAAACATCTTTGGCCTCTCATAGGTAGCTTCAAGATCTACCAAGTATCCTCAAATGTTAGTATATCCTTTAATCTCAATAGGTAGAATGTAAAAGTCTCAAAGCACCACTACTCTACCAATGCACTCAAATAGGCCTGATATACACTGATCACGGACATCTGTTCTTTGTCTAATATACCCACAATATGGAAAAATGACACCACAACCTCTATATAGATCTGCATCATCCGTAAACAATATGAACACCAATCATATACTTTCACTACCTCGAGCCAGTCTTGTAACCACTTATAGCTCCACATTAGCCTACACTACTATTTAACAAGTACCTCCTTTTTTACTCCTCTCTCCTAGAGGTTTGATCAATGGTTATGCCTTACCAAATGCTTGTTTACCTTATGTGTTGCTTAACAAATGCCTTTTTGATGAAGTCACTAATTTTTTAGGAAATTAGGTGAAATCAACATTTTTGTTTTGCATGAAAATGGTCACTTCATTCATTTTAGAAAATGGTCACCAAGTAAATTCGATGAATTGACTATTTTCATTTTGCACAAAAATGGTGACTTTGCCTATTTTAGCAAAATCACCAATTTAGTGATTTCCACCCAATTTTGGTGATATTGTCATTTATCTTAGGTAAAGTCATCATTTGTTCTAGGTGAAGTCATCATTTACCCAACCATGAAAATGGAAACTCCATTGGTTTTAGTCCTACACCTAACATTAATTATGAAATAAATAATCACAAAATATGATCCAATAATTTATTAATAACATACATGATTTTAAGCTTATATCTTTTTAAATTAGACGTATCAATAATTTTATATCTTATCTTACATATGATGTAGACATTCTATTTTGTTTGAGATATGTATTTCAAATATCTATCTCATATCTCAAAAGGTAGCTTACATTTCACTTGTTTCATCTGAAATCTAGATTACAGCCTCTAGAATCTATGAAATTTCGTACACATTTATTCTTATAGATGCAAGAATTAAAAACCTTACTTCTGGCATAGTCAACATGTGACCCTTATACACAACATGTTACACACATATTTAGGGTAAATTTTATCCATTTAGTTTCTAAACATTCATATTATTGTTTTAACTTTAATTTTTTGTCACCAAGTTTTATACTCATATATGCATATAGTATTAAACAAAGATTCAATCACATGCAACATAATAGAAGGATTTACACATTTCAAAAAAAATGGGTGTATTTTTATTAGTTTTTATTTTCTATTTTCTATTAGATTATTATTATAGTCACTTATGAACTTGTAAAATATCCATGTATGTTTCACATGTAGATTTAATTTTAGTTCGAAAGTTTTAAGAGTGAATAATTTTGTATCCACACTTGAATTATTTTAATTTATTATTTATATCTATATAAATCAATGTGGATTAGTATGTTTACACAAAATAAAATGGAAGCTAAAGTTATTTATTGTAAAAATACATTTATTTGTAAAATTATGTTTATATTTATTATTGGTCTAAAATAGGTTATTATTAGAAAATTTGCTATTGTGATTCGTGATTTTTCATGATGTCCCCTTTATTTTTTTCTCTTTTGTATTCTTCTATCTCCTCTTGCTTTGGTTTTCTCTATTTCTAGTGATTTCCTTGAAATAGTATCAGACACATATAATTTCTAGTGATTTTTATAAGTGATGAATTTCCATGGGTTAGTGGTCATGTATTGCTAAATTTTTTTCTTGTTTTATGTTATTTTCTTGGACAACTAGATCATAATTTTAATCAAGGGATTTATAAATACATCAGTGTATTGGTACATTTAAAACATCAAAAAATCAATAAAATGTATAATGAAAAACATTAAAAAATCTAACGAAATTTAAAAATCATCTAACATTTATTGGTACTCTATTTTATAAATGATAAAACATTTATAAAATATTGGTATTCTAGAAACTATGGTTGCAAAATCAGTGGTCTACATCTTTGGGAAGCCTCGATTTGTCATTGACATATTCAATGCTTATATGCTGAAGAAACGTGTATTAGGTGTCAGATAAATAATGCATTAATACTCACACATGATACTCTATGTTGGAAAAATAACAGTTGAAAATTTTATATTTATGTTTTTATTGGATGAATAAACTCTTTCATTTTTATTTTTACATTTTTAAATAATGAATACATCACTCTTCTCTATTTCATAGTTTACAATTTTTTTATTATAATATATTTGAAAAGGGCATATTTTTATTAATAATTCACTATTTTTAAAAATGAATACATCACTCTTCTCTATTTCATAGTTTACAAAATTTTTATTATAATATATTTTAAAAGGACATCTTTTTATTAATAATTCACTATTTTTCACTTAGATTGATTATAGATTTTGGTTGAATGACTATTGATTTTCATTTCTATTTTCTTGAGTAATTTTTTTTTTTTTTTTTTTAAAAGAATTTTTATTAGCATTAATAAAACACTGAGCCGTGAATACATTAGAAAAAAGAAATCAACACAGAACCCAAAATTAAGTCATAAACTCAATCCAAGGCATAATCCATTTGTATTTTATTGAAACTATTAGTCATAATCAAATCATTTATGAGTCATAACTAAATCATCCTGAACAAATACAAAGCATGATGTAAATATATGATGTCATATGACGTAAGGGGTTACCATTTGGACTATATAAATCTTGTTTGGGCATTAAAATAGTATGAGAAGAAGATGAATAATGGTCTCTCTATAAGATTAGTTTTATAATTTTTTTAATAATGAAACCACATGATTAGGGTTTTTGAGATGCTTTAGATATTTCTATCAATTGTAATTGCATATCCTTATGTCTTTTTTCAACAATGGATCTTGAGATACTTGAATAGGTGTGTGAGTTGAGAACGATTAGAATTTGTATGCTTACATGTAAGAATGGGTGAATTCATAAGATTAACATTAATATCAATACATCCATGCTTGGTATTTTGACTTGTTCAAGAAAAAGACAAAAAACATAATAATTATGTCTTTTTGTATATATATGTATATGTATCTATATGTATATATATCTCTATATATACATATACATATACATATACATATACATATGTATATGTATATGTATATGTATATATATAGATATATATACATACATACATATATATATATATATATATACACATATACACATATACATACACACACACACACACACACACACACACACACACACACACACACACACACACACACACACACACACACACACACACACACACACACACACACACACACACACACACACACACACACACACACACACACACACACACACACACACACACACACACACACACACACACACACACACACACACACACACACACACACACACATGTATATATGTGTATGTATTTATATATGTATATATATGTATGCGTATCTATATGTATATGTATATTTATTTGTGTGTGTGTGTGTGTGTGTGTGTGTGTGTGTGTGTGTGTGTGTGTGTGTGTGTGTGTGTGTGTGTGTGTGTGTGTGTGTTGTGTGTGTGTGTGTGTGTGTGTGTGTGTGTGTGTGTGTGTGTGTGTGTGTGTGTGTGTGTGTGTGTGTGTGTGTGTGTGTGTGTGTGTGTGTGTGTGTGTGTGTGTGTGTGTGTGTGTGTGTGTGTGTGTTTGTGTGTGTGTGTGTGTGTGTGTGTGTGTGTGTGTGTGTGTGTGTGTGTGTGTGTGTGTGTGTGTGTGTGTGTGTGTGTGTGTGTGTGTGTGTGTGTGTGTGTGTGTGTGTGTGTGTGTGTGTGTGTGTGTGTGTGTGTGTGTGTGTGTGTGTGTGTGTGTGTGTGTTTTCTAAATAATGGTTTTGAAAATAATTAATAATCTAATATTATTTCTAGTTTATAATTTAAAAATAAATAAAAAATATATTTATGATAAGATAATTTTCTTGAAACTTTTAAAGTCAACAATAAAATAAAAACTCTATTAATTAAACTAACCTTTAGTGATTTCTAAATATCAATATGTAAACATTTCATTCTTTCATTATAAATCTAATTATTAAAATAAGAATAAATTAAATTTTCCATCATTCACAATTTTAAACATTGCATATAATTCTATGAAAAGAAATGGCTTTGTTATTCTAATGATTTAGTTTCCTATGTCTTGGAATTTTGAAAATGAAATTAAATTCATACCTTGTTTCCTTGTCAAATCCCATCAATGACCTAGTAGCTCTTTAAGAATCACAAAAATTAACTTAGAAATCAACTCATTTTGACAATAAAATATTAAATGAGGTCCAAACCCACTGAAAGTATGAGCTCAATTCCACAGTGCAAGAAGAGAGGTCATGACAAAAGTGGAGATCAAAGTCCCTACTAGACAAATATTTTGATATGAACTCTCATCTGCACTATTATTTTGCTCAGGATACTTATTTTAATATGATAATTATCTATTATATCATCCATCGATGAGAAATTAGTGCAATTTTTAGATTCATCTTCCTAATCTTGAACTCATTTATTAGTGGAATAGTTCTTTGGTATGATGATGAGATGTGTTTTGAAAGTTACAAATTCTATAATATTTTATCCTATGGTTTGAAATTCATTTTCTATATAGTTTTAAAAAGTTTGTTTTTGTAAAATATCTACACCAATGAATTAAAAATATTGGGACAATCATGTTGTATCTTGAATTATATCATCCCAATAATATATGTATAGATAATATTTAATTGACTTTTATATATGATGCAACTATTTCAATCCATACATCAGATCCACTTGAATATGTATTTGTGTCATTTGATAAGGACACCATTGGTTGTATTTCTCCTATATTGGATTTCATTGTTCATCTTGATGGAGGTATTAATAGAAAATCACAAGGAACTAATATACCATCCAAATTATTGATTGGATTGCTTACCATGACATTAGTTATCAAGTAGTTGTTTCACCTTCATTGGGACCAATTCTTGCAAACCTAATATCTTTTTTTTTTCCTAGTATACTATTCATGTGTGGACATAGAATGACACATGAGTTCGTCTAAATATTTTCATTGCTATGAGATAACTGAGATTGTTTTTATTATGCAATGAAAGTCTTGATATACTTGTATATAGTCAGCATTTTCTTTGAATGCCACATTTGTGCACATCTCGCCAAACTAGATGTAAGAACATCTTATTATGTGATTTATGTCTATTTAGGATGGATTACAGATTAGTTTTGGATGTGTGATTATCATTCTTTGTCTAGATTATATTGGTGTAATTATTCTACCCTTCACCTCCATTTCCATACAATTTTCATACTACCTATTAATCTTCCCTTATTTTTGATAAAATCTGATAGCCTTTTAAATAAATAGATATTATTATTATATGGTGATATTTCAATGTCTGTAGTTTGTTCTTTGTTTTTTATTTTATTTTTATTTTTTTGGATGTATCTTGTAGTTTCATTGATCTACAAAGTGTCATGTAGGTTTAATATTTAAACTATGTCTACCATCATGCAAATGTGTGTTTTATCTCTCTCTCTTTTCCTATATAATTTTATGGGTACTTCATCTATCCCATAAACATTAGTGTCATCCCTTTTATATTTTTAATTATTTTGTATTTTATTTTATATTTTAACATCTCCATAATGTTTAAATAGTGGATTAGGATCACTCATATAATTTTGTTGATGTTCTCACCATGTTTTACTCACATTTTGCATAGCCATTTTTGAGTGTGGACAATTTGACCATGTACTATATAGTATTCCTCCCTTTTTTTAGATAGTCTCAACTTTATGATCAATCTTTTTTTATAAAATCAAGTTATATCTTGTTTGTGTCTCATTGTCATTTTTTTAAAAATATATTTTATTATATAGTTTTTATGTATTATTTCAAACCTTGATAGTTTTATTTTATAACATCTCTAACATGTTTCATTTATTTCTTATTTGACTTGTGGATTTAGATCACTCATACAAATCTTATCATTCACTCCACCCATTAAAAATATTGGTTTGTGTGAGGTTATACTGCTTTATTAGATTATTATGAGTAACAACATTGCCTATCCTTGTGGTGATACATAGCATCTATATCTCAAATTCTTTTAATTGATGGTATTCATTTGGTAAATTTTATTTTTATTTTATAAACCTCATTTGAGATATTTATTGTCTCCTTTTATGGTGATATTCTAATGCATCTAGTGTCTTATTTTTCTTCTTCATTGATTAGGTAGTGGACTCAAAACATTCATATAATTTTTAACTATTCATTAGTTGGCTATTCACTTTCACTTTTGGTGATAGATCATCCTACCTAATGAGTTATTTATATGTGAATCATACAATCCACTAAACCTTCTTTAATTATGGATTAGTGCATCTAGTGCACTCTCTTAAGTGATGGATCAAACCACCATATTTTAGCATTATGGTGTAATACATGTGTGTTTTACTAATTTTAACGGTCCCTTGTGTGATATCTTAGCACCTCCTATCACTTACATTGTTTTTATTATTTTTTTGATAGACCTTTATTGTGTGAGTCACTTTTTATATTGCACTTTATTGTACATTGGGTAATCACCAAGGCTATTTTCTATGATACATTTTTGAGAGGAGTTTTAACCTTCTTATTATTTATAGCCCACCCTAAATTTCTCATAAGGGGTTACTTACACATTATTATATATATAATTAAATTAGATTAAGATAATTTATGGATGCTAAGTGTTCATAGTCACACTTTTATAGAATTAAAATAGGATAAGTAATAATTTAAGCCTCAAACCACTTATCAATTCAAGCTATAAGTTGTCTAATCATATGTGCTACTTAAATGACCAATAGGAAAATGGGAGCTTACTCTTGCAAATGTTTTCTATAGCTCACCTATTGATTTAATATTGATTTGCTTCAAATGTTTCTCACCTATTCATTAGAATATGATATATGTAATATTAAATTAAAAAAATAAAATTATCCTTTTTTGAACCCACAAGTAGGGTGTTTTAGATCTAATAGTATGACTGAATTTTGAGAAGTTTCTTGATATTCATATTCTTATATTTATTTTCCATATGATGACGAGAGACTTTTTGAAACAAGAGTGTGATCTGCATTGAAATTTATGTGTGAAATAATGTACAATATATTTCATTCATTGCATTCATAAACATAAGAAGAAGATAAACATCTCATTCTAAAATACACAATAATAAAATTAATTTTTTTGATATATTTAATGTAAATAGCACAAACTAACTACTTTAAGTTGAAGATATGTATGTAATAATTAAAAAAAATATATATGCATATATTATTCTTTGATATCCTTCTCACTCTATTTCTTCTTGTGTATATTTCAACCTTAACAAGAAAAACTAGGGTTTTTTTCTTCTCTATTGTTAAAGTTCTATGTTATTTTAATTTTCATACTTAACATTTACATGTTAACTTTAATTTTTTATAGTTGTTAGTTTTTTATAATATATGAATTGTTAGCAATGTTGGTTGTGTAGCTTTAGATTACGATACACTTGTAAAATTGGATCTAATGATGTTTATAGTATTTATTGAAAATTATCACTATTTTGAGCCTCCATGTTAGTGATGTTGGAGATAGGTGCACACGATCTTCACATGTTTCAAGTTGAAAACTTATTTGATGCAATAGGTATATGAGGATTAGTACTCCCAATACTAAATTACATAGAGAAATGTGAGGGGACTAGATAATATATTTTAGAGATCGCACATTATATTAATGTTTTCATCGATAGTGGACAACTTATGAAATAATTACCGTGGATGGCTTTACTACTTGCCCCACCTACTCCTTTGTATTTTATCGATTTGACAATGGCAATTTGAAACTATTTACCCATTTGTGTTTTATAGATTTCATATTTCCAATTTGAAACCAAAATAATAATATATTAGTCTAAAACAAAGAGGAAAAAAGTATACTACAATATTCCAGAAGATCCACTCATCTTTATCCATTAAGGGGGCCTGTTCTTGTCAACCGGTATGAAAACTGCATTACTTAGTGAAAACCAGCTCTATTTTACTATCTTAAAGTGTGACCTATAGACATTTTTCACAGTCACACCCTATAGTTATAGTGAGAAATTTGATTTGGTAAACTGCATAAAAAAGGCACCAATCTTGCCAAAGATATAAAGCTATCTTCAGTGTTCAATGTGCCTAGTACAAGGCTCTATTACAAAGTAGACATATCTTTGGATACATCATTTCTAAAGCTATTTTAAAATAAAATAAAAAAACCCTTGACTTGTACACCTTAACTATTATAATAGAAACCCAATCTAGTGATAGACAACATTACAAAATTTTCATCATTCTCATATATGATGCAAAAAAGTAGGATGACTATTGAAACCTGATCTTGATAACATGTCAAAAGCTAATATACCAAACAAATCAAGAATACTAATGTTCTATAAATTTATCACATCTTTTGCTTGTGTTGTCTTTGTCAATTATTGATATATAGGGGCATGCTTAGTTTTCAATATCTAACATCATTTCCTTCTAAAAAGTCTATAACATTAAAAATGGTTTTTTTGTACCTAATATAATATTAGAAGGGCATATATGCCTTTTTGGAATAGATCATCTATTGATTTTCTAGATGAGCCACGATAGATCTGGTTCATGGTGCTTCTTTTATGAGCCTCTAGATATGCAATTCTCTATACTCCTGACAAAACGCATATTATGGGAGAAGAATTGGCTGGGACTAATGTCTTCCAAGCATATCTATTCCTAAAGGTAACATTAGAGAAGGATAGTTGTTATACTGGTGCTTCCAACGTCCATGGTTTTTGCTAAGTATACTATTATGAATTTGTCTTCAGGCAAAAAACTTTAGCTCTAGGTACTTTGGCTGCCACTTAGACAACCCCATACCAACATTCTACCTTTTTCAATCAATGTCTAAATTCATAGGAGATATGGGAGTGCCTACAGACTTAAACGCTACTTTACGTGAAGATTTGGAAGCTTACGTCCTTCCAACAGCCTAGCCCTTTCCACACACATTAAAATAATTTACCCTAGATTTTCCATAGTAAGAGATTTATCTAGGTCAGGGCCTTATTCACTACCAGATTGAGAGGTAGAGCCCAGGGGAAAGACACCAAAATTTGAAAATTCCTTAGGTGGAATAAAAGATTGCCAAACATAGTCAGATTACAAATAAGTGGCTTTGTAAATTGTGAAAGATGAACAATACATGGATTCACAATAGTTATTGCCTCCTCAACACCTATTCATGAGGGCATCTATAAGTAGGTGGCATCATTATCATTCAACATAAAAACTTTGATTTAAACAGCTTTCAAATTTATCATGTGGCTTTTGATTCGCTACCACTCATCAGAGTATTCATTGTTTAAGTGTAACTAAGGTAAATAATATTTTATTGCCCATTTTCTACAAACTTTTCTAAATTAATGGCATTCATAATAGCGAACAATAGTTGATTCATTGGCAAATTTTTTTTTACTAAATTAAACACCCTAGATGAAACATATAATACTGTGTAGGTACTAATAATTATAAACATTTTTTTATTAGTATATTGACTCTTGGTATATCTTAGTTCTTGTGAGAATTAAAGGGTCTTTCTTAATTTGCTATATAAAATTAGTTTGAACAATATAAAATAACATGTATGAATGATATTATATTTTATGTTTGTTGTTAGAGTTTTATGTACTATAAAAATATCAATTATATTTTATTTTATATGATTCATTTATTTTGGACATGTAAATCTAATATAACAACCAAATTTAATCATCCCATCAAATTTGATTATCCTATAAATTTTATTAATTTATATTTTTTTAATTTATATAATATTGATGTTATTTATAATATATAATTAGATACACAAATCTAATATAATAACCAAATTCACTCATTCTATAAATACTATTATTTATTTATTTTTAATTCTGTATAGTATTGATGTTATTTATAATATATTATATTAAAGGAAATTCTCTGTCATTATTAAAATATGTAGAGATAAATTAAAATTTAGTAGTTAAGTAGTTCACAATTTAAATAATAAATGATAATTTTCATAAGAATGTAAAACATTTCATGTCTCTAGAATCAATTAAGTAACACCGATGTAATTAGCTTGGTGCCTTTGTAATCATAAAAATATTTTGATTGCGGGAATTTTTAATTTTTTTTGAAGAATATATTTAATATTATTTCCCTTACATCGATTCAGTAAAACCAACCTAGTTATCTTGGTGTATTTATAATCATTGAACTATTTAAATTGAGGGCAATTTTGAAACTCTTTGAATATGTTTATTATTATTATTTTTAATGGGAAGAAAAGGGTTATGAAAGGGACCCTTCCTTTATATAGAGGAAAATAAATGTTTACCAATAAAATACACATAAAACACCTCTATCATTGGTAAAATTAATTAACGGTGAGTGAGTTATAGACCCCCCAATAAACCTCAAAATAATATACACAATTCAACAAATTAAAACCTCACAACTGGTTCTGAATGAGCATTTAAAACCTCACAAAGGTTGTGTCCCTCACACACCACCAACTTTATTGAGGCAAAGAGTCATTTTCCTTGATTTAGGTCCATTTATAGGCTGTTTTTTTTTTTTTTAATTTCAATAGTTCAATTCTCTCCTTCCTTTAAATCACGATAAATAGGGATAAAAACTTCAACAAAACTGATGGGAAGGGACCTATCTATTTTAACATGAGCCATTATACTTATGGATTTATTTAAATTTTCAAGATCTCATCCTAACTCATTTTTATTTTCTTCACTTGTATCCATTGTCTTGAAAGACTTTTTAACATCAATTAGAGGCTCTAAATTGATCTCCAATAAATCACTCTTTCTTGCATCATGGTCACTCCCAATTTTCATTATAAGATTTTTAGGAAAGTTGTCCATCTGACATGAATTATCCATATTGATCTCAGATCTACTAAAATTTATGTCCAAATGAAATGTTTCAAAACATTTATGACATCTAAAGAATAAACCCTCATATTTAATAGATTGTGTCTAGTGTCGGTCTTTTACTTTCAATTTAACTTAAGCTAGAAGTTCTGTAGAGATATGTATCCTAACTAGTATTTTATAAAATGTGCAATGGTCCATTCACATCATATTAGAATCATTTAACATGATCCTATAATATTAAACGAAGTTTATGTCTAGATCTATAGAGGTAGATATGGTAGTTGATCCCAAATATGGCTCATATTAATTTTTTCCTTGAAGTGGTTGAATGATAGGTACCATGGCTTAACCAAAAAAGTGCATTGATCCCATGTCTAGACATAATCTTGGAAAACTACTTTCTTATATTCTTCATGATTGTAAACTACAATAAATAAACCCTTAAAAAAGGGAAGGATTTTAAGCTTAGGTCCCATCAAGGGCCTCCATTAATCTGAGATACATGTGTGATTATCATGTAGGGTAGGATGAAATCAATTAAACCTGTAAATAAATCCTTTCATTGAATCAGCTTCTTCTATATCTAATACATCATGAAGCACTTCCTTGTAAGAGGTAACCAAGTGGATTGATATAACATGGGTTAGGGGATTTGTTTTTGTATTTGCCATCTACATTTACCAAGTAATTTCATATATAAAAGTGAATCTTAAACCCATACTTCATGTCATCCTACAATGGTTTCATCTATGTTGAGGTTCTCACTATGTTTTCCTCACATTTTGCATAGCCATTTTTAGTGTAGACAATCTAGCCATGTATTATAGAGGATTTATCTTTTTTTCATAAAGTTTCACCTTTATGATCACCCTTTTTTATAATATCAAGTTATAGCTCATTTGTGTCTATTTTTATCCCTTTTTTGATGCATAAGTAGGGTGTTTTAGATCTAATTGTCAGAATAAATTTTGAGTATTTTCTTTAACTTCATGTTTTTATATTTATTTCTAATGTGGTGATGAGATAATTTTTTAAATAATAGTTTTATGTGCATTAATTTTTATGTGTGAAATAATGTGCATTCATCTCATCAACCATTAAGACTGGATTTCAAATATTGTACTAGTTAGCAAGAAACTAGAAGGTATTAGACTATGTACTGATTGTTGAGACATCAACATGTCCTACTTAATGGATAACTTTAATCTATCAAATATTGACATGATTATTGACTCTATACCTTGGTACAGGATGTTTTCTCTAATGGATTGGTTTCTTAGGGTAAAATCAGATCAACATATCACTAGAAGACCAAAACAAGACAAATTTCACCACTACTTAAGAAATGTTTTTTTAATAATGTAATACCTTTTAAAATTAAGAAAGATGGTGTCACATCTGAGCATGAAACTACTCCCATTTTTTATGACATGATGTATGATATTGTTGAGCAATATGTTGAGGAATTTTTTCATGAATATAAGACCAAAGAATGCCACTTAGAGGTGTTGCATAGAATATTTGAATTCCTATGTGAATATAAAGTAATGTTTAACCCCCAAAAATTCATCTTCAATGTCACTTCAAAAAAATTGATAGGCATCATTATCTCCCGGGTGGGAATTAAAATTGATCTAGACAAGGTTAAGGCCAGTAATGAGTTGTCATTACCATATGCTTGGAAGTAGTTTAACAGTTTTTAGTGTAAGATACATTCCATTAGGTGCTTAATTTCTTAATTGGTTGACAAATTCAATCCATTTACTAACATGTTTGAGAAGGGCACCACATTTTCATGGAATTCTCATTGACATAAGGACTTCAAACATTTGAGTGTATAATTGTCCAATCCAATTGTTCTATTATGATTTATGATGAAAAATTTATTGCTACTCTACCTATAATTTTGTCATGGCATGATGAACATGGAAAGGAACATGTCATGTAGTACCTAAGCTATACTTTGGTCATGTAGAAACACAATTATATCCCAATAGAGAAACTTTTTTTAGTTATGATATTTATAGCTAAGAAACTAGGACACTACATGCTTAATAATAAGACCATTATCATTTCCAAAGTAGATTTCCTCAACTATCTAATTATAAGCATAGCTATATAGGGTCGCATGGATAAATGGATCATGTTTGTAAGTGATTTTAGTATTAAAAATATCAAATAAAAGGCCATCAGGAGATAAGTAATTATATTCTGGCTTGTTGATGCTCTTATTACCAACACTCTACCACTCATCTTTAGATTTGTAGATGTGTCTTTTTTGACCATAGTAGAAGTATCTCCTAAAGAATAATGAACACTCTATTTTGATATTTGCTTCACTTATTGCGGATAGGGAATAAGATTTATATTTATCACACCTCAAGTATATCTCATTTTTGTGTCCTTCCATATCGGCTTTCATTATACCAACAACATGGTTAAATATAAGGTAGTCATTGTAGTGATTCATATAGCATTAAAATGGAATATTCAACATCTTATATTTCATGGGGATTCTCGTATTATCATTAATCAAGTTACAAACCAATTTTAGACCAAATATGAGAATTTTTGCACTATTTAAAGCCATAGTGGACACCCAAAAATTTTAAATTAGTCATCTTTAGTTTGAATAAATACATTGGGATATCAACAAAATAATTAATGTCATTTCCATAATAGGCTCTATGACATCAATTATAGACAAGTCTAAAGATTATAAGTTCCTCATTGAACATCTTGTCGCAACAACTCATGAACATTTGACCATTGAGATGATCTATGATATTTTTGGTCCTAATTCCACTTAGTATAGTGAACTATATAATGACCTTAATGACCAAGTCATTACACCTAACCTGTCTTGAAAAAGATAAGAAAATTTCGTCTAGTAAGCCTTTTGATATACATTACTTAAAGCTACCCTCTATTGTAGAAGCTTTGATGAAACTCTGATTCACTATTTAACCTTAACATAATCTAGACTAGTATTAAGGCAAGTTCAAGAAGGGGTTTATGGTGCCAAACTAGTGTGGCCATCCTTGCCAAAAATTTATTATGTACTGGTTATTAATTGTTGACCATGGAAGTAGATGTAGTTAATTATGTTAAAATGTGTAAACAATGTCATGATCATGCCAATTTGATATAGATCCAACACAAACACTCAAACCATTGACCATGCCATTATTATTTCAAACATGGTCAATCAAATCCAAATTAAATATCAACCCTACCTCTTTATATGACCATAAACATATTATTACCAGTACATAGTACTTCACTAAGTGGGTGAAAACCAATCCCCTAAGTTATGTAACATGTAACATGTAACATGTAAAATGAACTAGGATAGTGGGCTTAGAAATTGCATCCTTCACTTTTGATAGTTTTATACCATTATACCTTCCTATGTTATTATACCATTATGCCATTCGATTATTTATGACCTTGCTATTACTTAGTCATATTCCTTGTTGTATGGGTGAACTAAAATGGCATGAGGTCCATTTAAACTATGTAGGTAGTGCTCAATATTTCCTAAAGTTAGTGTGGCCACCATTATTCCCATACTATCATTGTTTTCAAGAAAGCTAAGCCAATGTTATCACTATTTTTTGAGTTAGGCCATTCTATATCTCAAAATTATCCATTGAGTTAAGATGTATAGCAAACCCAAAAATAAAAAAATGTGGTAAAAATTTATTGAATGTGCCTCTAACATTAGGCCATTCAGATTATTATCCATACTTCTCAGGAGGTGCATCTCATAGTCAATTGGTATAACTAAAGTTTTAACATAGATCACATCATGACCATTTCCACTTTTTGATCATGATCCTTCCAATGTTTAGGAGAACTACATCAGCTTGAGGTCCACACAAACTATGTAAGTAACACTTTAATGCATGAGGCATCCTGAGTTAGCTTGACTATTCTTGGTGATTGATTTCATTAACTATTTTCATTGATAATTCCTCATTATACGTTTTATCTCCAAACACCCTCACCATTTTATGAGTCATTTATGCTCTCATCATTTTCTAAGTATCTCATTTATGCTCTTGCCCCTTTTGAGATCTTATTCTTATTCTAAGCCTTATACATAATTAACACTATGAATTATTAACCAATTTCGTTTGTGAACATTTGCCCTTTTTTTTAGTGTTATTTAACCCTGAAATACCCTCTCGCAATTTTATAAATTCCTATGCCTAACATTATCACAATCATTAGGGTCACCATCTTTTATTTCACACTCTTATCATCTTGCAATCACATTCCTATTTTCCTCTATTTTTAATTTATTTTACTTAGAATCAATTTTCTTCTCTTCCCAAATATTGTGAGAATTAAATTTGACCTAAATTCCATGTTAGAACTCATGTCCATGGGACTATGTAGGCAACATCTACTTTCCTATTGCATTTGGACGTAACTCGGCTACCCCTTATTATTTTATTCATGTTGATCATTCTAGTGTCTTTGTTCCCTATAGTATATGGACAAGATTTTGCCAATCCTACCTTTATTGTTATTCCATATAGTTTAGGGGAAACCTTTACCATTATACCTATATCATTGCTCCCTATAGACTAGGGGAACCCTTTGTGGCAATCATAACACTTATATTACATGTGTACAAATAATTATATTAGTTACTTTTTCATTTTCCTTAGATTAGTGGTTTGTTATATTTTTTCTTAGATTAGTTTATTATCTTATTTATGGCTTAGATTAAACTTTATTTCATTATATCTTAACATTCATTCATTTACTTTATATTCCTTAGATTAATTATGCCTTAGCTTAGGTTATTTATTTCTCTTTCTTGAACTTAACTATTTATTGCATTAATTTAGCTTGGTTGTTCATTTTATTTTCCTTAGTTTAGTTTTTAACTTAATTTCTTTTTTTAATTGGTTGATGAGTAATATTGTTTCTTTCATTAGTGTTTTAGTTCTTTCTTTAGGTTATTTGTTTTTTTGTTTCTTAGGTTATATTTGATTGGTTTGTTTGTTTTAGTGTGTTGTTGAATGACTTATTTTATTGTGCCTACCATTTCCTCGATTTACCTAGGATTATTATATTCTATTTATAATTGAGTTTTGGTCAACCATATCTTATACTTGAGTTGTGAATATTTGTATTAATTCTTGCACTTAATTTTTAACATGGTATTGAAAGTTGGGATTTAATTTTTCATATCTTACAACCAATTTTTTTTTGTATAAATTAATGATTCCATGCTTAGGATGCACAATTTTATTATAGTTATCTGTAACTATGATGTATAATATCACAAGATATAATAAGAATTAGGTTAAAGGAACTATCAAATAATGTTGTTAGCAATATTTCCCCTTTGTTCACAATAGGCATAACCCAAAAGAATCTAAATCCATAATAACCAAATCAAAGTGACTATATTTTATGATAACAAGGACATGAATCTTTGAGTAAGCATATATTATAGGTCATAAACATGAGTAGATAAAAGTAGAATCCAACATATCATATACACGGCATACATTGAAGGAAGGAACATACATGTTTAAATGGAAATAAACAGTAAAATTATAAATTAATCACATATAAGTATGGAGCCATGGACAATCATGATAAATAAAATAAATAGAACATCACATATATATTTCAATAATAATAGTCCATGTAAAAGTTTGTAGAGAAAATATGAATGTCATATATCTCACAAAATAATTTCATATATATTTCAAATATAAATGTCATAAATCTAAAAAACAAAAATACCACAAAGATATACAACATCAACTCTAACTATGTGATTCCATAGGCCATATAGGATGTGATCCTAGTGATCCTAGTTGTGTAGGTGATTGTGGCTGCTATAATGACTAACCAATGAATCCCTATTTTCTTGTATCTTTGCATGTGCCTATGTCATTCTAGCCACCTTTATCTTTATTTGATCAATCTCTGATTGAATGGTAGTAATCTACCATCTATGAAGATAACTTGGACTTACAACTAACCCATTCTCATTTTTGGGCCATCGATCTTACCTACTCTGGCTACAATCTCCTCCTCAAGAATGGTAATATATCTACCTTTTCTAGACATACTAGATGGCCCTATCTGGCATACATCTAAAGATGTACCTATTATAGATAATTAGTTGGGGTCTATCATCATAGACTATGTAGTAATCCCCTAATCACCCTCATCATCCCCATCATCATCATCACCTCCCCCACTACTATGATAATTAATTTTAGTACTATTATCACCACTATTTGTCTCAACTTTGGCCTCACTCTCCTCATTTACATCCATCTAGACACCACCTCCATCATGTACCTATCCTAGTGCCTGTGTGGGTGTTGTCAATCTTAGAAGACAATCTTGTGCCCACCATAAAACATCATATGACAACATGCCTACATTTGTTGGGTCACCATCATAGGCTTATGAAGTCTATGTAACTACCACATAACTTCCCACATCCATGTTCCTAAGAATCATTGTCATCGTATAACCAATCTCCTAACTTTTGTGTGTGACCCATCTTAGGTTAGTAGGGACATCTTGTAGCATACCAAACTAATATGGAACTCAATCAAGCCTATACTCCTTGATAATATGGGTCTATCCAACTCTTAATAAGCATCGAGATGTCATAAAACTCATGTAACAATTATCATGTGGCCACTACAGCTAATATGGTAAGTAGTTCTACCAAGTGAATAACTCATCCATTAACTCTTCTAACATATAGTGATAGAAATATATCTCAATGTGGTGTCCTCTACATCTTGCACCTATCTGAACGCAACCATATGCCACTATATCCTATAAGAAACATACCTATCTCTGGCCAACCAAACTCTCAATACCTACATTCTCCCATCCAAAAAGTGGAGTAAAATAGACATGCCAACAAACTAGTCTCCTTGATAGGCTAGGATGTGCAAGTATGTTTACATCTGGGAAAATAGTACTAACCCCCAAGCAAATCTGATTATATCATCCATCATAGCCCATATGACTCTACCTAAACCCATGTAAAATAATTAGATACTCTTTTTAGGTAGTAATATGACACTTACAATATCCATAATAATGATGGCTTCTTTATCAATCAATGTTATTAGTGATGGGTCCTTTGAGGCATGCATATCTAGCCTAATATTAGTGTATGTCTTTAGTAAATCAATGTCAATCTTCCCATGTTCCATTGTAATGTATCTATAGTTTATCAAATCAACCAACACATCCTGCTATTATTT
The DNA here is from genome assembly GCA_037957365.1 of Torreya grandis. Taxonomy (NCBI): domain Eukaryota; kingdom Viridiplantae; phylum Streptophyta; class Pinopsida; order Cupressales; family Taxaceae; genus Torreya; species Torreya grandis. The sequence goes on along the minus strand of JARHVA010004336.1, from coordinate 235,753 downwards.
AGGCAATGTCTAAAACAATATTTGACCTCTCATAGGTAGCTTGAGGATCTACCAAGTATCCTCAAATGTTACTATAGCCTCTAATGTCAACAGGTAAAATGTAAAAGTGTCAGAGCACCACTACTCTACTAATGCACTCAGATAACCTTGATATACACTGATCACATGCATCCATTCTATGTCTAATATACCCATAATATGGAAAAATGACACCATATCCTCTATATAGATCTGCAGCATCTGTAAACAATGTGAACACCAATCATACCCTGTCACTACCTCGAGCCACTCTTGTAACCATATATAGCTTGAGATTAGACTACACTACTATTTATCAAGTACCTACTTTTATAATCCTCTCTCCTAGAGGTTTGATCAATGGTCATGCCATACCAAATACCTGTTTAACTTAAGGGTCCCTTAATAAATGCTTTTTCGATGAAGTCACTAATTTCTTGGGAAATTAGGTGAAATCAACATTTTTGTTTTGCATGAAAATGGTTACTTCATTCATTTTAGAAAATGGTCATCAAGGAAATTTGATGAATTCACTATTTTCATTTTGCATGAAAATGGTGACTTTGCCTATTTTATCGAAATCACCAATTCAGTTATTTCCACCCAATTTTGGTGATATTGTCATTTATCTTAGGCAAAGTCGTCATTTGTTCAAGGTGAATTGATCATTTACCCTTCCATGAAAATGGTAACTCCATTGGTTTTAGTCCTACACCTAACATTAATTATGAAATAAATGATCACAAAACATGATCCAATAATTTACTAATAACATACACGATTTTAAGATTGTATATTTTTAAAATGGATGTATCAATAAATTTATATCTTATCTTACGTATGATGTACACATTCCATTTTGTTTGAGATATGTATTTCATATATCTATCTCATATCTCAAAAGGCGGCTTACATTTCACTCATTTCATCTAAAATCTAGATTACAGCTACTAGAATATATGAAATTCCTTACACATTTATTCTTATAGATACAACAATTAAAAATATTACTTCTGACATAGTCAACATGTGACCCTTATACAGACCATGTTACACACATATTTAGGGTAAATTTTATCCATTTAGTTTCTAAATATTCATATTATTGTTTTAACTTTAGTTTTTTGTCAACAAGTTTTATACTCATATATGCATGTAGGATTAAACAAAGATTCAATCACATGCATCTTAATAGAAGGATTTACACATTTAAAAAAAAAAAGGGTGTATTTTTGTTAGTTTTTAGTTTTAATATTTTATCAAATTATTATTATAGTCACCTATGCACTTCTAAAATATCCATGTATGTTTCAGATATAGATTGTATTTTAGTTCGAGAGTTTTAAGAGTGAATAATTTTGTATCCACACTTGAATTATTTTAATTTAATATTTATATCTATATACATAAAAGTGGATTAGTATGTTTACACAAAATAAAATGAAAAGTAAAGTAATTTATTGTAAAAATAAATTTATTTGTATAATTATGTTTATATTTATTATTAGTCTAAATTAAGTTATTGTTAAAATATTTGCTATTGTGATTCGTATCTTTTCATCATGTCCTATTTATTTTTTTCTCTTTTGTATTCTTCTATCTCCTCTTGCTTTGATTTTCTCTATTTCTAGTGATTTCCTTAAAATAATATCAAACACATATAATGGGCCTATAAATCTATAAAGTATGTTTAATGGTTATGCTCCATTTTTATAAGTGATGAATTTCTATGAGTTAATGGTCATGTATTGTTAAATATTTTTCTTGTTTTATGTTTTTTTTTTGACAACTAAATCGTAATTTTAATAAAGGGATTTATAAATACATAAATGTATTGATATATTTAAAACATCAAACAATAAATAAAATGTTTAACGAAAAACATTTAAAAATCCAAAAAAATTTAAAAATCATCTAACATTTATTGATACACTATACTATAAATGATAAAACATTTATAAAGTATTTATTGAAGAACCAAAATCTCTGTAGAAATAAAATATTAAACCCTCTAAACTTCTATAAACCCTCTCCTTTTCATTTATTTATTGTTGTAGAAATAAAATAATAATTATTTCCAATTTTAAGTTTGTAGAATTAGAATACTAATTTGCTCCGTCTTCAAGGGTCTCTTAATTGCTAGAGCCAAATTCCGAGGCTCTCATGTCTGATGGCATAATTAGCTCTAATTAGCGAATATATGCGCCTCTCTTAGATAAACTGTACGTATCCCCCAATAAAACATTGCCCTTGTTCAAATAGCCATGCGGATGTCACTCTCACGTTGTGTATATTTAAAAGCATGAAACGAATATGTAACATGTTTGCCATTCTCACGTTCTGTATAGGCTGTAGTAAAAAACATGAAACGAATATCTAACATATTTTATTTTGTTTTTTTTTCTAACAGGCAAAAATTTTGTCATTTCTGAATTAATAATTGTTTATAAAACTTCACATGCTCGCGGAATTTTTACAACTTATGCAATTAGAAAACTGATTTCCCACAACGCGTAGAACGCTTTGAATCAAAATGTTGAGAGATTCCTTTCTGTACACCAATACACACCATCTAGTTCAATACTGTGCTTGCTTTGAGAAGAGGACGACCCAACAGAAAAAACAGGGATATCAACACACCGGTTAAGATTGCTATATATGAAACCCCATGGTATTTGGAGTTATGTCTGGCGAGGTGTGAATCAATAACCTCCTCTTCCTCTTCATAAATGGTATGGAGCTCATAAAGCTGTGTCTTCAAGGGTCTCTTCATTGCAAGAACCAGATCCCAAGCTCCCATTTCTGATGACATCATATGTAACCTCACAGATAAAGAAAGCCAGATGATTTCTTGTGATAACTTGGTAATATTTGCACGTCTCTTGATAATCTGTAGGGATCCCCAGATATATGCTTCTTGCACAACAATGACAAAAGACCACAGCAGAGCAGCTTGACTAACAAGACACTACGCAAACACATTTATAAACCCGTATGAGAAACGTGTTGTGAGTATTGCGATTATTTTATTGTTTCCTATTGGAAGACTATTGGCCTATATTCCAATATATAATTTAGGATTCTAGAAACTATGGTTGCAAAAGTCGTAGTCTACATCTTTGGGAAGCCTCGATTTGTCATTGACATATTCAATGCGTATATACTGAAGAAACGCGTATTAGGTGTCACATAACTAATGCAGTAATACTTGACTCTAGTCAACAATTCTATGTTTTTAAGTAGTCGAAAGTTTTACTACTTGACATGTTAAGTTAACTCAAGTAGGTACGGTCAATTTTGCTAGTTGACCAATGTTTTATTGGATATAAAAACGCACACATGATACTCTAGGTTGGAAAAATAATAGTTGAAAATTTTATATTTATGTTTTTATTGGATGAATAAACTTTTTCATTTTTATTATTACATTTTAAATTTTAAATAATGAATACATCACTGTTCTCTATTTCATAGTTTACAAATTTTTTATTATAATATATTTGAAAAGGGCATCCTTTTATTAATAATTCGTTATTTTTCACTTAGATCGATTATAGATTTTGGTTGAATGACTATAGATTTCCATTTCTATTTGTTTAAGTAATTTTATTTTTTTATTTAAAAAAAAAAAGAATTTTTAATAGTATTAATAGAAGACTGAGCCATGAATACATTAGAAAAAAGAAATCAACACATAGAACCCAAAACTAAGGCATAAACCCAATCAAAGGCATAATCCTTTTGTATTTTATTGAAACTATTAGTCATAACTAAATCATCCTAAGCAAATACAAAGCATGATGTGAAATATGATGTCATATGATGTGAGGGGTTACCATTTGGACTATATAAATCTAGTTTTGGCATTAAAATAGTATGGGAAAAGGATGAATAATGGCCTCTCTATAAGATTAGTTTTGTAATTTTTTTTAATATAAAACCACATGATTAGGGTTTTTGAGATGCTTCAGATATTTGTGTCAATTGTAATTGCATATCCTTATGTTTTTTTTAAACAATGGATCTTGAGATGCTTGAATAGGTGTGTGAGTTGAGCACGATTAGAATTTGTATGCTTACATGTAGGAATGGGTGAATTCATAGGATTAACATTAATATCAATAGATCCATGCTTGGTATTTTGACTTGTTCAAGAAAAAGACATAAAACATAATAATTATGTCTTGTTGGTGTATTAGTTGTTGGATTGATAATATGAGCAACCATATAAACCTTATGTTGTATTAAAATAGTAGGATTAACTTGAAGAGATAGAACTAGGTGGAGGAATAGAAGGATTAGGGCAAATTTCATCACTACCTCATCACCAACTATATATGTACAACATACATCATATTAAGTAGAGACATTCAAATCATTTTTAGTAATAGTGCCATGCTTAAGTTACTTTTCCCTAATTCATTGTTGTACAAATTTAAAATTAAAAAGTAATGATTTGAAAAAATCATGATTCATGTTAATCATGGCTTTCATTTTATAAATAATGGAAAATCTTTATGGATCAACATCATCCATATAATCTTCCATAAATTTATTTGCATAGTCATCATCAATATTTTCATTTTGTAGATAACCACTAACATCTAGATCATTTATAGGATTTGAATCAGTAAATATATGAGAGGAAACCACATTAAATGCAACATGCTTAATTTCAAATGAGCATAAGTAGACAACAATTGAACTTGTATCAAATCACAAGTATCAATTCTCAATCCAACATTTCACCTTGGAGGATGTTTGCATATAAGATTCTTGATGTGGAGACACTATTCACACTTGTAAGGTGTGATGGGCATTGTTTCTTATGCCAAGGTGGAATGGGGATCCATAATCCTTCCAAAGCTTAAAGGAGATTTGATTTTGTCATGCATGATGGAAGTGGGGTGCAATTCCATATAGGGACCTTGATAATGGGCTTGATATTTATGAAAAGGCAAATCCATAGACTTTTTTGTTGCACATTCAAGTGGGGAATAAATTTTACTATTAATAGTGACCACCCATGTGGAGTGGGAATTCGTTAGATATTCACATGTTAAAGGGGCCCTATCTAAATTGGATCACTTGGATAGAATATTCATCAATATCAACTATTCACACCATCAAGAGGATGGCCCATTTATCCTTGGAGATTGTCTTTTGTCTTTTGTTTAGTGGAGAATGTTTTTATGCTTTATCATTATTCCCTCTTAGTGGAGGATAATTTTTTTCTTGTCTATATTGCATCCAAGTAGAGGAGGGTGTAATTATTGGATGGGTATTTATTTTCACATGATTTTGGTTTAGTTGATTTTATTATATAAGTATTTGATATCCTTTTTTAAGCTCATAGTTACTTGTATGAATTTGCATTCAAGGAAATGTTATAAGTATTAATATTGAAGAAGATTCTAAGGAGTGTTTTTATGAAGAATATATGAATAGAGTGTTGTGAGTTCCATATTGTTTGCCAATTTTCCATGGTTATTGTTTACATATTTGTTTAAGAATTGATGTAAGAGTACATTGAGAGTAGATCGTTTAGTATTAGAGCAAGTGTGAGTCCTATAAAGAGCAACTTAGGTTTGTATGGATAATTTGTTAGAGATGTAAGATATGGAAAGAAGGCATGAAAGAAGAGGAGTTATTGCTCAAATGGAAAATAATATGAAATATCTATAGGGGTAATTGAAGAAACTAAGTACAATTTTTGCCAATAAAATGTGGAGACAACTAGAATATGACACCAAAGAAGAACCGGTTTTTTAATAAGAATTGCAACAATAACCACTATCAATGAAAAAGAGGATGATTAGAGCCTTAGATAGAATAAACAATGGAATCAAAGTTGAAACTAGAGAAGAACCAATTTATGAAGAAAAATTACACCAATATTCACTATCAACGGAAGAGAGGATGATTCGAGCCTTAGACAGAAGAATTGAAAGATTCAAAGTTGAAGTTATTGACTATTAAGGCAACTTACAACCAAATGAGTTGATAGATTGGGTGAATAAAATGAAGAATCTATTTGAATAGAGAAGAATGTAAAATTTGCATGCACCAATTTTAAAGGTAATGCAATTATTTGGTGGGATCAATTGTATAAAATAGGTAAAGGAAGAACAAATAGAACATAAACACATGAAGAAAGATAAATAAGAAGCCATGGTATAAATTACTTCCTATAAATTATGCATAATCCCTCTATAGATGGTTCCATAATTTAATGTAAGAGGAACATAGTGTACAAGAATACAAAGATGAATTTTACAAGTTATCCATATGAGTGGAAAATGATGAGACACCAGAACCAATGGCTATAAGGTATGTGAATGGGTTTAAATTTTCCACTCAAGATGAATTAAGTATGCATATAATACTTTTCATGGAAGAGGCTTATCAATTGGCCTTGAAAGCATAAGAGAAGTAAAGTAGACCAAATTTTATAATAATAGTTAGTCATAGTCCGATAAGAGGCCAATCCACTCTAATAAAAGGGAGACATGGTTTCAATAACACTATAAGTGGATCTAATCATATAAGGGGAGAATCATCATGTGGTGTAGAGAGGAGATACGACCACAAATAAGGCTTCCAATATCAACAAAGATAAAGAGGATTCTGAAGAGGATGAGGTTATGGTGGTGCTAGAGGGTGGTTTCCCAACCAACATAGATCCTTTTTTTATTACAGATGTTGATCAGAATGACATAGATATCTTGAGTGTCCTCACCATCATGGACAAGAAAGGAGGTAGGATGACCACCCAAGAGTTAACTTAGTTGAAATTGAGATAAAAGTCCAGGCTACTAAAGTTATAGTATAAGATATTTCTAAAAATATTATGATGAGGAGGATAATGATTGCACATAGAAAGGAATTGGATCAAAAAAATTAAGGTGGTGATGTTTGGGTATAGATAAACATTTTTTGAACAAGATCCACTTTAGGAGGAAAGGCATGTAAATGTTTTATTGATGGAGGTAGCTATGAGAATATGGTGTCGAAAGAGTTGGTACAAAAACTAGGAATTCTAGGATCGATTCCACCCAATCAAGTAGAATATAAGATAAGCGCTACAAAACATGTAGGTTTAAACAAGCAGCTTACATATTTGTTAAGAAATGGGATAGTAAGGGAGAGCGTGAGTCCTTGTGTAACATGAACATTACTACCTCTGAATAAATATGGAGGATGGAGGATGTGTGTGTATAGTATAGAAATCAAAAAGATTATCATCAATTATACATTTCATATACCCCATTTGGATGATATGATGGATGTTCTTGTAGGAGTAAAACATTTTATAAATATTGATCTAAGCAGTCGCTACAATAAAATATAGACTCCTAAAGGAGATGAATAAAAGACAACATTCAAGAGTAGAGATTAACTATAGGAGTGGATGGCTATGCCATTTAGGTTATGTAATGCACCTACTACAATCATGAGGATGATAAACACAGTGCTATGGGATTACATTGATAAATTTGTGGTGGTTTATTTTGATGATATTTTGATATTTACAAAGACTAAAGAAGATCATTTGAATCATTTGGGAATGGTGTTAGAAGTGTTAGGGAAGGAAATACTCTATGCCAATTGAAGAAGTGTAGGTTTATGGAATATATTTTGGTATTTTTAAGATTTGTAATTTGAGAAGATGGTGTTAAAATGGATGATGAAAAGATGAAATCAATTTTTGAGTGGACTATTCCAAAGAGCATCATAGAGGCAAGAGGTTTCCATTGTTTGGAAACTTTTCATATAAAGTTCATTAAGAATTTTAGTAGTATTGTTTCACCAATAACAAATTGTATCAAAGGAAAAGAATTTTTGTGCAAAAAGGAAGCAATAGAATGTTTTGAATGGTTAAATAAAATGATTAAAACAAATCCTATTTTGGCATTACTAGATTTTGACATAGTGTTTTAAGTGGATTCTGATGATTCACATGTTACAATTGGTATTGTGTTGAGTCAATAAGAAAGGCCAATAACATATTTCATTGAGAAGTTGAATGAGGTAAAAAATAAATATTCTACATATGATGTTGAGTTTCATGCCGTTGTAAAGGCATTGAGCCATTGGAGGCATTACCTTGTACCTAGGGATTTTATCCCATATACCGAGGATGAGGCTTTGAACTATGTGATTACTCAAAATAAGTTGAATAGTAGGCATGAAAAATGCATGTATTTATTATAGGGATATATTTTTATATTAAAGCATAAACCAAGAAAGCATAAATAGGTAGCTGATGCCCTAACCATGTGAGTCTGATTGATAAATACCATGGTGAGGTAGTTGGATTTAAATTTTTAAAGGATTTATATGATATTAATCTATATTTTGGCATGATAGTTGAGGAGTGTAGAAATCCATTACCAAGTGATCCAAGTACTATTCAGGATGAGTACCTTAATCAACATGGTTATCTCTTCAAGGAAAGAGAACTATGTATTCCAGTTGGGTCTTTACAAGACAACATTATAAGAAAGTTTCATAGTGGTGGTTTGGATAAACATTTTGGTAAAGCTAAGACAAAAACATTGGTGGAGAAATATTTTTGGCCAAAAATGAAATCGGATATAACAAGATATGTTTCAAGATGCAGGATTTATCAAGTGGTTAAATGACATGAAAAAAACATAGGACTGTACATGCCATTACCATTTCTATGAGAACCCTAGATAGATTTGAGTATGGATTTTATGTTAGGATTACCAAACACACAGAGAGGTATTGATTGATTTTTTTTGTTGTAGATAATTTTTCAATGATGGGTCATTTGATTAAAAAACCAATGAGGTAACTAGATTTACACAAATTTTCTTTAAATATGTTTTGAGATTACATTGTCTTATAAAAACCATTACATATTGTATGGATACAAAGTTTCTAGTCATTTTTTAAGGACTTTGTGGAATAAGTTACAAAAATATTACAATTAAATAGTGCATATCACCCAGAAATAGATAGACTTATAGAATATGTAAATATAATATTGGGGTATTTTTTGAGATGCATAGTTAGAGAGGAGCCCAAGAAATTTGACTTGGCTTTACGACAAGCTAAGTTTTCATATAATATTTTGGTTAATAGGTCAATTATCAAATCACCATTTTAGGGGGTTTATGGGAGAACTTCCATAAGACCTTTGGATTTGGTACAATTACCAATTATAGAGAGAGTTAGTGATGGTGTAGAGGAATTTATAGAGCATGTAAAAAAATTATAAGAAGTGAAAATAAGGTTGCAGGAAACTAATGAGGAGTAAACAATTGTTGTAGATGTTAGGAGGAGATCAAATGTAATTAAAGAATGATATTTAGTGATGGTTTATTTGAGGAAATATATATTTACAACATGCACATATAAAAAATTAAAGTAAAAGTAGATTGGCCCATGTAAAATTGTTAAGAAGATCAATGACAATTCTTATGAGGTAAGCTTGCCATAGGGTTTTGATATCTCTCCAATAGTTAATGTTTTAGAATTGTATGATTTCCATTTAGAAATAGATGAAAGGGATGAAGATGTAGATATAAATTGGCATTAAAATTTTACAAATAAGAAGACATAAAAGATAGTACAGATTCTAGATAAAAATATAGTGCACACAAGGCAAGGAAGCTATAGCAAATATTTCATATAGTGGGAAGGATTGACAAAAGAGGACAACACTTGGATTATGGAATGGGAGTAGAAGATGATTGAAAAGAATAAAAAATATGATTATAATCATAAAAACTCATAGGACTTGAGTTGTACTCAATTAAAGGAGGAGGATATGGAGACATTATTCACATTAGTGAGGTGTCATGCACACTATTCATCATGAATAGAATGTGTGCAGATCCATAAATCTTACAAGGACAAAATGGGACTTTATTTTGACATGCATGATGGAAGTGTGGTGAAATTACATATGGACAACTTGATCTTTATGAAAAGGAGAATCCGCCAACGTTTTGGTTGCACATGCAAGTTGGGGCTAGATTTTAATATTCATATTGACCACCCACATTGAGTGGGACTCCATTAGAGTTGCACATGCTGAAGTATCCCTCTCTTAAGTAGAGCACATAGAGAGAATATTCATCATGATCTATTATTCCTAACATGATAAGAATGGCACATTTATCCTTGGAGAATGCTTTTAGGCTTTGACTTTATTTCCTCTTAGTGTATGACATTTTTTTCTCTTCTTTTACTGCCTCATAGTGGAGAAGGGCATAATTACTGGATGGGTAGTTATTTTCATGTGATTTTTATTTTGATGTCTTTCTTATCAAGTGATTTGAGATCCTTTATTAATCTCATAGTGTCTTGTATGCATTTGCATTCAAGGAAAGGGTGTGATCATTTGTAATTAAGAATTTTATAAGGAGTGTTATTGTGAGGAAAATATGAAGAGAGTGTTGTGAGTTTCATATGGTTTTATGTTATCCATGCCTATTGTTTCCCATATTTGATTAAGCACTTGCATGAGATTGAATTGAGATCACAACAAATCCTTTTTGGCATAAGATATAAACATGGAAAACATGTAGGATGATTAGGTTATTGATTGATAAATTTAATAAGCATAAAAAACATGCATATCTTAAAATTAGATTAGAAATACAAGATCAATTGATAGGTAAACCTTGGAAGGTGTATGCATTTAAAGAATCAATATGCATGCACTAATTATTGATAAATAAATATAAAAATAAAAATTATA
>JARHVA010004336.1:197500-217500 GCA_037957365.1 Torreya grandis | reverse complement strand
TTGCATAACCAATTTTTAGTGTAGATCATCCGGCCATGTACTATAGAGGATTCATCTATTTTTCAATAAAGTATCACCTTATGATCATGCCTTTTTATAAGATCAAGTTATATCTCTTTTGTGTCTCCTTTTCTTTTTTTTCAATAATATTTTATTAGTTAATTTTTATGTATTCTTTAGAACCTTGATAATGCTATTGTCTAACATCTCTAGCATATTGCATTTATTTAGTACTCAACTTGTGGATTTAGATCACTCATAAGAATATCATCATACATTCAAACCATTCAAAATTATGGATGTATGTGAGGTTATATTGATTTCTTAGAGTATTGTGTCTAGCTTCATTGACAATCCTTGTGGTGACACATCTCAATAGATATATCTAGAATTTATTCATTTAATGGTATTCATTTGGTAAACTTTATTTGTAGTTTTTAAACCTCATTTGAGAGATTTAATTTCTCCTTCTATGGTGATATTATAATCCATATAATATCTTGTTTCTCTTCTTAAGTGATTAGGTATTGGATTTGAAACCATCAAGTATAGTTTTTTATTATTTACCAATTGGATATTCACTTTCACTTTTTGTGATAGATCATACCACCTAGTGATCTCCTCTTTTTTGGATCATGGCATATGCTAAACATTATTTAATGATGGATCAAACCACCATATTTTAGAATTAAAGTGTAATACTTGTTTTTTTTACTATTTTTAGAGATTCCTTGTGTAATATGTCATTCCCTCCTATAACTTGCATTATTTTATTATTACTTGAAAGACCTTTATATTATGTCTCACGTTTTATATTGCATTTTATTGTACATTGGGTACTCATTAGGCCTACTTTATATGACACATTTCATATTAGTTTTCACCTTCTTATTTATAGACCTCCCTAAGCTTCGCATAAGGGGTTACTTGGCAATTATTCTATACACACTTAAATTGAGTTATCTTATGATAACATATTTATGTTGTGTATCCATATTCAAACTTATATAGGCTCTAAATGGGATAAGTGATAATTTAAGGGTCACACAACTTATCAATGCCACATCTAAGTTGTCCAATCATATGTGCTATTTAAGTGACCAATAGGGAAAAAGGATTTTATTCTTTTATAATTTATTTACAATTCAAAATTCTATTTTATATTGATATCATTTAGATGTATCTCACTTATTCATTCTAATGTGATAGATGCACTATGGAGTAAATTGCTTTTATCCCTTTTTTGATCCATAAGTAGGGTTTTTTAGATCTAATAGTGTGAATGGATTTTGAGGATTTTCTTTGTCTTCATGTTTTTAGATTTATTTCTCACATGGTGACAAGAGAATTTTTGAAATAAGGGTGTTATGTCCATTAAACTTTATGTGTAAAATAATGTGTATTCATCTCATCGACTATTTAGAGTGGATTTCAAATATTTTAATAATTATCAAGAAACCATAAGGTATTAAGCTATGTACCAATTGTTGAGACATCAGCAAATCCTACTCAATGGATGAATTTACTCTACCAAATATCGACATGATTCAGACTCTATAACTAGGTATGAGATATTTTATCTAATGGATGGTTTCTTAGGGTAAAATCATATTAATATAACACCAAAAGACCAACATAAGATAACATTCACCACTCTTTGGGGAATGTTTTTTTATCAAGTAATTCTTTTTAACATTAAGAATGATGGTGCCACATCCGAGCATGCAATTACTCACATATTTAAAGACATGATGCATGATATTAATAAGCATTATGTTGAGTATAATTTTGGTAAATATAAGACCAAAGTAGGCCATTTCAAAGTGTTTTATGGAATATTTGAATGCCTATGTAAGTATAAAGTAAGGGTTAACCCCCAAAAATGCATATTCAATGTCACCTTAGAAAAATTGATAGGCATCATTATCTCTCACATGGGAATTAAAGTTGATCTATCAAAGGTTAAGGCCATTAATAAGATGTCATTATCATATATTTTAAAGTAATTCCATAGTTTTTAGGGTAGGATATAGTCCATCAGGTGCTTCATTTCTCAACTGGCTGGCAAATTCCATCCATTTACTCACTTATTGAAGAAGGCAACCACATTTTCATGAAATTATCATTTACATAAGGACTTTGAACATTGAAAGTAAAATTTTCCAATCCACCTATTATATTATCATTTATGATGGATATTGTTTTACTAATCTACCTATATGCAACTAAAATGCCTCGAGGGTAATTTTGTCATACCATGATGAGCAAAGAAAGGAACATGCCATGTAGTACCTAAGTTGTACATTGGCCACATAAGAATAGAATTATATCCCAATAGATAAACATTGTTTAGTTATGGTAATCATAGCTTAGAAACTAAGAGATTACATGCTTAATAATAATACCATTATCATTGTCAAAGTAGATTTGCTCAATTATCTACTTTAAAAAATAGATTTACATGGTCACATGGCTAAATCAATCATGTTTGTAAGTGATTTGAGTATTAAAAATGTCAATGAAAATACTATCAAGGGATAAGTAATTGTATACTAGCTTTTTGATGCTCCCATTATCAACACTCCACCACTCATATTTGGATTTTTAGATGAGTCTATCTAAACCATATATAAAACACCTCCTAAAGAACAACAATGGAAACTTTATTTTGATGTTTCCTTCACTTATTATGGATAGGGAAGAAGATGTTTATTTATCAAACCTCATGTATATATCATTTTTAAGTCCTTCCATATTGGCTTTCCTTGTACCAACAACATTATTGAATATGGAGTAGTCATTGTAGTGATTGATATAGTAGTATAGTGGAATATATAACATATTTTATTTCATGGGAGTTATTAAATTATCATTAATCAAGTTACATAATAATTTTATACCAAATATGAAAAGCTTTATGCTCTACAAAGCCATGCTAGACACCCTCAAACAATAATTTATTCATTTTTAGTATGAGTAAATACCTTGGGCTATTAACAAAACAACAAATGTCATTTCCATAATTGGCTCTTTGACATAAATTATAGACAAGGCTAGAGATTATCAGTTCCTCATTGAACATCTTATCCCACCAACTCATGAACCTTTGACCATTGAGATGATCTGTGATATTTTTGGTCCTAATTCCACCTAGTATAGTGAAGCATATAATTATTTTCATGACCAAGTAATTACACTTAACATTTCTTGAAAAACATAATAATATTTCATCTAGGAAACCTCTCATTATACCTTAATTTGTCCTTCACTTTATCATAGAAGCTTTGATACAACTTTGATTCTCTATCTAACCTTGACATAATCTAGATTAGTACTAAGGGAAGTCCAAGAAGGGGTTTGTGGTACCCACACTAATGTGGCCATCCTTACCAAAAAAATGTTGTGTACCAGTTCTTATTGGCTAACCATGAAAGTAGACATAATTAGTTATGTTAAAATGTGTAAACAATGTCAAGATCATGCCAATTTGATGTAGATCCAACTCAAACCACTAACCATAAAATTATTATTTTAAAATTGGTTAATCAAATCCATAGGACAGATCAACCTACCTATTTAGATGACCATAAACATATTCTGACCACCACATAGTGCATCACTAAGTGGGTGAAAACTAATACACTAAGCTACATAATAGGTAAAAAAAATCCAAATTAATTTTAATCACCTAATTTTCCAATATGGTATCCCCTCTGATGTTATTTATAATAATGGTAGTTCATTCAAGAACAAGGATGTCAAATCACATTGTGATAAATATAGTATTACCCTACATTTTCCACACCATATTACATAAAAGAAAAAGGCCAAGTAGAGGCATCTAACAAAACCATTGTCAAGATCCTCAATAAAATTATCAATGATGCTAGTCATGACTGGCACTTACTAGATCCATACTGTATTCCCTAGTTTATGGTACTGAGAACATTCCTCCTATCAATGTTGAGTTGCCTTCTCCACACATTTCAATGAAACATATCCTTAAGAATGAGGATTACAATGTAACTCATATTTTAGAGTTATAAGTATTGGAAAAAAAAATGCATGGACACCTTGAATTGCCTTCAAACATAAGAAAATAGCCTATGTGCTCAATACAATAGGAGAGTTTGACACTAAGAATTTGAGCTTATGATCTTTTACGTAAGGAAAACTAGAAGACACAAGTGCTAAACATATGAAAAAAGGCAATTTTAATCCTAATTGGGTAGGACCCTATGTAATTGTCTCTAACTATGGTTGTGGGGCATACGAGTTGGCTACACTAGAATGAAATGAAATAAAATTGAAAAACCAATGAACATAATAAACCTAAAGCACCTTTTCACTTGAGTGGCCTAGAATATTGTCTATCAGGATTGATTTCTTTATGTCATGACCATTCACTTCGCTACTATATTGTTACTTGTGCCTTTATTATTTACTATAGGTATTAGTTTTTAATTCCTCATTTGAACTTGGATCTAATTCATTTGTACTTCAGACAATGTCAATGGTTGGGTTCAACTTTCATTATCAGTAGGCGATTCAGGTTGGAACCTATTTATTTCATTCTTTAGTGGACTTTCCATTAGGCACTAAGATAGTGGGATTGGAAAATGCATTCTTCATTTTTGCTAGCTCTATACCATTATATCTTCCTATGTTGTTATACCATTATTATATTTAATTATTTATGACCTTCCTATTAACTAGTCATATTCCTTATTGTATGGGTGAACTACAATGGCTTGAGGTCCATTTACAGTATGTAGCTAGTACTTAATATTTTATAAAGTTAGCTTAACAACCCTTATTCCCATACTCTCATTGTTTTTCAAGAAACCTAATCCAATGTTATCCATATTTTGTGAGTTAGGTCATTCTGTATCTCATAATTATCCACTTAGCTGACATTCCTAACAAACCCAAAAACATAGAAAAATGACAAAAAATTATTAAACAAGCCTCCAACATTAGGCCATTGAGATTATACCTAAATCTTCTTAGGGGGTGCATCTCCTAGTGAGTTTGTATAAATAAAGCTTTAACATAGATCACATCGTGACCATTTCCATTTTTCTTTTCCATTTTAAGATCATGTTCCTTCCAAGAATTTTGAGAACTACATCGGCCTGAGGTATGCACAAACTATGTAGGCAACGCTTGAATACATGGAACATCCTGAGTTAGTTTACCTTATCTTGGTTATTGATATCACTAACTAGTTTCATTGATCATTCCTTATTATAGATTTTGTTTCTGAACTCCTTCACAATTTTATAAGTTATTTATGCTCTCATCATTTTATGAGTATCTCATTTATGCTCTCGACCTTTTGCAATTGTATTCTTATTTTAAGCCTTAGAGATAATTACCACTATGAATTATTAACCAATTTTATTTGTGAACACTTTCCTTTTATCTTTTATTGTTATTTTAGATTGAAATACACCCTCATGATTTTAAAACTTCATATGCCTAACATTATCACAATCATTAGTGTCACCCACTTTTATTTCACACTCTTGTCATCTTACCAGTCCATTCCTATTTTCCTCTATTATCTATTTATTTTACTTAGCATCAATTTTCTTCTCTTCTCAAATCTTGTGAGAATTAAATTAGGCATAATGTCCATGTCATAACTCATGTCTATCAGACTATGTAGGAAACATGCAATTTCTTAGTGCATTTGGAGACAACTCGGTCACCGTTTCATTATTATTTTATTCTTGTTGATCATTCTAGTATCTTTGTTCCCTATAGTCTATGGATAACCTTTTGTCAATTATACATTTGTTGTTATTCCCTATAGTCTAGTGGAAAAATTTACCATCATACATATATCATTGCTCCTTATAGCCTAGGGGAGACCTTTGTGCCAAGCATAACACTTCTATTACACATGCACAAATGATTAGATTAGTTGTTTGTTCTTTTTTTTTAGATTAGTTATTTGTTCATTTTCCTTAGATTAGTTTTTTGCTCTATTTTACCTTAGATTAGTTGTTTGTCTTATTTATGGCTTAGATTAATCTTTATTTTATTGCATCTTTACATTCGTTCATTTCTTATATATGCCTTAGATTCATTATGCCTTAGCTTAGGTTGCCTATTCTTATTTCTTGGACTTAACTATATATTGCATTACCTTAGCTTGGTTGTTTATTTAATTAGCCTTAGTTTAGTTGTTAGCTTAATATATTTTTTTAATTGGTTGATGACTAACATTTTTTCTTTCATTAGTGTTTTAGTTCTTTCCTTAGGTTCTTTTCTTTTTGTTTCTTAGGTTATATTTGATTTATTGATTATTTTAGTTGGTTGTTAAATGACTTATTTTATTGTTCCTCCCATTTCCTTGGTTGACTTAGGATTATTATATTCTATTTACAATTTAGTTTTGATTAGCCATATCTTGTACTTGACTTGTGAATATTTGTATTAATTCTTGCACTTAGATTTTTACATTATATTGAAACTTGGGATTTCATTGTTCATATCTTACACCTATATAATTATATTTGAATATAAATTAATGTTTCCATGCTTCGGATACAAATTGTTATTATATTTATCTATAACTATGATGCATAATATCAGAAGATATAACAAAAGTTAGGTCTAAGAAACTATCAAACAATGTTGTCAGCAAGATTCCCCCTTGTTCACTAATAGGCATACCCTAAAATAATCTAAACCCATACTAACCAAATCAATGTGACTATACTATATTCTAATAAGGTCATGAATCTTTGAGTAAGCATATACTATAAGTCATAAACATGAGTACATAAAACTAGAGTCCAACATCTCATATCCATGGCATACATTGAATGAAAGAACATGCATGTCTAAATAGAAATAAACATTAACATTTTAAATTAATCACATATAAGCATGGAGCCATGGCCAATCATGATAATGTAAATCAATATAGAAATACATATATATTGAAATAATAATAGTCTAAGCAAAAGTTCGTAGATAAAATATGAATGTCATATATCTCAATAAATAATTTCATATACATTATGAATATAAATTTCATAAAACCAAAATATAAAAATACCATATAGATATACACCATCAACTCTAACTCTATAATTCCATAGGTCCTATAGGAGGTGATCTTGGTGATCTTTGTGGTAGAGATGATTATGGCAATAATACTAATTGACCTAATGATATTGTACCATGTCTTTTGGTTCTAGAAAAAGATGACCTACCACTAGCCCTTTATGCATCCCATACCTTAAAAGTAAGAATATATTAATCTCTCAAAAATATAGTCTCATAGGCATATCAATAGTAAGAGGCCTCATCCTTATCATGAAGGCTTTCCAAATCCATCATAGAAAACCTTGCCTATGAGCTATCACCTAGTGCCTCATCTTGCTCAAGCCATATCCTTTAAAAATTTGTTGAGGCATGATCCCTCTTCGATATGGCCTAATCACTAGCTTCTTATATCTATGCATGTGCTTATGTCATATATGACTGAAGCGTGGTAATCTAACCATCTCTGAGGATAACCTGGGCCTACAACTATCCCATTCTCCTTTTAGGACATAGATCTTGCCTATTCTAGTTACAATCTCTTCCTCAAGCATGGTAATATATATACCTTTTGTAGATGTACTAGATGGCCCTAGATTACATGGATCTAAACATCTACCTATTATACTTAATCAGTTGGGGTCTATCATCATAGTCTATGTAGTAAACCCCTCATCATCCCCATCATCCCCATCGTCATCATCCCTACCTACACTACTATAATAAATTTTTTTTTACTACTGGTACCACTTCTTTTCTTAACCTTGGACTCACTCTCCTCATATACATCCATCTACATACCACCTCTATCTATACCTATCCTAGTGTCTATGTGGGTGCTACAAATATCAAAAGACAAACTTGTGCCCCCCATAAAACATAATCTAACATCATACCTACATCTACTAGGTAACCAACATAGGCCCATGGAGTCTATGTAACTTCCCACGGTCATGCTCCTAAGAATCACTATCATCGCATGACCAATCTCCTGAGTTCTATGTATGACCCATCTCAGGTTAGTAGGGAGATATTGTAATATACCAAACTATTATAACACCCAATTTTGCCTATACTCCTATATAATAAGGGTTTGTCTACCTCTTAAGAAGTATTTATAAGTTAAAAAAATAATTCACTAACTATGATGTGGCCACTATAGCTAATATGGTAAGTAGATCCACCAAATTAATAACTCGTCCATCAACTCATTGAACATACACCAATATAAATATGTATCACTATGGTGTCCTCTACAACCTACACCTATCTGAACCTAGCCTTATACCACTATATCCTATAGGAAACATAACTATCTCTGTCCAACCAAAATCTCAGTATCTATGAGCTCCCATCCCTAAAAATGGAGTAAAATAGATGCAATAATAATCCAACCTCCTCGATAGGCTAGGATGTGAAAGTTTCTATACATTTGGGCCAATAAAATTAACACCCAAGAAAATTTGGTCATATCATCCATCATATCCCATATCACTTTACGTAAGCCCATGTAAAATAACTAGCCACTCCTTTTAGGCAATAATATTCCACTTACAATATCTATAAGAATGATAATATTTATACCAATTAGTGTTTATGTTGATGGGTACTCTAGGGTGTGGTCATTTGGCCTGATATTAGTGTATGTCTTTAGTATATCAATGTCAACCTTCCCATGTGCCATGGGAATGTATATATAGTTGATAAAATTAACCAACACATAATGTTATTATCTATGCTCTATCCAAAATAATCTTTAACCTCACATAGGTAGCTTGAGGATCTACTAAGTATCCTCAAACACTACTATAACCTCTAATGTTAACAAGTTGAATGTAGAAGTCTTAGAGTACTACTACTCCACTAGTGCACTCAAATGGGTTCGATATACGTTGATCAAAGGAATTCATGGTACATATAATATACCCATGATATGGAAACATAACACAATATCCTCTGTTTAGATCTGTAACATTTGTAAATAATGTGAACACCAATCATACACTATCACTACCTTGAGCCACTCTTGTAACCATATATAGCTCCATAGTAGCCTACACTACTATTTATAAAGTACCTATATTTTTACTCTTCTCTCCTAGAGGTTTGATCGATGGTTGTGCCTTACCAAATGCATATTTACCTTAAATGTGCCTTAACAAATGTTTTTTTCACTGATTTCTTAAGAATTTAGGTGAAATCACCATTTTTGTTTTGCATGAAAATGGTCACATCATTGGTTTTAGGTGAAATCACCGATTTGATGATTTCCAAATAAATTTGATGAAGTCAGTATTTTCATTTTACAAGAAAATGGTGGTTTCACCTATTTTGGTGAGATTACCAATTCACTAATTTCCACCCAATTTTGGCGATGTTGTCATTTACCCTAGGCAAAGTCGTCTTTTGTTATAGGTGAAGTCATTGTTTACCCTTCCATGCAAATGGAAACTCCATTGGTTTTTGTCTTAAACCTAACATTAATTATGAAATAAATGACCATAAAACACGATCCAATAATTTATTAATACCATAAATGATTTTAAGATTGTATGTTTTCAAATTAGACACCAATAATTTTATATCTTATCTTATGCATGATGTAAACATTCTATTTTGTTTGAGATATGTGTTTCATATATCTATCTCATATCTCAAAATTTAGATTACATTTCACCCATTTTATCTAAAATCTAGACTACAACCTCTAGAATCTATGAAATTTAGTACACATTTGTTCCTATAGACGCAATAATTATAAATATTACTTATGACATAGTAAACATGTGACCCTCATCCACACCATGTTACACACATATTTAGGGTAAATTTTATCGATTTAGTTTCTAAACATTCATATTATTATTTTAACTTTAATTTTTTATTACAAGTTTTACACTCATATATGCATGTAGGATTAAACAAAGATTCAATCACATGTAACTTAATAAGAGGACTTACACATCTCAAATAAATGGGTGTATTTTTCTTAGTTTTTCCCATTTATATTTTAGTAGATTATTATTATAGTCAATTTTACACTTGTAAAATATCCATGTATGTTTCACATGTGGATTAGATTTTAGTTCAAAAGTTTTAAGAGTGAATAATTTTGTATCCACACTTGAATTATTTTAATTTAATTTATATATCTATATACATCAAAGTGGATTAGTATGTTTACAGGAAAAAAAAAAAACCAAAAGCAAATTAGTTTACTGTAAAAATGCATTGATTTGTAAAATTATGTTTTTATTTTTTATTGGAATAATTTAAGTTATTATTAGAACATTTTCTATTGTAATTCATGATTTTTCATCATGCCCCCTTTTATTTTTTTCTCTTTTGTATTCTTCTATTTCCTCTTGCTTTGATATTTATCTACTTCTAATAATTTCCTGAAAATAGTATCATATGAATATAGTGGGTCTATAAATCTATAGAGTATGTTTAATGGTTATGTTCCATTTTCATAAGTGATAAACTTACATGGGTTAGTGGTCGTGTATTATTAAATGTTTTTTTTTTCTATGTTATTTTCTTTGATAGCTAGGTCATAATCTCAATCAAGGGATTTATAAATATATAGGCGTATCGGTACATTTAAGACATCAAGGAATCAATAGAACATGTAACAAAAAACATTAATAAATCTAAATAAATTAAAAAATCATCTAACATTTATTCGTACTCTATTCTATAAGTGAGAAAACATTTACAAAGTATTTGTTGATGAACCACAATCCTTCTAGAAATATAATATTAACCTCCTCTAAACTTATATAAACCCTCTCTTATTAGCCCCCGAGGGATCCTATGCATTGATTTGATTTTAACATGGAATTATTAACTCATCTTTGAAGCAATCAAGTTTTATTTACTTGTGTAATGATAAATATACAAACATTTTAATAAAGTAAATAGCAAGTTTGTTAACTATCTAATAAAATAATATTATTGTAAGGAAATTGATTGGTTGAGTGTTTCTTATGTTATGCCCCCATTCATGCCATTTTATGCACTCTATTTATTTTGATGCTATCATTTAACACTAATATGCTCTAACTCATTGATAAGTGGATTAATGTAGATAAAATCAAATCACTCTTAATTATACCCACAAAGACCATCATTGTTGTGGCAAGTTTCTACAGCTATGAAGGCTAGTGCACCTACTACATGTCTATTTTTGTGTCTTTTAATGTAATTAATTTACACCTCATTCGTTATGCTTACAGTCTATATTGCAATATCCGTTAGACTAAAGCTTCACCATGACCATGTTTTTTCCTTTCACATTACATATTCCCACAAGTATTGAGTTCAGGTATCGTCCCACCTAGGGTTTTAACACAAATGGAAGGAATGTTTTTCAAGTGAGGCCAAAATGAAACATATTTTTTTCTCAATCAACCTTTCCACATTCCTCCTGCTCAACTATTGCGAGTATAAATCTTTTCTTACCTTTGATTTTAACATCTAATTGGTCTATGGAATCCATGAAAGTTTATTTATATATTTACAAAAGTGTTTAAATATGTTCTTAATTTCATATTAATTTGCTTTTTTATGTTTTTATCTATTGTCTAGTTCACGAGCTCTCTTGTGATGCATCTCATCCAAATTTCCACATACTACATTTTTCATTTCACAATCGATGAAGTTCGAAATGTTTATATCTTGTTCTTAAGAACTCTCACTGTTGGATTTATTTATGTGGTTTTATTATTTATTTTTTTGTTTTAGTGTAATGCCAATTTGTATTTTATTTAATAGTATAAAATAATTACAAAGTTTCATGTAGAAGGTCGGCAACAATTGAAACATGCTAGATAGGTGTAGTGTTCCTTTTACTGAGCAAATGAGTGAAACATATGAATTTATAAGGGAAATTAACTGAAAAAGATCCACCTCTCACTATCATTGTAGTATAGTTTACCATGGTTGCACAATTTTGGTTATGGTTGGAAATTAACTATAGATGATCCACCTCTCATTATTGTTGTATAGTTTATTGTGGTTTCATAATTCTATGTGTAGCACATATATCAGAATGTTATCATTGCTTTGTGTCTCTATAAATAAGATTATATGACACCTATTTAAGTTTATTGTAGTTACATAACTTTGAGTACTACATTTTTTAGAATGGTATTGCTGCTCTACAGTCTTGTAAGTAAAATTATTCTTCTTGTGTATTAAGTTGTTTGTATGTTTTTTCATCTTTGGAAGTATAATGGGGAAGCCTTTGAATTGATAAATCCTATGAGTAGCATTTTACTCTAAAAGTCATAAATTTGTGGTGGCATACATGTAAGTGTAATGTTGGTTCTTGATGCTAGAATTTCAAGGTGCTATTTCTACGGCATCAATTTATTGGCCATATGTGTTACTACAATATTAATTATGATTTGCATTGAAGTGAAATACTTTATTTTGGATTAGTTTTTACAAATGAGGGAATAAATAAATATGGATGTTGTGATGGCCTTTTCGTTGTTGAGAGCACAACAATTCATGCTTTCAAGAGAAGCTGTAAGTTGAAATTATAACTAGTACACCTCCAAATATTAACTGGGCTATACATGAGCCCAGAGGCATGCAATGGCTATGATTTGGTAAAACTATGAAACTATATGTCCCACTCATGTGTTTAACTTTGATTCATATTCAGCTTGGGCTCACTCATTGTTTTTATGATATTCTTATATTCTTTATATATAGACATTCATGGGACAATGGCAAAAATTACTTGAAAATATTATATATAAGTTCCCTTACTCACGACCATCAATTAAAATTCTATAAAGTCACTGCGAAGTTTTGAAGTAGAATCACTGACGACACTAGCTTCAAATACTGCGAAATTTTGCATTTCTATTATTTAAGAAAAAAATGCAAACCAACAATTCTTGCTAAAACAAAATAGAGTATACGAAGTTCTAGATGAGAAGTCAATATCAATTAATAGTATTAGGTAGTATCCTTAGGACATGGCCCCATATAAGGGGATACTACACCAAATTTTAGTAAAAAGTGGCACCATGAAATTTATTCCAATTTTAGGTGTGCTTTTCTTCCAACTATTGATCCATATCTTTGTGTACGATTGTTGGCTGGAAATTATGTGAACTTGTCGAAAATTCTAATGTTTTATCTTAATATTCTGTGTGTTTGCTTGGTTTTCATACAACCTTTATTTAGGATTAATACAGTTAAAATGCTATCAGTTCTCCCAGATCATAACATGATATTTTATGATTCTACCTCATACTCTATCATTTACTTCTTCAATAACTATTACCTCGCAAGGACTTGGAACTTCATGCCACTTTTTCATTTATTTATTGTTGTAGAAATAAAATATTAATTATTTCCAATTTTAATTTTATGGAATTAGAACATTAATTTGCTTCGTCTTCAAGGGTCTCTTAATGGCTAGAGCCAATTTCCGAGGCTCTCATGTCTGATGGCATAGTTAGCTGGAATCAGCGGATATATGCGCCTCTCTTGATAAACTGTAGGGATCCCCCAGTAAAACATTGCAGTTGGTCAATTAGCAAGTTCATATAGCCATGCTGATGCCATGCTCACGTTGTGTATATTTAAAAGCATGTTTGCCTATGGTATAAGCTTTAAATCCATCATTGTAGTGGCTGTAGTAAAAAACATGAAAAGAATATCTAACATATTTTATTTTTGTTAGTTTCCAACAGGCAAAAATTTTGTAGTTTCTGAATTAATAATTTTTTATAAAACTTCACATACTCACAGAATTTTTACAACTTATGGAATTAGAAATCTGATTTCCCACAACGCGTAGAACGCTTTGATTCAAAACCTTGACAGATTCCTTTCTGTACACCAATACACACCCTCTAGTTCAATACAACTGTGCTTGCTTTCAGAAGAGGACGACCCAACAGAAAAAACAGGGATATCAACACACCAGTTAAGATTGCTCTACATGAAACCCCCCGGGTATTTGGAGTTATGTCTGGCGAGGTGTGAATCAATGACCTCCTCTTCCTTTTCATAAATGGTATGAAGCTCGTAAAGCTGTGTCCTCAAGGGTCTCTTCATTGCAAGAGCCAATTCCCAAGCTCCCATTTCTGATGACATCATATGTAACTGCACAGATATAAAAGGCCAAATGATTTCTTGTGATTACTTGGTAGGTATCTGTGATTTTTTGTGATTACTTGGTAATATTTTCACGTCTCTTGATAATCTGTAGGGATCCCCAAATATATTCTTCTTGCACAATAATCACAAAAGACCGGAGCAGAGCAGCTTGACTAACAAGACACTACCTAAAAACATTTATAAACGCGTACGAGAAACGTGTTCTTAGTATTGCGATTATTTTATTGTTTCCTATCGATAGACTATTGACTTATATATATAATGTAGAATTCAGAAACTGTGGTTGCAAAAGCCGTGGTCTACGTCTTTGGGAAGCTTCTTTTTGTCATCGACATATTCAATGCGTATATGTTGAAGGAACGCGTATAATACTTGACTGTAGTCAACAATTATTTGTTTTTAAGCACTCTAAAGTTTTACTACTTGCCATGTTATGTTGAGTCAAGTAGCTAACGTCAATTTAGCTAGTTGACCAAAGTTTTATTCGATATAAAAACGTATACATCATACTTTATGTTGGAAAATTAATACTTGAAAATTCTGTACTTATGTTTTTATTGGATGAATAAACTCTTTTATTTTTGCATCTTAAATAATGATTACATCATAGTCCTTTATTTCATAGCCTATAAATGTTTTTATTATAATATATTTGAAAAGGGCATCTTTTTATTAATAATTCGTTATTTTCTACTTGAAATGATTTTATTATAATATATTTGAAAAGGAGATCATTTTATTAATAATTTATTATTTTCTACTTGAAATGATTATAGGTTTTCATTTCTATTAGCTTGAGTAATTTTTGAAACAAAAGGAATTTTAAATAACATTAATAGAAAACTGAGCCATGAATACATGAGGAAAAAAAAAATCAACACATAAAGCTCAAAATTAAGGCATAATCCTTTTGTATATTATTGAAACTATTAGTTATAACTAAATCATCTATGAGTCATAACTAAATCATCATAAGCAAAAACAAAGCATAATGTGAAATATGATGTCATATGATGTGATGGGTTTCCATTTGGACTATATAAATCTAGTTTTGGCACTAAAATAATATGGGAAAAGGATGAATAATGGCCTCTCTTTAAGATTGGTTCTCTATATTTTTTTATAATGAAACCACATGATTAGGGTTTCGAGATGCTTTAGATATTTGTGTTAGATGTAATGCCATATCATTATGTTTTTTTTAAACAATGGATCTTGAGATACTTGAATAGGTGTATGAATTGAGCATGATAACAATTTATATGCACACATGTAGGAATGTGTAAATTCATAGGATTAACATTAGTATCAATAGAGCCATCCTTTGTATTTTGACTATGTCCGAGAAAAAGACATAAAACATAATAATTATGTCTTGCTGGTGTATTATTTGTTGGATTGATAATATGACCAACCATATAATCCTTAGCTTGTATTAAAATAGTAGGATTAACTTGAAGATAAAGAAACAGGTGGAGGAATAGAAGGATTAGGGTAAATTTCATCACTATCCTCATCACCAAATGTATATGTAGAACATACAACATATTAAGTAGAAACTTTCAAATCATTTTTAGTAATAGTGTCATGCATAGGTTACTTTTTCCTAATTCATTGTGAAGTATGTGAATACTCAAAAGAAGTTGAATAGTAGGCATGAAAAGTACATGTCTTTATTATAGGGATATAGTTTAATATTGAAGCATAAATCAAGACAGTAGAATCAGGTAGATGATTCCCTAAGCAAGAGAGTGAGATTGATAACTACTATGGTGATTGATGTAGTTGGATTTAAATTTTTAAGGAGTTATATGATATTGATCTAGATTTTGGCATGATAGTTGAGCAATCTAGGAATCCATTAATAAGTGATCCAATCACTATTTAGGATGAGTACCTTATTCAATATGGTTATGTCTTCAAGACAACATTATAAGAGTGTTGCATAATGGTGGTTTGGCTAGACATTTTGGTAAAGCTAAGACACCAATATTGTGGAGAAGTATTTTTGGCCAAAAATTAAAATGCATATGTCAAGATATGTTTCAAGATGTAAGATTTGTCAAGTTGCCAAATTACATGCATAAAACATAGGATTGTACATGCCATTACCCATTCTACGAGAACCATGGATAGATTGGAGTAGGAATTTTGTGTTGGGATTAACAAACACATAGATAGGTAATGACTCAATTTTTTTATAGATATATTTTCCAAGATGTTTCATTTAATTTCATGTAGTGAACCTAATGATGCCACTAGATTTACTTAATTTTTATTTAATGATGCCACTAGATTTACATTATTTTTATTTGAACACCATTACATGATATATGGATACAAAATTTCTAAGTCATTTTTTGAGGACATTGTGGAAGAAGATGGAAAAAATTACAATTTAATAGTGCATATCACCCAAAAATTGATGGACTTATAGAAGTTGTAAATATGAGCTTGGGGAAATTGTTGAGACACATAGTTAGAGAAAAGCCCAAGAAATGGGCATAGCTTTATAAAAATCTATGTTTGCATATAATATTTTAGTGAATATGTCAATAATAAAATTACCATTTTAGGGGGTTTAATGGAGAAATTCCATAACACTTTTGGATTTTGTATAATTACCAATTATAGAGAGAGTTAGTGATCATGTAGAGAGATTTGTAGAGCATATACATAAATTGAAAGAAGAAGTGAAAATAAGGTTGCCAAAAAGTAATGATAAGTACAAAATTATTGCAGATGTTAGGATGAGATCAAGAGCTTTTGAAGAATGATATTTAGTGATTTGTATTTGAGGAAAGAGATATTTACAACATGAACATATACAAAATTGAATTACAAGTAGATTGGTCCATGCAAAATTGAAAAGAAGATCAATGACAATGCTTATGAGGTATGTTTGTCACAGGGTTTTGATATCTCTCCAATAGTTAATGGTTTATCATTGTATGATTTCAATTTAGAAATAGATGAAATGGATGAAAATGTACACATAAATTGGCTTCAACATTTTCCAAATAAGAAGAGATAAAAGATAGTGCAAAATCTAGATAAAAAGATAGTGCAGATGAGGCAAGGAAGCTATAAACAATATTTAGTATAGTGGGAAGGATTGACACAAGAGGATAACACTTGGATTGTTTAATGAGAGCCGAAGAAGATTGAAAATAAGAAACGATAGGAGTATAAAAATAACAATGCATAGGAGTTGAGTTGTCCCCGACTAGAGGAGGAGGACATGGAGACATTATTCACCCTAGTGAGCTATCATGCACACTATTTATGATGCCTAGATGGTGTGGGGATCCATAATCCTTACAAGGACCAAATTGTACTTTATTTTGTCATGCATGATAGAAGTGTGGCAAAATTACATATGGGGACCTTGATAATAGCCTTGATATTTAGGAAAAGAAGAATCCACTAACTTTTTAGTTGCACATTCAACTTGGTTATAGATTTAACTATTCATATTGACTACCCATGTGGAGTGAGACTCCATTAGAGTTACAAATGTTGAAGCGTCCCTCTCTTAAGTGAATAACATAGAGATAATCTTCGTCATGGTATACTATTCCCACCATGATAAGTATGGTACATTTGTCCTTGGAGAACACTTTTAGGCTTTGCCATTATGCCCTCTTAGTGGATGATATTTTTTATCTTCTATTTATTGCCTCCTAGGGGAGAAGGGCGTAATTATTGGATGGTTAGTTATTTTCACATGATTTTGGTTTTTTTGAGTTTCTTATATAATGATATGAGATCCTTTGTTAATCTCAGAGTGTCTTATATGCATTTGAATTCAAGGAAAAGGTGCAATCATTTGTATTTACTAAGTTTATAAGGAGTGTTATTGCAAGGAAAATATGGAGAGAGTGTTGTGAGTTTCATCTTGTTTGATAATTATCCATGCCTACGATTTCCATATTTTCTTAAGAATTTATATGAGAGGACATTGAGATCACATCAATTCCTTTTTGGCACAAGATATAAACATGGAAAACATGTATGACTATTTGGTTATTGATTGATAAATTTCATAAGCATTAAAACCATGCATATCTTAAAATTAGATTAGAAATGTAAGATTAAATGCCAGGAAAACATTGGAAGGTGTATGCATTTAAAGAATGAATATGTGTGTACCAATAATTAATAATTAAATATAAAAATAAAGATTAGAAAGAGGTGATTAAAAACATAGTGTTTGATTAATGATTGATAATTATAGTAATTCATCCACCAGATAAAAAATGTCTGACTTGAGGGAGGTGAGGGTTTTATAAACCCTAGGATGGATGATTGGAAATTTAGTTAATCAGTTTATTGAAAATCTATATAAATCTAAAAAATATATATATATGTGAATTAAAAGAATATGATTAAGTGTGATCCATGAAAATGATACATAAAAATAAAAAATTATATTAAAATTTAAACTATGAAATCAAACCCTAGTGGGAAACCTTAGAATGTGTAAGCATTAAAGAATGGAGGAGTTGACCAAACTATTCTAGTTAATTTTGTTTTAGGTAGCTTTTATTGCCTAGAAGTGTCCAATTTAAATTTAATCACACTTATGGAATAACATGGGATGTTATATAAACATGGGACTAATCTTGTAGGACAAACATAAAAAAAAAGGGTAGTTCCTACTACTCTAATGCATGAAATAAATGTTGACATTGAAAAGATAAAATAATAAACAAGAGATGAAAATGTTATGCAAATTAATATATTAGATTGATTCTCTTTCTAAACAAGTATAAATTTATACGAAAATGTAATGTAATAGAATTGAGTGTAATGTGAAGTAACATAATGAAATGGGTAACTTATAATATATTTAAACTTAGAAAACCATGAAGAAAATAGATGAATCCAAAAATAAAACCACTTTTATTCTATTTTTTAAAAAGTCTTGATAGAATTTTTAAACAATAAAAAAGCTTAGGTTGAAATACTACATTAAAAGAAAAAATAATTAAGAAAAATATAAAGAATTGACATATTAATATAATGAGATTTTTGTATTATTGGTAAAGTTCCATCTTTTTAAAGGATTCCCACCATTATACATAGAGATAAATATACACCATCAATATCCCAATGAGACTCCTCTTCCAGTACAAATGCAACTAGCTATAACAAAGTTGTGATAAAGGTATTACCAAGCTATATAACATAGAAAATATAACTACGATCCCACCTATTTTTTTTCTCTATATCTAAGGAAAATATTTAATAGTCCCTATCCCTTATTATATCATTGATCTTCATGTTACTCACCACCATCCAATCTCCTCATTGATCTGAATCTGAGAAGATGGGAATAAAGATTTTAAGAGCATGTAATGAATTATATTATTTCAGTGGACTATTCTCTATCAAATATTCAATTGGATCCAAATTTGCAGTTTTAGTTTTTAAAAATGTAGCATATTTTAGCAATGTTTCATCTATGTTATAATTATTCCTCTCCATGTGGCCCCAAGACTCCACAAGGGTTAACCAAGTCCATGGTCCTCCTCTCTAAAATTATTCTTTTCTTGAATATTTACTTTGTGAACATTTGTGTAATTTTACTTGGCCTCATCCTCCAAAGTGTAATTAACAAAATATATGCCCTCCATTATGAGGTGATTAGGAAGGGCATCCTTCTACCATGATGTTCCCATTTTTTCCCTAGCTATTTCACATGATCCTGAGCCAACCATATTTCATGTGGTGAAATGACACCTAAATAAGAAGAGTATCCATTTAAAATCTAGTATTTGAGACCAAATTCT
>JARHVA010004336.1:180000-192500 GCA_037957365.1 Torreya grandis | reverse complement strand
ATGGGAATAAAATTTTATCTAGCCAAGGTTAAGGCCAATAATGAGATGTCATTACCATATACTTTTAATTAGTTCCATAGTTTGTAGGGTAAGATATAGTCCATTAGGTGCTTCATTTCTCAACTAGTTTGTTAATTCCATCCATTTACTCACTTATTGAGGAAGGGAACCACGTTTTCATGGAATTGGCATTGACATAAGGACTTTGAACATTTGAAAGTATAATTGTCCAATCTTCCTATTCTATTATCATTTATGATGGAAATTTTGTTACCACTCTACCTATATGAAACTAAAAATACACCGAAGGTAATTATGTAATAGCATGATGAGCAGGGAAAGGAAAATGCTTGTAATACCTAAGTTTTACATTGGTAACATAGGAACATAATTGTATGCCAATAGATAAACATTATTTAGTTATGTTATTTAGAGCTGAGAAACTAAGACACTACATGCTTAAGAATAATACCGTTATCATTGCCAAAGTAGATTTGATCAAGTATCTACTTTCAAAAATAGATTTACATGGTTGCAAGGCTAAATAAATCATGTTTGTAAGTGATTTAAATATTGAAAATATCAATCAAAATGCCATCAAGGGATAAATAATTACATATTAGCTTGTCGATGCTCCCATTAACAACACTCGACCGCTCATATTTATATGGCCAATTATGATAAAGAAAATAAATAGACCATCACATATATATTACAATAATAATAGTCCATGTAAAAGTTCGTAGAGAAAATATAAATGTCATATATCTCACAAAATAATTTATATACATTTCAAATATAAATGTCATAAATCCAAAATACAAAAATACCACAGAGATATACAAAATCAACTCTAACTATGTGATTCCATAGGTCCTATAGGAGGTGATCCTAGTGATCCTAGTTGTGTAGGTGATTGTGGTCACTATACTAACTGACCTAATGATATTGTACAATGTGTTCTATTCTGACACCAAGATGATCTACTATTATCCATCTATGCATCCCATAACTTAAAAGTAAGAATATACTAACCTCTTGAGACTATAGTCTCATATTCCCAATTATAGTAAGAGGCATCATCATTACCATGAAGTCTTTCCAAATCCATCCTAGAAAACTTTGCTTATGAGGTATCACCTTGTGCCTCATCCAGCTCAAGCCAGATCATTTAAACATTAGCTAAGGTGTGATCCCTCTCTACTATGGCTTAATCCCTATTTGCTTGTATCTTTGCATGTGCATATGTCATCCTAGTCACCTCTACCTTTATTTAATCAATCTCTGACTGAATGGTAGTAATCTAACCATATATGAAGATAACTTGGACTTAAAACTAACCCATTCTCATTTTTGGGCCATGGATCTTACATACTCTGGCTACAATCTCTTCCTCAAGAATGGTAATATCTCTACCCTTTCTGGACATACTAGATGGCCCTATCTGGCATGCATCTAAAGATGTACCTATTATAGAAAATTATTTGGGGTCTCTATCATCATAAACTATGTAGTAACCCCCTAATCACCCTCATCATCCCCGTCATCATCATCACCTCGCCCACTACTATGATAATTACTTTTAGTACTATTATCACCACTATTTTTGTCAACCTTAGCCTTAGTCTCTTCATTTACATCCATCTAGACACCACCTCCATCATGTACCTATCCTAGTGCCTGTGTGGGTGTTGCCAATCTTAGAAGACAAAATCGTGCCCACCATAAAACATAAGATGACATCATGCCTACATTTTTTGGGTCACCATCATAGACTTATGAAGTCTATGTAACTACCCCATAACATCCCACATCTATGTTCCTAAGAATCATTGTCGTCCTATAACCAATCTCCTAACTTTTGTGTGTGACCCATCTTAGGTTAGTAGGGACATCTTGTAGCATACCAAACTAATATGGAACTCATTCAAGCATATAATCATTGATAATATGGGTCTATCTACCTATTAAGAATCATCAACAAGTCATAAAACCCATGTACCAATTATCATGTGGCCACTACAACTAATATGGTATGTATTTCTAACGAATGAATAACTCATCCATCAACTTGTCCAATATACACTAATAGAAATATATCTCAATGTGATGTCATGTATAGCCTACAGCTATCTAAACCCAACCATATGCCCATACATCCTATAGGAAACATACCTATCTCTGGCCAATCAAACTCTCAATAGCTATGTGCTCCCATTCCAAAAGGTGGAGTAAAATAGACATGCCAACAAACTAGTCTCCTTGATAGGCAAGGATGCACAAGTATCTTTACATCTCGGCCAATAATAATAACCCCTAAATAAATCTAGTTGTATCATCCATCATAGCCCATATCACTCTGCTTAATCCCATGTAAAATAATTAGCCACTCATCTTAGGTAGGAATAGGTCACTTACAATATCCATAAGAATGATGGCTTCTTTATCAATCAGTGTTATTAGTGATGGGTCCTCTGCGGCATGCTCATCTGGCCTAATATTAGTGTATGTCTCTAGTATATCAATGTCAACCTTCCCATGTGCCATGGGGATATATCTATAGTTGATCAAATCAACCAACACATCCTGTTATTATCTAGGCAATGTCAACAATAATATTTGACCTCCCATAGGTAGTTTGAGGATCTAACAAGTATCCTCAAATGTTAGTATAGCCTTTAATGTCAGTAGGTAGAATTCAAAAGTCTCAGATCACCACTACTCTACTAATGCACTCAAATAGGCCTAATATACACTGATCACGGGTATCTATTCTTTGTCTAATATACCCACAATATGGAAAAATGACACCATATTCTCTGTATAGATCTGCATCATCTGTAAACAATGTGAACACCAATCATACACTGTCACTACCTTGAGCCACTCTTGTAACCACTTATAGATCCACATTAGCCTACACTACTATTTAACAAGTACCTCCTTTTTTACTCCTCTCTCCTAGAGGTTTGATCAATGGTTATGCCTTACCAAATGCATGTTTACCTTAAGTGTCCCTTAATAAATGCCTTTTTGATGAAGTCACTAATTTCTTAGGAAATTAGGTGAAATCACCATTTTTGTTTTGCATGAAAATGGCCACTTCATTCATTTTAGAAAATTGTCACCAAGGAAATTTGATGAATTGACTATTTTCATTTTGTACAAAAATGGTGACTTTTCCTATTTTAACAAAATCACCAATTAAGTGGTTTCCACCCAATTTTGGTGATATTGTCATTTATCTTAGGTAAAATCACCATTTGTTCTAGGTGAAGTCATCATTTACCCTTTCATGAAAATGGAAACTCCATTGGTTTTAGTCCTACACCTAACATTAATTATGAAATAAATAATCACAAAATATGATCCAATAATTTATTAATAACATACATGATTTTACAATTGTATCTTTTTAAATTAGACATATCAATAATTTTATATCTTATCTTACGTATGATGTACAAATTCTATTCTGTTTGAGATATGTATTTCAAATATATATTCATAACTCAAAAGGTAGCTTACATTTCACTTGTTTCATCTAAAATCTAGATTATACCCTCTAGAATCTATGAAATTCCGTACACATTTATTCTTATAGATGCAAGAATTAAAAATCTTACTTCTGACATAGTCAACATGTGACCATTATACACACCATGTTACACACATATTTAGGTTAAATTTTATCTATTTAGTTTCTAAACATTCATATTATTGTTTTAACTTTAATTTTTTGTCACCATGTTTTATACTCATATATGCATATAGGATTAAACAAAGATTCAATCACATGCAACATAATAGAAGGATTTACACATTTCAAAAAAAAATGGGTGTATTTTTGCTATTTTTTATTTTCTAGATTTTATTAGATTATTATTATAGTCACTTATGCACTTGTAAAATATCCATGTATGTTTCACATGTAGATTGTATTTTAGTTTGAGAGTTTTAAGAGTGAATAATTTTGTATCCACACTTGAATTATTTTAATTTAATATTTATATCTATATACATCAAAGTGGATTAGTATGTTTACACAAAATAAAATGGAAACTAAAGTAATTTATTGTCAAAATACATTTAATTGTAAAATTATGTTTATATTTATTATTGGTCTTAAAATAGGTTATTATTAGAACATTTGCTATTGTGATTCGTGATTTTTCTTCATGTCCCCTTTATTTTTTTCTCTTTTGTATTCTTCTATATCCTCTTGCTTTGATTTTCTCTATTTCTAGTGATTTCCTTGAAATAGTATCATACACATATAATGGGCCTTTAAATCTATAGTGTATGTTTAATGGTTATGTTCCATTTTTATAAGTGATGAATTTCCATGGGTTAGTGGTCATGTATTGTTAAATATTTTTCTTGTTTTATGTTATTTTCTTGGACAACTAGATCGTAATTTTAATCAAGGGATTTATAAATACATCAATATATTGGTACATTTAAAACATCAAAAAATCAATAAAATATATAATGAAAAACATTAAAAAATTTAACAAAATTTAAAAATCATCTAACATTTATTAGTAATCTATTTTATAAATGATAAAACATTTATAAAATATTTATTGAAGAACTAAAATCTCTATAGAAATAAAATATTAACCCCTCTAAACTTACTATAAACCATCTCCTTATCATTTATTTATTGTTGTAGAAATAAAATATTAATTATTTCAAATTTTAAATTTGTGGAATTAGAATATTAATTTGCTCCGTCTTCAAGGGCCTCTTAATTGCTAGAGCCAAATTCCGAGACTCTCATGTCCGATGGCATAATTAGCTCTAATCAGCGAATATATGCGCCTCTCTTAGATAAACTGTAGGGATCCCCCAATAAAACATTGCCCTTGAATTATTAGCCATGCGGATGCCATTCTCACGTTGTGTATATTTAAAAGCATGAAACGAATATGTAACATGTTTGCCATTCTCACGTTCTGTATAGGCTGTAGTAAAAAACATGAAATGAATATCTAACATACTTTATTTTTGTTTTTTTTTCCAACAGGCAAAAATTTTGTCTTTTCTGAATTAATAATTGTTTATAAAACTTCACATACTCGCGGAATTTTTACAAGTTATGGAATTAGAAAACTAATTTCCCACAACGCGTAGAACGCTTTGAATCAAAATCTTGGGAGATTCCTTTCTGTACACCAATACACACCATCTAGTTCAATACAACTGTCAGGGATATCAATACACCGGTTAAGATTGCTATATATGAAACCCCCTGATATTTAAAGTTATGTCTGGCGAGGTGTGAATCAGTGACCTCCTCTTCCTCTTCATAAATGGTATGGAGCTCATAAAGCTGTGTCTTCAAGGGTCTCTTCATTGCAAGAGCCAAATCCCAAGTTCTCATTTCTGATGACATCATAAGTAACTGCACAGATAAAGAAAGGCAGATGATTTCTTGTGTTAACTTGGTAATATTTGCACGTCTCTTGATAATCTGTAGGGATCCTCAGATATATGCTTCTTGCACGAAAGACCAGAGCAGACAAGCTTGACTAACAAGACACTACGCAAAAACATTTATAAACCCGTATGAGTAACGTGTTGTGAGTATTGCGATTATTTTACTGTTTCCTATTGGAAGACTATTGGCTTATATTCCAATATATAATGTAGGATTCTAGAAACTATGGTCGCAAAAGTCGTGCTCTACATCTTTGGGAAGCTTCGATTTGTCATTGACATATTCAATGCGTATATGCTGAAGAAACGCGTATTAGGTGTCAGATAAATAATGCATTAATACTCACACA
Source organism: Torreya grandis (assembly GCA_037957365.1). Classification (NCBI taxonomy): domain Eukaryota; kingdom Viridiplantae; phylum Streptophyta; class Pinopsida; order Cupressales; family Taxaceae; genus Torreya; species Torreya grandis. Next base: position 186,708 of record JARHVA010004336.1, on the reverse strand, counting down.
TGATACTCTATGTTGGAAAAATAACAGTTGAAAATTTTATATTTATGTTTTTATTGGATGAATAAAATCTTTCGTTTTTATTTTTACATTTTAAATAATGAATACATCACTCTTCTCTATTTCATAGTTTACAAATTTTTTATTATAATATATTTGAAAAGGGCATCTTTTTATCAATAATTTACTATTTTTTTGAAACTATTAGTCATAATTAAATCATCCTGAACAAATACAAAGCATGATGTCATAGGATGTAAGGGTTACCATTTGGACTATATAAATCTTGTTTTGGCATTAAAATAGCATGGGAAGAAGATAAATAATGGCCTCTCTATAAGATTAGTTTTGTAATTTTTTTAATAATGAAACCATATGATTAGGCTTTTCAAGATGCTTTAGATATTTTTGTCAATTGTAATTGCATATCCTTATGTATTTTTTAAACAATGGATCTTGAGATACTCAAATAGGTGTGTGAGTTGAGCACGATTAGAATTTGTATGCTTACATGTAGGAATGGGTGAATTCATGGGATTAACATTAATATCAATAGATCCATGCTTGGTATTTTGACTTGTTCAAGAAAAAGACATAAAACATAATTATTATGTCTTGTTGGTGTATTAGTTGTTTGATTGATAATATGAGCAACCATATAAGCCTTATGTTGTATTAAAATAGTAGGATTAACTTGAATAGAGATAACTAGGTAGAGGAATAGAAGGACTAGGGTAAATTTCATCACTATAGATATTTTCATTTGTAGATAACCACTAAAATCTAGATCATTTATAGGATTTGAATCAATTAATATATGAGAGGAAACCACATTAAATACAATAGGTTTAATTTCAAAGGAGCACAAGTAGACAATAATTGAACTTGCATCAAATTGCAAATATTAATTCTCAATCCAACACTTCACCTTGGAGGATGTTTACATATATGATTCTTGATGTGGAGACACTATGCACACTTTTAAGGTGTCATGGGCACTGTTTCTTATGCCTAGGTGGAATGGGGATCCATAATCCTTCCAAGGCCTAAAGGAGATTTGATTTTATCATGCATGATGGAAGTGGGGTGGAATTCCATATAGGGACCTTGATAATGGGCTTGATATTTATGAAAAGGAGAATCCAAAGACATTTTGGTTGTACATTCAAATGGGGAATAAATTTTACTATTAAAATTGACCACCCATGTGGAGTGGGAATCCATTAGAGTTTCATATGTTAAAAGGGCCCTATCTAAATTGCATCACTTAGATAGAATCTTCATCATTATCTACTATTCGCACCATGAGGAGGATGGCCTAGTTGTCTTTGGAGATTGTCTTTTGTCTTTTGTTTAGTGTAGAATGGTTTTATGCTTTATCTTTACTCCCTCCTAGAGGAGGATAATTTTTATCTTGTCTTTATTGCATCCAAGTGGAGGAGTGTGTAATTATTCTCTTTTTCTATACTCATATACAATTATGCCATCATTTTGAATGAGTAATCCTCCCAATCCTTTGATGGACCCATTTGTTACAACCACAAATGTCCAGTTAGATTGGGCACCTTCAAGATGGGTGCCATCGACAGCTTTTCCTTCAGAATTAGGAAATCTTTAACACATTGCTCTATCCATATAAAATTCTTACCTTTCCTTTTAAATTTCATAATCGGGTTGGTGATCCTAGAAAATACTTTAACAAATCTACTATAATATCCTACTAATCCCATGAAACTCCTTACTTCTAATATATTCTTAGGAATTAGCCATTCGATTATTGCCTTTATCTTGACTGGATCTACTACAATTCCTTTTTTGGATATAATGTGGCCTAGATAGTGAATTTACTTCATAAATAATGCATATTTAGACAACTTACCATATAATTTAATTTCTCTCAACCTCTAAAGAACCAATTGAAGATGTGCTAAGTACTCCTAATTTTTAGAGTATATCAAAATGTTGTCGATGAACACCAAGATGAACTCATCTAGGTAATTATGGAACACACTTTTCATTACATTCATAAATCTTGAACGAGCATTTGTTACCCCAAATGGTACTACAATAAACTCAGTGTTCATATCTAGTCCTAGAAGTAGTTTTTGGAATATCCTCATCCTTTATTCTTAGTTGATAATATCCTGATTGAAGGTCTATCTTTGAGAACACTGTTGCTCCTTTAATTTTCTCAAAAAGGTCTTATATTCAAGGTAGGGGACATTTAATTTTAATTGTGACCTTATTTAGCATTTTATAATCAGTGCATAATCTTAGGGTTCTATCTTTCTTTTTAAAACATAAGACTAGTGCTCCCCAAGGGGACACACTTGGTCTAATCAATCATTTACTCAAGAGTTCCTCTAGATGAATTTTAAGTTCCATCAACTTAGTTGTGTTCATTCTATAGGGTGCTCTAGAAACTGGCTTGGCTCCAGGTATAATATCAATTGAGAAATCAGATTCTCTCTTAGGGGGCATTCTAGGTAATTCCTTAGGAAACACATCATCGAATTCCCTTAGGAATGGATATCCTTCCATAGTTGGTTCGTCTTTGCTTTCATCCTTATCATCTATCATTATCATGAAACATTGAGCTCCCTTTCTTCTCTCCTTCTTCAACTACATAGCTAATATGGTTTCTACTTTTATAGGCCGATGACCCCCTTTAATCATACCCATATCCCTTCATCACTATAACACCTAACCAACTTACTATAGCAGTATATTTTAACTTGGTTTTTGGTGAGCCAACTCATCCTTATTATTACATAATAGGATATTAAAGGTGCTACAAATAAGGCTAAGCTTGTCTCAAAATCTACAAATTATATTTTTGCCTTTGGTAGACATTGAGACACTTCCTTGACTGCCTTATCCCCATACTAGACTGTCCATGATGCATTCATGTGAATCACTAGAAGAGACTTTTTTCTTACTAATTCTAGAGAGATGAAACATTCTGATGAACCGGTATCTATGATAATTTAAATGTGTTTACCCAATAGTTTACCTATAGCTTCAACTAGCACATTTTGGTATCTATTTTTACTATTCCTTACTATATCATTGATCCTTTGTTGTGGTTCAATTTGAGGCTTATTGTCTCTTATCTATCCCTACCTTTTTGGTCATTCTTGGGCAAAATGATTTCCTCCATAAGAAAAGCATCTTCCTAGTGGGACTTCTGGTACTATGTTTCTCAGGGCATCCCCAAAAATCTATGGAGGATACATTGGGTGATTAAGATTCCCTTTATTATTCCTATTATTATCTCCTCACCTATTTTTTCCCTTCCAGAAGTATTTTTCTAATTTTCATTTGGTGGGGGTACTCTGCCTATTGAATTTGATCTTGTGTTTTTATCCACAACTTGTTCTCCCCTGAAATCTAATTTCCTTTTGAAGTCTCTATTTCTGTAATTGTTGAATTTTATCTTAGCACAACTAGGGCCTATAATTTCCATTCCTATTTGATGGATTTTTCCTACACTTCATTCATGTTCTCAGGGCCATGCATATCTACTTATACTCCTATGTTTGCATTCAGCCCTATGATGAACTTTCTAGTCTAACCTCTTTCATCCTTATGGTACATGGGCACATACTTAAGTAATTTGGTGAATCTATCCCAATACTATTTGACTGGCATGCCTCCCTACCTTAGGTTGTGAAATTTAGTTGTCTTCTCATCAAAAAATAATTTGGGTAAATATCTCTTCCTAAAATGATTGTCAAACTAATCCCTGGTCAAATTTTTCTTGGTTATTCCATTTAATTCCTTTGTCTTAGTCAACCATCAAGATACCTATCTTACCATTTTGTAAGATCCCCACAATACCTTAGTTGCATCATTTTAGTTTCTCAAGTCAAAGTAGTTTTCCATCTCATTTAGCCAATTCTCAGCACCTTCACCTAACTATTTCCCATCAAACTTAAGGGGTAAAATCTTCTTCGAATCCTTGCTAAAATAAGAAAGCGAAACTTCAATTTTGGGAGCTATAACATCCATTTCATTGACTGGTGGTGGATTTTCTTTAGGCATATTTGTAAGGTTAGGTTCTAATATGTTTTCTACATTTTCTTGCCTTGACTTAAGATCATTAATCACCTGCTCAAGTGAGTCTATTTTATCTATTTATTCTATCAACAAATTAATGAGGGCTTCTATCATTGGTTCTCTATTTTATAGAACCTTTTATTCAACATTTTCATTATTAGGTTTAATTTATGCCACATTTTCCCTTCGATTCCTAGTTGATCACATATGTCTTGCCATTTGGTTTCCTGATAGATAAAACATAATGTTCTAAGTTTTTATTCAATGTAATTTATAGCGTAATTCATTTTTTTGGATAACTCTAGTTTTGTCATACATTTTATTATTGTTCATAGTCACAAATAGGATTGATAAAAATTAAGCATTTGATAATCTTATTCAACTTTTTATTACATAGAGTTCTTAGCTTTATAGAGGATAAGAATTATGACTATAATAAATAGATGTCTGTATAACATTGATTTAAAAAAACTATAAATAAAATCTTCTTCATCTAGTTATATTTCTTTGGGATATTCATCTTCTAAGTGAACCACATATTGGTGGCATTAGTTATATTGCTTACACACTTTAGGGCTTATATATGGTGCTTCAGAACATGTTCCAAATGGAAAATCTCTTATTACTAAGGGCCTTTGAAATGGACATTTGACTAAAGGTTCAATCATAGCTGGTTTTGTTTTAATTGGATCCACTTTAAAAGATTTGAGTTTACTTTGGATTGCAACTATTATATCTGAGTCATAAATGTAAATGGGTTCTTTCGATGTAGAGGGAAGTTCCGTTTTCCTTTTGTTCTTTGTTCTTTGTCTATTTCCTTTCCTTTAAGTTTTTTCAAAAGCCATGTCTAAACAACTAGTTTAAACCAAATTACTTTCTCATAGTTTTCAGTTTTCTCAACAAGCTAACATCAGCAACTAATATTTTACTAAGTGTAGGTCATAGTAGGATTAAGGCCTAGATTTCAAACCTTAGCTCTGATACCACAATGTAGAGCCTGTTGCTCTGATACCACAATGTAAAGACCATAATTCATATCCTAAAACACTTTTTTTTAGGTAATTAATGTTTATCTATGCATATAACATGGGTATATCTTATCCTATGAGATATCCTTTTCCAAACAGGTAACCATCTAACCATATGGGTTAGTCTTTTCTTTACCAAATGGGTAATCATATAACTAAATCAGTTAGTCATTTATTTACCAACCATTTAATCATCTAACCAAATGGGTTAGTCATTCCTTTGCCAAATGGGTAATCATCTAACTAAATGAGTTAGTTATCTACACATGAGTAGGTTATTCTTTATCTAGAGACTTCACTCATCGAACTCAACTAGATCCTAAGTCACTCACTGTTCACCACTCATATCTACTTAGATAATCATTGAGGTCATCGTGATAGTAGCATGAATAAAACATATAATAAAATGTTGCATTACACCTGAGAATTTGACCTAAAGCCTCAAGAACAATGATGATCCAACTGAGATCCTTCTGAATATATCACAAATTTTTTATCTTTGCTTTTTTTAATCTAAACTAGGTCCTTATTATAAAGGTCTTGTCTTTTCATTTAACTTTAATCTTTTTTAGCACATAACCCCAACCCCTTTCGATTCATTTGCATACTAGAAGCATCCTTCACTTCCAAGACTGCATATATATCTACTTTCTAACATGATCAAGGTGTAGTATGCTTGTAGTTATATTTTATAATCTAAGTTTCATGTGAACTCTGAATCTGGGTATGCTTCCTTTTCTAGAGCCCAGTTCCCCAAACAGGTCCTCTATGATTGCTACCCAAATAGGAAGATAAAAGTAACAGTTTAAGTGACTGAATACTTGTTTAAATAAACTAGCCTTAAATCCTAACAAGAAATAGAAATGAACATTGTAAGATACATCCCACTTTTACTTTTTATTTATAATGGTTTTGATCCTTGATTTAAAAAACCTAATTTGTACATATTTTTGTTGCCAAAGTTTCATTATCTAAGAGCTATATGGTTAGTAGTTTCTTGATAATAACTAGTTTAACACTCTCAATCATAGTTTTTATTGTTACTTTTCGATCATATTGACTTTTGAGTAAGAAATGAACTTTCTCCATTCTATTTCATAAGTTCACAACTTAGAATCATCTAAGGTAGTCGAAGTTGTTTTATTGTCTTGAGTAATGTTTGTTGTCCAAGAGGGATTATCCAACCCCTTGGTCTTAAAGACATGACATGATCCTTATTTTTACTCATTGATTTATAGGGATGATGCCCATATGTCATTGTTGTATCTATATTAGGCTATGGATGGAGTAGCTCAAGCACGATGGCATTACAAAAAAATGTGAGCCAAAGTCACCGCTTGTACCAAACACTACATTATTTTGTTTAACCTTAAATTATTGATCTATGTTTGAGATTTTAAAAGTAAAGAATACTTAAAATAAATTAATTTATTAATACTTCAAAAACTAAAAGTTTTAGTAAGAAATTAGAAAACAAAAATCTCCTAGTTTAGTCATCACTTTGATTTTTAACCTTGTTTATTTTGGACATTTACGTCTTTAGTCTATTTAGGTAAAATTTTCTATAAAATAATTTATACACATAGAGTTTTAATAATTCTATTTTGAACTTGAATTTAATCCA
>JARHVA010004336.1:75000-175000 GCA_037957365.1 Torreya grandis | reverse complement strand
TTTTCGTACTACCTATTGATCTTCCCTTATTTTTGATAAAATCTGATAGCCTTTTAAATAAATAGATATTATTATTATTATTATTATTATTATTATTATTATTATTATTATTATTATTATTATTATTATTATTATTATTATTATTATTATTATTATTATATGGTGATATTTCTATGTCTTTAGTTTATTCTTTGTTTTTTATTTTTATTTTTTTGGATGTATCTTGTAATTTCATTGATCTACAATGTGTCATGGAGGTTTAATATTTAAACCATGTCTACCATCATGCAAATTTGTGATTTATCTCTGTCTCTTTTCCTATATAATTTTATGGATACTTCATCTATCCCATAAACATTAGTGTCATCCCTTTTATATTTTTAAGTATTTTGTGTTTTATTTTATATTTTAACATCTCCATAAATTTTAAATAGTGGATTAGGATCACTCATATAATTTTGTTGATGTTCTCACCATATTTTACTCACATTTTTCATAGCCTTTTTTGAGTGTGGACAATCTGACCATGTACTATACAATATTCCTCCCTTTTTTGAGATAGTCTCAACTTTATGATCAACTTTTTTTATAAAATCAAGTTATAGCTTGTTTGTGTCTCATTGTAATTTTTTCAAAATATATTTTATTATATAGTTTTTATTTATTATTTCAAACCTTCATAGTGTTATTTTATAAGATCTCTAACATGTTTCATTTATTTCTTATTCAACTTGTGGATTTAGATCACTCATACAAATCTTATCTTTCACTCTACCCATTCAAAATATGGGTGTGTGTGAGGTTATACTGCTTTATTTGATTATTGTGAGTAACTCCATTGCCTATCATTGTGGTGATACATAGCATATATATCTCAAATTCTTTTAATTGATGGTATTTAATTGGTAAATTTTATTTTTGTTTATAAACCTCATTTGAGATATTTATTGTCTCCTTTTATGGTGATATTCTAATGCATCTAGTGTCTTATTTTTCTTCTTCATTGATTAGGTAGTGGACTCAAAACATTCATAGAATTTTTAATTATTCATTAGTTGGCTATTCACTTTCACTTTTGGTGATAGATCATCCTACCTAATGAGTTATTTATATGTGAATCATACCATCCACTAAACCTTATTTAATTTTGGATTAGTGCATCTAGTGCACTCTCTTCAGTGATGGATCAAACCACCATATTTTAGCATTATGGTGTAATACATGTGTGTTTTACTAATTTTAACGATCCCTTGTGTGATATCTTAGCACCTCCTATCACTTACATTATATTTTTTTTTTTTGATAGACCTTTATTGTATGAGTCACTTTTTATATTGCACTTTATTGTACATTGGGTAATCTTCAAGGCTATTTTCTATGACACATTTTTGAGAGGAGTTTTAACCTTCTTCTTATTTATAGGCCACCCTAAGTTTCTCATAAGGGGTTACTTATGCATTATTCTATATATAATTAAATTAGATTAAGATAATTTATGGATGTTAAGTGTTCATAATCACACTTTTATAGACTTCAAATAGGATAAGTAAGAATTTAAGACTCAAACCACTTATCAATTCAATCTATAAGGTGTCCAATCATATGTGCTACTTAAATGACCAATAGGAAAATGGGAGCTTACTCTTGTAAATGTTTTCTATAACTCACCTATTGATTTAATATTGATTTCCTTCAGATGTATTTCATTAGGATATGATATATGTACTATGAACTAAATTTTTTAGTCTTTTTTTTAACCCACAAGTAGGGTGTTTTAGATCTAAAAGTATGAATGAATTTTGAGAAGTTTCTTAATATTCATATTCTTAGATTTATTTTCCATATGGTGACGAGAGACTTTTTGAAACAAGAGTGTGATGTGCATTGAAATTTATGTGTGAAATAATGTACAATAAATTTCATTCATTGCATTCATAAACATAAGAAGAAGATAAGCATCTCATTCTAAAATAAACAATAACAAAATTAATTTTTTTGATATATTTAATGTAAATAACACAAACTAACTACTTTATGTTGAAAGTATGTATGTAATAATCAAACAAAAACTTTATGCATACATTATTCTTTGATATCCTTCTCACTCTATTTCTTCTTGTGTATATTTCAACCTTAATAAGAAAAACTAGGGTTTTTTTCTTATCTATTGCTAAAGTTTTATCTTTTTGTAATTTTCATACTTTACATTTACATGTTAACTTTAATGTTTGATAGTTGTTAATTTTTTATAATATATGAATTTTTAGCAATGTTGGTTGTGTAGCTTTAGATTACTATATACTCGTAAAATTGGATCTAATGATGTTTGGAGTATTTCTTGAAAATTGTCACTATTTTGAGCCTCCATGTTAGTGACATTGGAGATAGGTGCACACGATCTTCACATGTTTCATGTTGAAAACTTATTTGATGCAATAGGTATGTGAGGATTACTAATCCCAATACTAAATTACATAAAGAGATGCAAAGGGACTAGATAATATATTTTAGAGATCACACATTATAATAATGTTTTCCTCAATAGTGGACAACTTATGAAACAAGTACCGTGGATGGCTTTATTACCTGCCCCACCTGCTCATTTGTATTCTATCAATTTGACAATGGCAATTTGAAATTATTTACCTCTTTGTATTTTATAGATTTCATATTTCCAATTTGAAACCAAAATTAAAATAGATTAGTCTAAAGCAAAGAAGCAAAAAGTATACCATAGTATTCCAGAAGATCCACTAATCTTTCTCCAATAAGGGGGCATATTCTTGTCAACTGGTATGAAAATTGCACTAATTAGTGAAAACCAGCTCTATTTTACTATCTCAAAGTGTGACCTATAGACATTTTTCACAGTCACACCCTATAGTTATAGTGATAAATTAGATTTGGTAAACTTCATAAAAAAGGCACCAATTTTGCCAAAGACATAAAGCTATCTTCAGTGTTCAATGTGCCTAGTACAAGGCTCTATTACAAAGTAGACATATCTTTTGATACATCATTGCTAAGGCTATTTTAAAATAAACTAAAAATAACCCTTGTCTTGTACACCTTCACTATGATAATAAAAACCCAATTTACTGATAGACAACATTACAAACTTTTCATCATTCTCATATATGATGTAAAAAAGTAGGATGACTATTGAAACCTGATCTTGATAACATGTCAAAAGCAAATATACCAAACAAATCAAGAATACTAATATTATAGAAATTTATCACATCTTTTACCTGTGATGTCTGTGTCAATTATTGATATGCAGGGGCATGCTTAGTTTTCAATATCTAAGATCATTTCCTTCTAGAAATTCTATAACATTAAAAATGGTTGTTTATACCTTATATAATATTAGAAGGGCATATATGCCTTTGTTCAATAGATAATCGATTGATTCTTTGGATGAGCCATGATAGATCTAGTTCGTGGTGCTTTCTTATGAGCCTCTAGATATGCAATTCTCTATACTCCTGACAGAACACATATTATGGGAGAAGAATTGGCTAGGACTAATGTCTTCCCAACATATCTATTCTTAAAGGTAACATTAGTGAAGGAGGGTTGTTAGACTGGTGCTTCCAACGTCCATGGTTTTTGCTAAGTATACTATTATGAATCTATCTTCAGGGGAGAAAATTTAGCTCTAGGTACTTTGGCCGCCACTTGGTCAACCCCATGCCAACATTCTACCTTCTGCAATCAATGTCTAAATTCATAGGGGATCTAGGAGTGCCTTCAGGTTAAAGGCTACTTTACATGAATATTTGGAAGCTTACGTCCTTTCAACGGCCTGCCCCTTTCCAAACACATTCAAAGAATTGACCCTAGTTTTGCATCAAGGATGGGCAGAGGTTGAGCTATTTGCTGTTTGAGAGGTGCAGTAGTAGGCTTTCCCATAATAAGAGATTTATCTAGGTCAGGGCATTATTCGCTACCAGATTGAGAGGTAGATTCCATGCGAGAGACACCAACATTTGAAAATTCCTTGGGTGGAATAAAGTAATTCCAAAGATAGTCAGATTACAAATAAGTGGCTTTGTAAATTGTGACACATGCACAATACATGGCTTCACAACAACTATTGCCTCCTCAGCACCTGTTCATGAGGCAATATATAAGAAGGTGGCATCATTATAATTCAACATAAAAACTTTGATTTAAATAGCCTACAAATTTATCATGTGGCTTTTGATTCGCTACTACTCATCAGAGTATTTACTATTTAAGTGTAACTAGGGAAAATAATATTTTATTTCCCCTTTTCAACAAACTTTGCTAAATTAATGACATTCATAATAGCGAACAATAGTTGATTGGCTGGAAATTTTTTTTGACTAAATTAAACACCCTAGGTGAAACATATAATACTGGGCAGGTACTAATAATTATAAACATTTTTATATTAGTGTATCAACTATTGGTATATCTTAGTTCTTGTGAGAATTAAAGGGTCTTTTTTAATTTGTTGTATAACATTAGTTTGAAAAATATAAAATAACATGTATGAATGATATTAGATTTTATGTTTGTTGTTAGAGTTTTATGTACTGTAAAAATATCAATTATATTTTATTTTATATGATTCATTTATTTTGGACATGTAAATCTAATATAACAACCAAATTTAATCATCCCATCAAATTCGATTATCCTATAAATTTTATTAATTTATACGATATTGATGTTATTTATAATATACAATTAGATACACAAATATAATATAATAACCAAATTCACTCAATCTATAAATACTTTTATTTATGTATATTAATTCTATATAGTATTGATGTTATTTATAATATATTATATTAAAGGAAATTTTATGTCATTATTAAAATATGTAGAGATAAATCAAAATTTAGTAGTTAAGTAGTTCGTGATTTAAATAATAAATGATAATTTTCATAAGAATGTAAACCATTTCATGTCCCTAGAATCGATTAAGTAACACCAATGTAATTAGCTTGGTGCCTTTGTAATCATAAAAATATTTTGATTGAGGTATTTTTTTTTTTTTTTGAAGAATATATGTAATAATATTTCCCTTACATCGATTCAGTAAAACCAACCTAGTTATCTTGGTGTCTTTATAATCATTGAACTATTTAAATTGAGGGCAATTTTGAAACTCTTTGAATATGTTTATTATTATTATTATTTTTAATGGGAAGAAAAGGGTTATGAAAGGAACCCTTCCTTTATATAGAGGAAAATAAATTTTTACCAATAAATTACACATAAAACACCTCTATCATTGGTAAAATTAATTAATGGTGAGTGAGTTATAGACCCCCCATTAAACCTCACAATAATATGCGCAATCCAATAAATTAAAACCTCACAACCGGTTTTGAATGAGCATTTAAAACCTCATAAAGGTTGTGTCCCTCACACACCACCAACTTTATTGAGGCAAAGAGTCATGTTCCTTGATTTAAGTCCATTTATAAGCTGGATTTTATTTTTAAAATTTTTTCCCCTTACAATAGTTCAATTCTCTCCTTCCCTTAATTCACGATAAATAGGGATACAAACTTCAACGAAACTGATGGGAAGGGACGTATCTATTTTAACATGATACTTATGGATTTATTTAAATTTTCAAGAGCTCATCCTACCTCATTTTTGTTTTCTTCACTTGTATCTATTGTCTTGAAATAATTTTGAACATTGATTAGGGCCTCTAAATCTATCTCTAGTAAATCACTCTTTGTTGCATCATGGTCACTCCCAATTTTCACTATAAGATTTTTAGGAAAGTTGTCCATCTGACATGAATTATCCATCTTGATCTCAGAACTACTAAAATTTATGTCCAAATGAAATGTTTCAAAAAAAATTATGACATCTAAAGAATAAACCCTCATATTTAATAGATTGTGTCTAGTGTCGGTCCTTCACTTCCAATTTAACTTAAGCTAGAAGTTCTGTAGAGATATCTATCTTAACTAGTATTTTATAAAATGTGAAATGGTCCATTCACATCATATTAGAATCCTTTAACATGATCCTATATTATTAAACTAAGGTTATGTCCAGATCTATAGAGGTAGATATGGTAGTTGATCCCAAATATGACTCATATTAAATTTTTCGTTGAAGTGGTTGAAGGATGGGTACCATGGCTTAACAAAAAACTCGCATTGATCCCATGTCTAGACATAATCTTGGAAACTAATTTCTTATATTCTTCATGATTGTAAACTACAATAAATAGACCCTTAACAAAGTGAAGGATTTTAAGCTTAGCTCCCATTAAGGGCCTCCATTAATGTGAGATACATGTGTTTGTATCGTGTAGGGTAGGATGAAATCCATTAAACCAATAAATAACTCCTTTCATTGAATAAGCTTCTTCTATATCTAATACATCATGAAGCACTTCCTTGTCAGAGGTAACTAAGTGGATTGATATAATATGGGTTAGGGGATTTGTTTTTGTATTTGCCATCTACATTTACCAGGTAATTGCATATATAAAAGTGAATCTAACTCTCTTGTGGCTACCTTTTGGGATCAGGATAGTGGGAAACTATCTTATTAGACTCTGTTTATAGTCCCTGCCACATTTTAAACCCATCCTTCATGTCATACTACATTGGTTTCATCTATGTTGAGGTTCTCACTATGTTTTCCTCACATTTTGCATAGCCATTTTTAGTGTGGATAATCTAACCATGTATTATAGAGGATTCATCTTTTTTTCATAAAGTTTCACCTTTATTATCACCCTTTTTTATAAGATCAAGTTATAGCTCATTTTTTGTCTCTTTTCATTTTTTCTTTCAAGTATATTTTATTAGTTAATTTTTATGTATTCTTTAAAACCTTTACAATGTTATTGTCTAACATATATAGCATATTCCATTTATTTAGTACTCGACATGTCGATTTAGATCACTCATAATAATACCATCATACATTCCAACCATTCAAAATTATGGGAGTGTGTGAGGTTATACTACTTTATTAGAGTATTGTTTCTAGCTCCATTTCCTATCCTTGTGGTGATACATATCTATAATTTGTTCAATTGTTGGTATTAATTTGGTAAAATTTATTTGTATTTTATCAAACTCATTTGAGATATTTACTTTCTCCTTCTATGCTGCTATTATAATCCATATAGTGTCTTGTTTCTCTTCTTAAGTGATTAGGTATTGGATTTGAAACATTCATGTATAGTTTTTAAATATTTACCAGTTGGATAGTCACATTCACGTTTTGTGATAGATCATACCACCTAGTGATCTCTTCATTTCTGGATAGTGTCATTTACCACACCTTCTTTAATGATGGATTAGTGCATCTAGTGCACTCTATCGAGTGATGGATCAAGCCACCATATTTAAGCATTATTCTGTAATACTTATACGTTTTACTATTTTTTGACATCCCTTATATAATATGTTAGCCTGTCTTATAATTTAAATTATATTTTTATTACTCGAGAGGCCTTTATAGTGTGTCTCACTTTCTATATTTTAGTTTATTATACCTTTGGTATTCAGTAGGCATACTTTTTGTGACACATTCCAGATGAGTGTTAACCTTATTATTTATAGACCTCCCTAAGCTTTCCATTAGGGGTTGCTTGGGAATTATTCCAAACACATTTAAATTTATTTATCTTATGATAACATATTTATGCTATGTATCCATAGTCACACTTCTATAGGCTTCCAATGGGATAAGTGAGAATTTAAGGGTCACATCACTTATCAAAGCCACATCTAAGTTGTCTAATCATATGCATTACTTAAGTGACCATTAAGGAAATAGGAATTTACTCTTGCAAAATTTATTTACAATGCAAAATTATCTTTTATATTGATTTCATTTAGATGTATCTCACTTATTCATTTTGATGTGATAGATGTAATATGGATTAAATTGTTTTTATCCCTTTTTTAATTCATAAGTATTTAGATTTATTTCTAATGTTGTGATGAGATAATTTTTTAAATAATAGTGTTATGTGTGTTAATATTTATGTGTTAAATAATGTGCATTCATATCATCAACTATTAAGAGTGGATTTCAAAAATTGTACTAGTTAGCAAGAAACTAGAAGGTATTAGACTATCTATTGATTGATGAGACATCAACATATCCTACTTAATGGATGACTTTACTCTATCAAATATTGACATGATTATGGACTCTATACCTAGGTATGGGATGTTTTCTCTAATGGATGATTTCTTAGGGTAAAATCAGAACAATATATCACTAGAAGACCAACACAAGACAAATTTCACCACTACTTAAGAAATGTTTTTTAATAATGTAATACCTTTTAAAATTAAGAAATATGGTGCCACATCTGAGCATGAAGCTACTCCCATTTTTCATGACATGATGTATGATATTGTTGAACATTATGTTGAGGAATTTTTTCATAAATATAAGACCAAAGAATGCCACTTGGAGGTGTTTCATAGAATATTTGAATGCCTATGTGAATATAAAGTAAGGTTTAACCCCCAAAAATGCATCTTCAATGTCACTTCAAGAAAATTGATAGGAATCATTATCTCTAACATGGGAATTGAAATTGATCTAGACAAGGTTAAGGCCAATAATGAGATGTGATTAGCATATGCTTTGAAGTAGTTTCACAATTTTTAGGGTAAGATACATTCCATCATGTGCTTCATTTCTTAATTGGCTATCAAATTCCATCCATTTACTAACATGTTGAAGAAGGGCACAAAATTTTTATGGAATTCTCATTGACATAAGGACTTCAAAAATTTGAGTGTATAATTGTCCAATCCAATTGTTCTATTATCATTTATGATGAAAAATTTATTACTACTCTACCTATATGCGATTGAAAATGCCGTGAGGATAATTTTGTCATAGCATGATGAGCAGGAAAAGGAACATGTCATGTAGTACCTAAGCTATACTTTGGTCATGTAGAAACACAATTATATCCCAATAGAGAAACTTTTTTTTGTTATGGTATTTATAGCTAAGAAAATAAGACACTACATGCTTAATAATAAGACCATTATCATTGCCAAAGTAGATTTTATCAACTATCTAGTTTTAAACATAGCTATATAGGGTCACATGGATAAATGGATCATGCTTGTAAGTGATTTGAGTATTAAAAATCTCAAACAAAAGGCCATCAGGGGATAAGTAATTATATACCAACTTGTTGATGCTCTTATTACCAACACTCTACCACTCATCTTTAGATTTGTAGATGAGTCTATTTTGACCATAGTATAAGTAGCTCCTAAAGAATAGTGAACACTCTATTTTGATATTTGCTTCACTTATTGTGGCTAGGGAATAAGATTTTTATTTATCACACCTCAAGTATATCTCATTTTTTAGTCCTTCCATATCGGCTTTAATTATACCAATAACATGGTTGAATATAAGGTAGTCATTGTAATGATTCATATAGCATTACAATGGAATATTAAACATATTATAGTTCATGGGAATTCTCATATTATCGTTAATCATGTTACAAACCAATTTTAGACCAAATATGAGAATCTTTGCACTATTTAAAGCCATAGTGGACACCAAAAAATATTAAAATAGTCATCTTTAGTTTGAATAAATACCTTGGGATATCAACAAAACAATTAATGTAATTTCCATAATAGGCTCTATGACATCAATTATAGACAAGTCTAAAGATTATAAGTTCTTCATTGAACATCTTATCACAACAACTCATGAACCTTTGACCATTGAGATGATATGTGATATTTTTGGTCCTCATTCCACTTAGTATAGTGAACTATATAATGACCTTAATGACCAAGTCATTACACCTAACCTGTCTTGAAAAAGATAAGAAACTTTCATCTAGAAAGCCTTTTGATATACATTACTTAGAGATACCCTCTATTGTAGAAGCTTTGATGAAACTTTGATTCACTATTTAACCTTGACATAATCTAGACTAGTATTAAGGCAAGTTCAAGAAGGGGTTTATAGTGCCCAAACTAGTGTGGCCATCCTTGCCAAAAATTTATTATGTACTAGTTATTATTAGTTGACCATGGAAGTAGATGCAGTTAATTATGTTAAAATGTGTAAACAATGTCATGATCATGCCAATTTGATATTGATCCAACTCAAACATCAAATCATTGACCATGCCATTATTATTTTAAACATGGTGAATCAAATCCATATGAAATATCAACCCTACCTCTTCAGATGACCATAAACATATTCTTACCACTACATAGTACTTCACTAATTGGGTGAAAACCAATCCCCTAAGTTATGTAACATCTAAAAAAATATCGAAATTCATTTTTAATCACCTAGTTTGCTGATATGGTATCCCCTCTGACATTATATATGATAATGGTAGTTCAATCAAGATCAAGGATTTTAAATCAATTTGTGATGAATATAATATTATAGAAATTTTTTCCGCACCATATTACCTACAACGAAAAGGCCAAGTAGAGGCATCTAACAAAAACATTGTCCAGATCCTAAAGAAAATTGTTAATGATGTTGTCCATAACTGGCACTTGCAAATCTTCATTTATATCTAGGCTTACTGAAATAATTTTTTCACTCTAATTGGAAACATACAGTGTTCCCTAGTTTCTTTTACTGAGGCCATTCCTCTTATCAATGTTGAGTTTCCTTCTCTATACATTTCATTTAAATATATCGTTAATAATGAGAATTACAAACTAACTCATATTTAAGAGTTATAAGTATTGGATGACAAATGCATGACCACCTCGAATATCCTTCAAGAATACCTAAATAGCTTGTGTGGTCAATATAATAGGCAAATCTGACATTGAGAATTTGATCTTGTGATCTTTTACTTAAATAAAACTAGTAAACACCAACGCTGAACATAAGAAAAAGGCAATTTTAAGCCTAATTGGTAGGGACCTATGTAATTATCACTAACTATGTTTGTGAAGCATATGTGTTAGATATGATAGAATGAGATGAAATTGAAAAACCAATGAACATAATACACCTCAAGCATTTTTTCACTTGTGTGGCCTAGAATATTGTCTATGAGGATTAATTACTTTATGTCATGACCATTCACATCGATACTGTATTTTACCTTATGCCTTTCCTATTTACCTTTGATTTTAATTTTACATTCCTCATTTTAACTTGGTTCCACTTTATTGGTACTTCAAACAATGTTAGTGGTTGGGTTCATATTTATTTATCAACAGGTGATTCAAGTTGAAACCTATTTTTTCATTCTTCAGTGAAATTTCCTTCATGAACTAGGATAGTGGGCTTAGAAATTGCATCCTTCAGTTTTGATAGTTTTATACCATTATACCTTCATATGTTATTATACCATTATGCCATTAGATTATTTATGACCTTGCTATTACTTAGTCATATTCCTTGTTGTATGGGTGAACTAAAATGGCATGAGGTCCATTTAAACTATGTAGGTAGTGCTCAGTATTTCCTAAAGTTAGCGTGGCCACCATTATTCCTATACTCTCATTGTTTTTCGAGAAACCTAAGCCAATGTTATCACTATTTTTTGAGTTAGGACATTCTATGTCTCCAGATTATCCATTGAGTTAAGATGTCTAACAAACCGAAAAACAAAAAAATGTGGTAAAAATTTATTGAATGAGCCTATAACATTAGGCCATTGAGATTATTATCCATACTTCTAAGGAGGTGCATCTCCTAGTCAATTGGTATAAATAATGTTTTAACATAGATCACATCATGACCATTTCCATTTTCCTTTTCCATTTTTTGATCATGATCCTTCCAATGCTTAGGAGAACTACATAAGCTTGAGGTCCACACAAACTATGTAACACTTTAATGGATGAGGCATCTCGAGTTAGCTTGACTATTCTTGTTGATTGATTTCATTAACTAGTTTCATTGATAATTTCTTATTATATTTTTTATCTCCAAAGACCCTCACCATTTTATGAGTCATTAATGCTCTCATAATTTTCTAAGTATCTCATTTATGCTCTTGCCCCTTTTGAGATCTTATTCTTATTCTAAGCCTGAGACATAATTAACACTATGAATTATTAACCAATTTCATTTGTGAACATTTGCCCTTTTTTTTAGTGTTATTTAACCCTGAAATACCCTTTCACAATTTTATAAATTCCTATGCCTAACATTATCACAATCATTAGTGTCACCATCTTTTATTTCACACTTTTACCATCTTGTAGGCCCATTCCTATTTTCCTCTATTTTTAATTTATTTCTCTTCCCAAATATTGTGAGAATTAAATTTGACCTAAATTCCATGTTAGAACTCATGTCCATGGGACTATGTAGGCAACATCCACTTTCCTATTGCATTTAGACATAACTTAGCTACCCCTTCCTTATTATTTTATTCATGTTGATCATTCTAGTGTCTTTGTTCCCTATAGCCTAGGGACAAGATTTTGCCAATCCTACCTTTGTTGCTATTCCATATATTTTAGGGGAAACCTTTACCATTATACCTATATCATTGCTCCCTATATCCTAGGGGAACCCTTTGTGGCAATCATAACACTTCTATTACATGTTTACAAATAATTAGATTAGTTATTTGTTCATTTTCCTTAGATTAGTTGTCTTTTACATTTTTTCATAGATTAGTTTCTTATCTTATTTATGGCTTAGATTAATCTTTATTTCATTGTATCTGAACATTCATTCATTTACTTTATATTCCTTAGATTCATTATGCCTTAGCTTAGGTTATTTATTTATCTTTCTTGAACTTAAGTATTTATTGCATTATTTTAGCTTGGTTTTTCATTTTATTTTCCTTAGTTTAGTTTTTAACATAATTTCTTTTTTTAATTTGTTAATGACTAATATTATTTCTTTCATTAGTGTTTTAGTTCTTTCCTTATGTTGTTTGTTTTTTGGTTTCTTAGGTTAGATTTGATTGGTTTGTTTGTTTTAGTTTGTTGTTGACTGTCTTATTTTATTGTGCCTACCATTTCCTCGATTTACCTAGGATTATTATATTCTATTTAAAATTGAGTTTTTATTAACCATATCTTATACTTGAGTTGTGAATATTTATATTAATTCTTGCACTTAATTTTTAACATTATATTAAACGTTGCGATTTGATTCTTCATATCTTACACCCAATTTTTTTTATTTTTGCAGATCAATTAATGCTTTCATGCTTAGGATACACATTTTTATTATAGTTATCTATAACTATGATGTATAATATCACAAGATATAACAAAAATCAGGTCAAAGGAACTATCAAACAGTGTTGTTAGCAATATTTCCCCTTTGTTCACAATAGGCATACCCCAAAAGAATCCAAATCCATAATAACCAAATCAAAGTGACTATATTTTATGCTAACAAGGACATGAATCTTTGAGTAAGCATATATTATAGATCATAAACACGAGTAGATAAAATTAGAGTCCAACATATCATATACACGACATACATTAAACGAAAGAACATGCATGTTTAAAGGGAAATAAACATTAACATTATAAATTATAAATTAATCACATATATTTATGGAGCCATGGCTAATCATGATAATGAAAATAAATAGAGCATCACATATATATTACAATAATAATAGTCCATGTAGAAGTTCATAGAAAAAATATGAATGTCTTATACCTCAAAAAAAAATTCATATATATTGCAAATATAAATGTCATAAATGGAAAAAAAAAAATAACACAAAGATATACAACATCAACTCTGACTATGTGATTCCATAGGTCCTATAGGAGGTGATCCTAGTGATCCTAATTGTGTAGGTGATTATGGCTACTATACTGACTGACCTACTAATCCCTATTTGCTTGTATCTTAGCATATGCCTATGTCATCCTAGCCACCTATACCTTTATTTGATCAATCTCTGACTAAATGGTAGTAATCTAACCATCTATGAAGATAACTTTGACTTACAACTAACCCATTCTCATTTTTGGGCCATCGATCTTACCTAATCTAGCTACAATCTCTTCCTTAAGAATGATAATATCTCTACCTTTTCTGGATGTACTATATGGCCCTATCTAGCATGCATCTAAAGATGTACCTATTATATATAATCAGTTGGGGTCTATCATCATAGACTATGTAGTAACCCCCTAATCACCCTCATCATCATCACCCCCCCCCCACTACTATGATAATTACTTTTAGTAGTATTATCACCACTATTTGACTCAACCTTGGCCTCACTCTCCTCATTTACATCCATCTAGGCACCACCTCCATCATGTACCTATCCTAGTGCCTGTGTGGGCATTGCCAATCTTAGAAGACAATATTGTGCCCACCATAAAACATAAGATGACATCATGCCTACATTTGTTGGGTCACCATCATAGGCTTATGAAGTCTATGCAACAACCCCATAACTTCCCACATCCATGTTCCTAAGAATCATTGTCATCGTATAACCAATCTCCTAGGTTTTGTGTGTGACCCATCTCAGGTTAGTAGGGACATCTTGTAGCATACCAAGCTAATATGGAACTCAATCAAGCCTATACTCCTTGTTGATATGGGTCTATCCACCTCTTAAGAAGCATCGAGAAGCTATAAAACTCGTGTACCAATTATCATGTGGCCACTATAGCTAATATGGTAAGTAGTTCTACCAAATGAATAACTCATCCATCAACTCATCTAACATATAGTGATAGAAATATATCTCAATGTGGTGTCCTCTATATCCTTCACCTATCTAAACCCAACCATATGCCACTAGATCCTTTAAGAAACATACCTATCTCTGGCTAACCAAACACTCAATACCTACATTTTCCCATCCCAAAAAGTGGAGTAAAATAGACATGCCAACAAACTAGTCTCCTTAATAGGCTAGAATGTGCAAGTATCTTTACATTTGGGCAAATAATAATAACCCCAAAGCAAATCTGATTATATCATCCATCATAGCCCATATCACTCTGTCTAAACCCATGTAAAATAATTAGCCACTCTTTTTAGGTAGTAATATGACACTTACAATATCCATAAGAATGATGGATTCTTTATCAATCAATGTTATTAGTGATGGGTCCTTTAAGGCATGCACATCTAGCCTAATATTAGTGTATGTCTTTAGTATATCAATGTCAATCTTCCCAAGTTCCATGGTAATGTATCTATAGTTTATCAAATCAACCAAAACTTCCTACTATTATTTGGGCAATGTCTAAAACAATCTTTGACCTCTCATAGGTAGCTTGAGGATCTACCAAGTATCCTCAAATGTTACTATAGCCTCTAATGTCAACAGGTAAAATGTAAAAGTCTTAGAGCACCACTACTCTACTAATGCACTCAAATAACTCTGATATACACTGATCACGGGCATCCATTCTACGTCTAATATACACATAATATGGAAAAATGACACCATATCCTCTGTATAGATCTGTAGCATCTGTAAACAATGTGAACACCAATCGTACACTATCACTACCTCAAGCCATTCTTCTAACCATATATATCTTCACATTAGCCTACACTACTATTTATCAAGTACATACTTTTATACTCCTCTCTCCTAGAGGTTTGATCAATGGTCATGCCATACCAAATGCATGTTTAACTTAAGTGTCCCTTAATAAATGCTTTTTCAATGAAGTCACTAATTTTTTGGGAAATTAGGTGAAATCAACATTTTTCTTTTGCATGAAAATGGTTACTTCATTCATTTTAGAAAATGGTCACCAAGGAAATTTGATGAATTCACTATTTTCATTTTTCTTGAAAATGGTGACTTTGCCTATTTTAGTGAAATCACCAATTCAATGATTTCCACCCAATTTTGGTGATATTGTCATTAATCTTAGATAAAGTCATCATTTGTTCAAGGTGAATTCATCATTTACCCTTCCATGAAAATGGCAACTTCATTGGTTTTAGTCCTACACCTAACATTAATTATGAAATAAATGATCACAAAACATGATCCAATAATTTATTAATAACATACATGATTTTAAGATTGTCTATTTTAAATTAGATGTATCAATATTTTTATATCTTATCTTACGTATGATGTACACATTCTATTTTGTTTGAGATATGTATTTCATATATCTATCACATATCTCAAAAGGCGGCTTACATTTCACTCATTTCATGTAAAATATAGATTACAGCCTCTAGAATCTATGAAATTCCTTACACATTTATTCTTATATATACAAGAATTAAAAATCTTACTTCTAACATAGTCAAAATGTGACCCTTATACACACCATGTTACACACATATTTAGGGTAAATTTTATCCATTTAGTTTCTAAATATTCATATTATTGTTTTAACTTTAATGTTTTGTCAACAAGTTTTATACTCATATATGCGTGTAGGATTAAACAAAGATTCAATCACATGCAACTTAATAGAAGGATTTACACATTTTTAAAAAAATGGGTGTATTTTTGTTAGTTTTTCTTTTTAATATTTTGTCAGATTATTATTATAGTCAATTATGCACTTGTAAAATATCCATGTATGTTTCAGATATAGATTGTATTTTAGTTCGAGAGTTTTAAGAGTGAATAATTTTGTGTCCACACTTGAATTATTTTAATTTAATATTTATATCTATATACATCAAAGTGGATTAGTATGTTTACACAAAACAAAATGAAAAGTAAAGTAATTTATTGTAAAAATAAATTTATTTGTAAAATTATGTTTATATTTATTATTGGTCTAAATTAGGTTATTTTAAAAATATTTGCTATTGTGATTCATGATTTTTCATCATGTCCTCTTTATTTTTTTCTCTTTCATATTCTTCTATCTCCTCTTGCTTTGATTTTATCTATTTCTAGTGATTTCCTTAAAATAGTATCAAACACATATAATGGGCCTATAGATCTATAGAGTATGTTTAATGGTTATGCTCCATTTTTATAAGTGATGAATTTCCATGGGTTAGTGGTCATGTATTGTTAAATATTTTGCTTGTTTTATGTTATTTTCTTTGACAACTAAGTCTTAATTTTAATCAAGTGATTTATAAATACATAAATGTATTGATATATTTAAAACATCAAAAAATCAATAAAATGTATAACGAAAAATATTTAAAAATCCAAAAAAAAATTAAAAATCATCTAACATTTATTGATAGACTATCCTATAAATGATAAAACATTTATAAAGTATTTATCGAAGAACCGAAATCTCTATAGAAATATAATATTAAACCCTCTGAACTTCTATAAACTCTCTCCTTTTCATTTATTTATTGTTGTAGAAATAAAATATTAATTATTTCCAAATTTAATTTTGTGGAATTAGAATATTAATTTGCTCCGCCTTCAAGGGTCTCTTAATTGCTAGAGCCAAATTCCGAGTCTCTCATGTCTGATGGCATAATTAGCTCTAATCAGCGAATATATGCGCCTCTCTTAGATAAACTGTAGGGATCCCCCAATAAAACATTGCCCTTGGTCAATTAGCCATGCGGATGTCATTCTCACGTTGTGTATATTTAAAAGCATGAAACGAATATGTAACATGTTTGCCATTCTCATGTTCTGTATAGGCTGTGGTAAAAAACATGAAACGAATATCTAACATATTTTGTTTTTGTTTTTTTTTCCAATAGACAAAAATTTTGTCATTTCTGAATTAATAATTGTTTATAAAACTTCACATACTCGCGGAATTTTTACAACTTATGGAATTAGAAAACTGATTTGGCACAACGAGTAGAACGCTTTGAATCAAAATGTTGAGAGATTCCTTTCTGTACACCAATACACACCATCTAGTTCGATACAACTGTGCTTGCTTTCAGAAGAGGACGACCCAACAGAAAAAACAGGGATATCAACACACCGGTTAAGATTGCTATATATGAAACCCCTTGGTATTTGGAGTTATGTCTGGCGAGGTGTGAATCAATGACCTCCTCTTCCTCTTCATAAATGGTATGGAGCTCATAAAGCTGTGTCTTCAAGGGTCTCTTCATTGCAAGAACCAAATCCCAAGCTCCCATTTCTGATGACATCGTATGTAACCTCACAGATAAAGAAAGCCAGATGATTTCTTGTGATAACTTGGTAATATTTGCACGTCTCTTGATAATCTGTAGGGATACCCAGATATATGCTTCTTGCACAACATTAACAAAAGACCAGAGCAGAGCAGCTTGACTAACAAGGCACTACGCAAAAACAATTATAAACCCGTATGAGAAACGTGTTGTGAGTATTGCGATTATTTTATTGTTTCCTATTGGAAGACTATTGGCCTATATTCCAATATATAATTTAGGATTCTAGAAACTATGGTTGCAAAAGTCGTAGTCTACATCTTTGGGAAGCCTCAATTTGTCATTGGCATATTCAATGCGTATATGCTGAAGAAACGCGTATTAGGTGTCACATAACTAATGCAGTAATACTTGACTCTAGTCAACAATTCTTTGTTTTTAAGTAGTCTAAAGTTTTACTACTTGACATGTTAAGTTAACTCAAGTAGGTACGGTCAATTTTGCTAGTTGACCAATGTTTTATTGGATATAAAAACGCACACATGATACTCTATGTTGGAAAAATAATAGTTGAAAAATTTTATATTTATGTTTTTATTGGATGAATAAACTTTTTCATTTTTATTATTTCATTTTAAATTTTAAATAATGAATACATCACTCTTCTCTATTTTATAGTTTACAATTTTTTTATTATAATATATTTGAAAAGGGTATCCTTTTATTAATAATTCGTTATTTTTCACTTAGATTGATTATAGATTTTGGTTGAATGACTATAGATTTTCATTTCTATTTGCTTAAGTTATTATTTTTTATTTATTTAATTTTTTAAGAATTTTTAATAGCATTAATAGAAGACGAGCCATGAATACATTAGAAAAAAGAAATCAACACATAGAACCCAAAACTAAGGCATAAATCCAATTGAAGGCATAATCCTTTTTTATTTTATTGAAACTATTAGTCATAACTAAATCATCCTAAGCAAATACAAAGCATGATGTGAAATATGATGTCATATGATGTGAGGGGTTACCATTTGGACTATATAAATCTAGTTTTGGCATTAAAATAGTATGGGAAAAGGATGAATAATGGCCTCTCTATAAGATTAGTTTTGTAATTTTTTTAATATAAAACCACATGATTAGGGTTTTTGAGATGCTTTAGATATTTGTGTCAATTCTAATTGCATATCCTTATGTTTTTTTTAAACAATGGATCTTGAGATACTCGAATAGGTGTGTGAGTTGAGCACGATTAGAATTTGTATGCTTACATGTAGGAATGGGTGAATTCATAGGATTAACATTAATATCAATAGATCCATGCTTGGTGTTTTTACTTCTTCAAGAAAAAGACATAAAACATAATAATTATGTCTTGTTGGTGTATTAGTTGTGGAGCTAAAAGCTTCACCAAATGAGCAAAGTTGCAGGTTGCAGGAATTACATAGTCACCGGCGTCGGTCAGGAGCGACTGATGTTGGTCAGAAGCCGACTAGGAGATGTCGGCGTCAGTCATGGATCGGCTAAAGTCGGTCAGGTGCAAGCAGGCAGGAACCGATGTCGGTTGCCTATGCATCCAGAAAGCTATTTTCGTGGACAGAACAAATTGTTTGCATGATAGGATTAAGTCATAGTCTTAAGTCCGCGTCTCTATCTTTAGTAAGACTGTTTTAGAGCCCTTGTTTAAGAGGCATAACTATTGGTTGTAAATGCATGCTCATGTTTCCTAATTTTATATATAGGATTAAATCTTCATAGCTTATTAAAAAGAACAGTAAAAGATATTGTAAGATAGACAATTCAAGGTGTGAATTGTGATTGTAATTGAGAGAGAGAACTCTTGAGGGAAAGAGATCTAGGAAGAGATCTGTACATCTGAGAGAGGTGTGGAAGAAAAGAAGTTTCTTCAATTGTATTCCTTCTGTAAAGAGTTTAATACAAGTTTTCAGGGTGGTTTCTTGTATCTCTTGTTCTTTGCTATTTATCATTCTAGTTACTTATCTATCTAGTTTAATTCCGTATTTAATTTTTTTCATATTGTAATCAACATTGTTGGTTGATCACCAACAAGTGGTATCAGAGCTCAGGTTGACTAACAGGTGTTTCAGATCTGGTTAGTGTGTATTGATTATAGGTTACTCACAGAGATTTATGTTTGAGTGGGAGAAGCAATGGCAGAAGAAAGTAAACTGAGAATGGAGAAGTTTAATGGCAAGAACTACCAATTATGGAGAATACAGATAGAGGATTATCTGTATCAGAAAGATCTATACTTACCATTAGGTGGAGCTGCAAAGAAGCCCATAGACATGGATGATGAAGAATGGGAAGTTCTTGATAGAAAGGCTCTTGGATCTATAAGATTGAGTCTAGCATCTACTGTGATAGCTAATTTATCACATGGAAAGTCAATGGTAGAGTTAATGACTACTTTAGCAAATTTGTATGAAAGACCCTCAGCTTCAAATAAGATATATCTTATGAAGCATTTATTTAATTTGCAAATGCAAGAAGGTGGATCTGTATCTAATCATCTAAATGATTTCCATGGAATTGTGAATCAATTAAATTCAGTCAAAATAGTGTTTGATGATGAAATTAAAGCTCTATTAATTTTATGCTATTTACCTGAGAGATGGCATAGCTTGGTAATGGCAGTTAGTAATACTACATCTACTTCAAATATTTTAAAAGTAGATGATGTTGTTAGTGTTATCTTGAATGAAGAAATTTGCAAGAAAAGCACAGAAGAGACATCAGGGAATGCTTTAAGTTTTGAGAGTAGGGGAAGGCAAAAAGAGAAGAGCAAGAAAGGGATTTCAAGGTCTAAGTCAAAGATGAGAGGTAGATCCAAATCCAAAAATGGCAGGAGGCCACAATGCTGGAATTGTGGAAAGATAGGGCACATAAACAAAGATTGTTGGTCAAAGCCTAGAGAAGATAAATAGCATGAAGATAAAGAAGAAGCAAAGGTTGCAGGTATTGCACAAGATGCTCTTATATTCTCTTTGCATAATAATATAGAATCTTGGGTTTTAGATTCTGGTGCATCTTTTCATACAGCGCCCAATAAAGAATATTTTAGTGACTATGTCCATGGAGATTTTGGAATAGTTTACTTAGGGGATGATGAGCCTTGTAAAATTGTTGGCAAAGGAAAAGTGTAGCTGAAAATGCAGAATGGCAACACATGGGTGTTGAGAGATGTCATGCATGTTCCCAGCCTAAAGAGGAATTTGATTTTTGCAGGGAAGTTAGGGGATGAGAGTTGTACAGTAACTCTCACAGCTGAATCTTGGAAGGTTACCAAGGGTGCACTTGTAATGCCCAGAGGTAAGAGAATATGTACTCTCTATTTATGTAATTGTATTACTGATATTTCTCCTTCTGTATTATCTACTTCAAATGTAGATGCAAAGTTGTGGCATCAAAGGCTTGGCCACATGAGTGAGAAGGGAATGACAAATCTTAAGTCAAAAGGTATGTTTCCAGATTTGAAAAGCATAGATCTAGATTTTTGTGAAGACTGTATTTTTGGAAAATAGAAGAGAGTGATTTTCTCAAGACTGGGTCAACAAATAAGAAGCATAAATTGCAGCTTGTTCACACAGACATGTGGGGACCAGCTCAAGTTGCTCCTATTGCAGGATCACAGTACTATGTTTCCTTCATAGATGATGCTACTAGAAAGGTATGGGTCTATTGTATTAAGAAGAGATCTGATATTTTTGACACATTTAAGATTTGGAAAGCTATGGTTGAGAATGAAATAGGCAAGAGATTGAAGTGCCTTAGATCTGACAATGGTGGTGAGTTCTGCAGCCACAAGTTCAACTGGTATTGTTATATGCATGGGATCCGCAGGCAAAGGACTATTCCAAGAACACCTCAGCAAAATGGAGTTGTTGAAAGGATGAATAGAACAATCATGGAGCGTGCATGGTGTATGAGACTGCATGTTGGTTTGCCCTTAGATTTTTGGGCATAAGCGGTGGATACTGAAGTGTACCTGATTAACAAAGGAGCCTCTACAGCACTGGATGGTGGAATTCCAGAAGAGGCATGGATAGGTAAAAAGATAGATCTATCATTTCTCAAAGTTTTTGGTTGTGAAGCCTTTGTGCACGTTGATAAGGAAAATAGAAAGAAGTTGGATGCTAAGTCTATGAGGTGCATATTTATTGGCTATGGCTCTGATGATTTTGGATTCAGGTTTTGGAATCTAGGAACTAACAAAATAATTAGGAGCCGTGATGTTGTTTTCAATGAAAAAAGTGATCTATAGTGATCAACTGAAGAAGTTGAATCAATCTGGGCAGAGCAATGGAGAATTGGATGCGGTGACGGTCCAAAATAAGCTCACCAACAGAAATAATCACAGACAGGAAAACACAGAGACCAACGTTAGTGAGGCAGGAACCGATGTCGATAGAATAAGAACTGATGTCGGTCAGACAGTGATCGACGTCGGCCAGTTATAGGCCAAGAAGTGACTGAGGTCGGTCACTGTCAGAGAATTTGGGTGGACAGCGTGTTTTGGATGAGTCTCAAATGCCCATCAGGAGGTCAAAAAGAGTAAGTAAACCTCCAATTCGATATTCCCCTTCATTATTCTATTTATTGCTTATTGATGGTGGAGAACCAAAGAGTTTTGATGAAGCAATACATGTAGAATCCAAGGATCAGTGGGAGCTAGGCCTGAATGACATATATATACACACACATACATATACACACACATACACACACACACACACATGTATATGTGTGTGTGTGTGTGTGTGTGTGTGTGTATATATATATATATATATATATATATATCTGTGTGTGTATATATGTATGTGTATATATATGTATATATATATATATATATATATATATATATATATATGTATGTATGTATGTATATGTATATGTATATATGTATATGTGTGTGTGTGTGTGTGTGTGTGTGTGTGTGTGTGTGTGTGTGTGTGTGTGTGTGTGTGTGTGTGTGTGTGTGTGTATAGACACACACACACACACACACATACATATATATAAATATATATATGTATGTGTGTGTGTGTGTGTGTGTGTGTGTGTGTGTGTGTGTGTGTGTGTATATATATATATATATATATATATATATATATATATATATATATATATCTGTGTGTGTATGTATGTATGAGAATAACATGAGAGATAATATTTTCTTACTAACTAAGTACAAAAGCATAAATTATTTATAATGTGAACACTTCCTTTTGTATCATTCCTTCTCAAGATTTTGTAGCTAAGGTATCTATTTTATGATAAAATATAAAAACTCAAACATCCAGTCTAAATAGATACCTTAGCTACAAAATCTTGATAAGGAATGATACAAAAGGAAGCTTTCACATTATAAATATTTTATGCTTTTGTACTTATTTACTAATAAAATATTATCTCTCATGTTATTCTCATATTTATTGATCATGTTGTTATTTTATGATAAAATATAAAAACTCAGAGGTGTAGTCTAAATAGATACCTTAGCTACAAAAGCTTGACAAGGAATGATACTTAAGGAAACTTTCACATTATAAATAGTTTATGCTTTTTAAAGATTTCACATTATTAACTACTATATCTATTTTATGATAAAATATAAAAATTCAGATATGTAGTCCAAATAAATACCTTACATACAAAATCTTGACAAGGAATCATACAAAAAGAATCTTTCACATTATAAATATTTTATGCTTTCATATTAGACTTCATCTCTGAGTTTTTGTATATTTAGATTGGACCTTCCTTTTGTATGATTCCTTGTCAAGATTTTTTTGGCTAAGGTATTTATTTAGAATACACCTTAGATTTTTAATATTTTATCATAAAATAACAACATGATCAATAAATTTATTTAGATTTTGAATACAATATATAATTTAATTGCATAGTGTAAGTCCATATTGTTTTTTCAATATTTCATTTCAAATCTCACCAACCTTATGAAATAGAAGATCAATAATTATTTGAGGATAAAATTTATCCACTTTCTTATTCATATAAGGACAAATTTAGATGGATATTTTGTGGTAGGTTTCCATCTATTAGTATTTTTTTAAAAGGTTGCACATGATCATCAATTTTATTTGAAATCTATTCCATATGCTTGTGGTTGTGTATTCACAATTCTCTATGATTATTTACTTATTGACTATATATATTTTTGGTTGAATATTTTATCCAACAACATGATGCATTTTTAAGGGACGGCATCAGTTTTTAGTTTTAAAAAAAATGTCCACCCTAGATCAAGATATGATAAAATAGAATGATATCCCTTTTATAGATTTTTATTAATATACTATAGATGAATAATATATAATTTTTTATTTTATTTTTTTATAATTGGCCTCACTTTATGAACTTCTTTTTTTAATATTTTGAATTATCACTAAATAGAAATTTAATGGTGTAAGTGGATTTTTGAATATCTAATGGTGAGATTTAATTTTTAACATAATATCATCTTGCAAACATAGAATTTATTCAAATTGATCAAAAATTATCAAATGGCAGGTGGAACTAGATTTGAATCTAAGCCTATTTGAGAATTAGACTAGAAAAAATAGTTATATGCACTAAATTGCTTAAAATTGGATAGGAAATTTATCCTCATACAAAGAAATAAGCCTTAGATTTATCCAAATGATATTTATCTTGGAATAATTTTATTTCATGTGAAACATAAACTAATATTCTCCAAAATATGATTTAAAATCTAAACTTATGTAGACCTCCAAGGTATGCTTCAATCAGAAGTGATTTGAACCGAGCATCTATTAAGCTACACAGTCATTCAAGAATTATGTAGTTCTTTCATTTTATCTCTTAGAGTGATATTTTTCATCTTTACTAGCCAATGGTATATTTAAATCTCAAATGTGTCCTCATAAAAAAGTATGTACATCTTGCTCACCATTTTACTAATGTGTGTCTGGTCTATATAGCATATTGGTAATCCTTAAAACATCTTAATATGTTTCCTCTGAATGCTACTCCCTGAATGGGGTTTTTTTATTTCTTTAGTTATATTTTCTTAGAAAATTTTATTATTTGGTAGAATTATTTTTTCATTACCAAGTGGACATGGAAGACACTACTTGAAAAGTGTATTGATACGCAGTCTCATTTCCTCTACTATTTTTTTAGGATACTTATTTTAATATGATATTTATTTGATGTATCATCCATATCTAAGATATCAATGTAATTTTTAGACTCATCTTCCTAATATTGAATCCATTTATTAGTGAGATATTCCTTAGGTATGATGATTATATATGTTTCGAAAGTTACACCCTCTACAAGATATGGTTTTATGGTTTGAAATGTATTTTCTATATCATTTTAAAAAATTTATCTCTATAAAAGATATATATCAATGAATTATAAATTATGCAATAATCATGATGCATCCTATATTATTTTGTCCCAATAAGAATTGTATGCATAATATTGATTTGAATTTTATATATGATACACCTATTGTAATCCCTACATCTTATCCACTTGAATATGTATTTTCATAATTTCATAAGAACACCACTGGTTTTATTTATCAAATACTATATTTCATGGGTCATCTTTATGGATGTATAAGTAAATACTCAAAATGAATTGTTCTTCCATCTAGCTTATTCATTGGATTTATTTATATGGCATTAGTTAAAGTTGGTGTTTCACGTTCGTTTAGACCACTTCTTGGAAACTTAGTTCCTTTTTTTGTCTAGTTTTCTATTCATGTGTGGACATAGAGTGAAACATGAGTTCCTCTACATATTTTAATATTTATGAGATACCTAATATTTATTTTATTATACATGAAAGTTTTGATTTACTTGTATAGTCAACAATTTCCTTGAATGCTCCATTTCTTTACATGTCACCAAACCAAATGTAAAAACTAATTTTTATGCAATTTATGTCTATTTAAGATGGATTTCATATCAATTTTGTATGTGTCATTATCACTCTTTGTGTGGATTATAATGGTGTAATTATTATACCTTTGAGAGCTCCATTATCCAGACAATTTTAATACTAGCTATTGGTGCTCCATTATTTTGGAGAAAATCTTATGACCTTTTCAATAAATAGATATTATTGTTGTATAAAAATATTTTTGTGTAACCAATGTCCTGTTTGTGTTTTTTTAATTATTTTGGATGTATATTGTAATTGCTTTAATCTATAAAGTGTCATAGATGATTAATATTTTGTGGGTGCTTCAACTATCCCATAACAATTAGTGTCATTCTTTATATATTTTACTTATATTGTATCTTCATTTCTATTTTGACATATCTATAGTTTTTAAGTAGTGTATTGGGACCACTCATATAGTTATATTGAGGTTCCCACTATGTTTTGCTCACATTTTGCATAGCCATTTTTTAGTGTAGATCATTTGACCATGTACTATAGAGGATTCATCTATTTTTTTAATAAAGTCTCACCTTATGATCACGTTTTTTTATAAGAACAAGTTATATCTCGTTTGTGTCTCCTTTTCTTTTTTTTTCACTAATATTTTATTAGTTAATTTTTATGTATTCTTTAGAACCTTGATAATGTTATTGTCTAACATCTCTAGCATATTGCATTTATTTAGTACTCAACTTGTGGATTTAGATCACTCATAAGAATATCATCATACATTCAAACCATTAAAAATTATGGGTGTATGTGAGGATATTTTGATTTCTTAGAGTATTGTGTCTAGCTTCGTTGACAATCCTTGTGGTGACACATCTCAACAGATATATCTAGAATTTCTTCAATTATTGGTATTCATTTGATAAAATTTATTTGTAGTTTTTAAACCTCATTTAAGAGATTTAACTTATCCTTCTATAGTGATATTATAATACATATAATGTCTTGTTTCTCTTCTTAAGTGATTAGGCATTGGATTTGAAACCAACAAGTATAGTTTTATTATTATTTACCAATTGGATAATCACTTTCACTTTTTGTGATAGATCACACCACCTAGTGATCTCTTCATTTTTGGATCATGCCATATACGAAACATTCTTTAATGATGGATCAAACCACCATATTTTAGAATATGGTGTAATACTTGTTTATTTTACTATTTTTAGAGATTCCTTGTGTTATATGTCATCCCCTCCTATAACTTGCATTGTTTTATTATTACATGGAAGACCTTTATATTGTGTCTCACTTTTTATATTGCATTTCATTGTACATTGGGTATTCATTAAGCCTAGTTTATATGACACATTTCAGATTCATTTTCACCTTCTTATTTATAGACCTCCCTAAGCTTTGCATAAGGGGTTACTTGGAAATTATTCTATACACACTTAAATTGAGTTATCTTATGATAACATATTTATGATTTGTATCCATAGTCAAAATTATATAGGCTCTAAAAGGGATAAGTGAGAATTTAAGGGTCACACAACTTATCAATGCCACCTCTACGTTGTCCAATCGTATGTGCTATTTAAGTGACCAATAGGGAAACATGATTTTATTCTTTCATAAGTTATTTACAACTCAAAATTCTATTTTATATTGATATCATTCAGATGTATCTCACTTATTCATTCTGATGTGATAGATGCACTATGGAGTAAATTGTTTTTATCCCTTTTTTTATCCATAAGTAGGGTTTTTTAGATCTAATAGTGTGAATGGATTTTGAGGATTTTCTTTGTCTTCATGTTTTTAGATTTATTTCTCACATGGTGACAAGAGAATTTTTTAAATAAGGGCTTTATGTGCATTAAAATTTATGTGTAAAATAATGTGTATTCATCTCATCGACTATTCAGAGTGGATTTCAAATATTGTTATAATTATCAAGAAACCATAAGGAATTAGACTATGTACCAATTCTTGAGACATCAACAAAGCCTACTCAATGGATGAATTTACTCTACCAAATATTGACATGATTTTAGACTCTATAACTAGGTATGAGATGTTTTCTCTAATGGATGGTTTCTTAGGGTAAAATCATATTAATATAACACCAAAAGACCAACATAAGATAAATTTCACCTCTTTGGGGAATATTTTTTTCTCAGGTAATTATTTTTGATATTAAGAATGATGGTGCCACATCTGAGCATACAATTACTCACATATTTCAAGACATGATGTGTGATATTAATAAGAATTATGTTGAGTATAATTTTGGTAAACATAAGACCAAATTAGGCCATTTCAATGTGTTTTGTGGAATATTTGAATGCCTATGTAAGTATAAAGTAAGGGTTGACCCCCAAAAATGCATATTTGATGTCACTTTAGAAAAATTTATAGGCATCATTATCTCTCACATGGGAATTAAAGTTGATCTATAAAAGGTTAAGGCCCTTAGTGAGATGTCATTATCATATATTTTGAAGTAATTCCACAATTTGTAGGGTTGTATATAGTCCATCAGGGGCTTCATTTCTCAACTGGCTAGCAAATTCCATCCATTTACTCACTTATTTAAGAAGGGAAGCACATTTTCATGAAATTATCATTGACATAAGGAATTTTAACATTTGGAAGTAAAATTGTCCAATCCACCTATTATATTATCATTTATGATGGAAATTTTGTCACTACTCTACCTATATGCAACTAAAATGCCTCGAGGGTAATTTTGTCATACCATGATGAGCAAATAAAGGAACATGCCATGTAGTACCTAAGTTGTACATTGGACACATAAGAACACAATTATATCCCTATAGATGAACATTTTTTAGTTATGGTACTCATAGCTGAGAAACTAGGAGACTACATGCTTAATAATAATACAATTATCATTGTCAAAGCAGATTTGCTCAATTGTTTACTTTCAAAAATAGATTTACATGGTTGCATGGCTAAATCAATCATGTTTGTAAGTGATTCAAGTATTTAAAATGTATTTGAAAATGCCATCAAGGGATGAGTAACTGTATACTAGCTTGTCGATGCTCCCATTAGCAACACTCCACCACTCATATTTGGATTTTTAGATGAGTCTATCTAAACCATATAAAAAACACCTCCTAAAGAAAAAAAATGGAAACTTTATTTTGATGTTTCCTTCACTTATTATGGATAGGGAAGAAGATGTTATTTTATCAAATCTCATGTATATATCATTTTTAAGTCCTTCCATATCAGATTTCCTTGTACCAACAACATTACTGAATATTAGGTAGTTATTGTAGAGATTCATATAGGAGTATAGTGGAATATATAACATATAATATTTCATGGGGATTATTAAATTATCATTAATCAAGTTACATAATAATTTTATACCAAATATGAAAAGTTTTGTGCTCTATAAAGCCATGGTAGACACCTTCAAATAATAATTTATTCATTTTTAGTTTGAGTAAATACCTTGGGTTATTAACAAAACTACAAATGTCATTTACATAATTGGCTCTCTGACATAAATTATAGACAAGTAGAGATTATTATTTCCTCATTGAACATCTTATCCCACCAACTCATGAACCTTTGACCATTGAGGTGATCTGTGATATTTTTGGTCCTAATTCCACCTAGTATAGTGAAGCATATAATCACCTTCATGACCAAGTAATTCCACCTAACATTTATTGAAAAACATAAGAATATTTCATCTAGGAAACCTCTCATTATACCTTAAGTTGACCTACACTTTATCATAGAAGCTTTTATACAACTTTGATTCACTATCTAACCTTGACATAATCTAGATTAGTACTAGGGGAAGTCCACAAAGGGGTTTGTGGTGCCCACACTAATGTGGCCATCCTTACCAAAATAATATTGTGTACTAGTTCTTATTGCTTGACCATGAAAGTAGACACAATTAATTATGTTAAAATGTATAAACAATGTCAGGATCATGCCAATTTGATGCGAATCCAACTCAAACACTCAAA
Organism: Torreya grandis; assembly: GCA_037957365.1. Lineage (NCBI taxonomy): Eukaryota > Viridiplantae > Streptophyta > Pinopsida > Cupressales > Taxaceae > Torreya > Torreya grandis. The sequence continues at coordinate 145,041 of JARHVA010004336.1, read as the reverse complement.
CCACTGACCATAACATTATTATTTTAAACATGGTTAATCAAATCCATAGGATAGATCAACCTACCTCTTCAGATGACCATAAACATATTCTTACCACCACATAGTGCATCACTAAGTGGGTGGAAACCAATACACTAAGCTACATAATAGGTAAAAAATATCCAAATTAATTTTAATCAACTAATTTGCCAATATGGTATCCCCTCTGATGTTATTTATAATAATGGCAGTTCATTCAAGAACAAGGATGTCAAATCCCTTTGTGATAAATATATTATTACCCTACATTTTCCACACCATATTACCTAAAATAAAAAGGCCAAGTAGAGGCATCTAACAAAACCATTGTCAAGATCCTCAATAAAATTATCAAAGATGCTAGCCATAACTAGCACTTACAAATCTTTAGTTTTATCTAGGCTTACTAAACTAATTTATACACTCCAACTAGAACCATAGTGTATTCCCTAGTTTATGGTACTAAGAACATTCCTCCTATCAATGTTGAGTTGCCTTATCCACACATTTCATTGAAACATATCCTTAATAATGAGGATTACAATGTAACTCATATTTTAGAGTTATAAGTATTGGAAAAAAAATGCATGGACACCTTGAATTGCCTTCAAACATAACAAAATAGCCTATGTGGTCAATACAATAGGAGATTTTGACACTAAGAATTTGAACTTATGATCTTTTACTTAAGGAAAACTAGAAAACACCAATGCTAAACATAAGAAAAAAGGCAATTTTAAGCCTAATTGTGTAGGACCCTATGTAATTATCTCTGACTATAGTTGTGGGGCATAAGGGTTGACTACACTAGAATGAAATGAAATAAAATTGAATAACCAATGAAAATAATAAACCTAAAGCACTTTTTTCACTTGAGTGTCCTAGAATATTGTCTATCAGGATTGATTTCTTTATGTCATGACCATTCACTTCGATACTATATTGTTACTTGTGCCTTTATTATTTACCCTAGGTATTAGTTTTTAATTCCTCATTTTAACTTGGTTATAATTCATTTGTACTTCATACAATGTCAATGGTTGGGTTCAACATTAGTTATCAGCAGCTGATTCAGGTTGGAACCTATTCATTTCATTCTTTAGTGGAGTTTCCTTTAGGCACCAGGATAGTGGGATCGGAAATTGCATTCTTCACTTTTGCTAGTTCTATATCATTATATCTTCCTATGTTGTTATACCATTATTCTACTTAATTATTAATGACCTTCCTATTAATTAGTCATATTCCTTATTTTATGGGTGAACTACAATGGATTGAGGTCCATTTAGAGTATGTAGGTAGTACTTAATATTTTATAAAGTTAGTATGACCACCCTTATTCTCATACTCTCATTGTTTTTTAAGAAACGTAATCCAATGCTATCAGTATTTTTTGAGTTAGGTCATTCTGTATCTCATAATTATCCACTTAGCTAACATTCGTAACAAACCCAAAAACATAAAAAGATGGCAAAAAATTATTAAACAAGCCTCCAACATTAGGCCATTGAGATTATACCTAAAGATTCTTAGGGGGTGCATCTCCTAGTGAGTTTGTATAACTAAAGCTTTAACATAGATCACATCATGACCATTTCCATTTTTCTTTTCCATTTTAAGATCATGTTCCTTCCAATAATTTTGAGAACTACATTGGCTTGAGGTATGCACAGACTATGTAGGCAACACTTGAATACATGGAGCATCCCAAGTTAGTTTAGCTTATCTTGGTTATTGATTTCATTAACTAGTTTTATTGATCATTCCTTATTATAGGTTTTATTTCTAAACTCCCTCACCATTTTATAAGTTATTTATGCTCTCACCATTTTATGAGTTTCTCATTTATTCTCTCGACCTTTTGCAATCATATTCTTATTTTAAGCCTTAGAGATAATTAACACTATGAATTATTAACCAAGTTTATTTGTGAACACTTTCCTTTTATCTTTTATTGTTATTTTAGATTGAAGTACACCCTCGTAATTTTAAAAATTCCTATGCCTAACATTATCACAATCATTAGTGTCACCCACTTTTATTTTGCACTCTTGTCATCTTACCAGTCCATTCCTATTTTCCTCTATTATCAATTTATTTTACTTAGCATCAATTTTATTCTCTTCTCAAATCTTGTGATAATTAAATTAGGAATAATGTCCATGTCATAACTCATGTCCATGGGACTATGTAGGAAACATGCAATTTCTTAGTGCATTTGGAGACAACTCGGCCACCCTTTCCTTATTATTTTATTCTAGTTGATCTTTCTAGTATCTTTGTTCCCTATAGTTTACAGACAACCTTTTGTCAATTCTACATTTGATGTTATTCCCTATAGTCTAGGGGAAAAAATTACCATCATACATATATCATTGCTCCCTATAGCCTAGGGGAGACCTTTTTGCCAAGAATAACACTTCTATTACACATGCACAAATGATTAGATTAGTTGTTTGTTATTTTTTATTAGATTAATTATTTATTCATTTTCCTTAGATTAGTTTGTCTTATTTATTGCTTAGATTAATCTTTATCTCATTGTATCTTTACATTCGTTCATTTCTTATATATGCCTTAGATTCATTATGCCTTAGCTTAGGTTGTCTATTCTTATTTCTTGGACTTAAATATATATTGCATTACCTTAGCTTGGTTGTTTATTTAATTAGCCTTTATTTAGTTGTTAGCTTAATTTATTTTTTTAATTGGTTGATGACTAACATTGTTTGTTTCATTAGTTTTTTAGTTCTTTACTTAGGTTGTTTTATTTTTGTTTCTTAGGTTATATTTGATTTTTTTAATTATTTTAGTTGGTTGTTGAATGATTTATTTTATTGTTTCTCCCATTTCCTTGGTTGACTTAGGATTATTATATTCTATTTACAATTTAGTTTTTAGTAGCCATATCTTGTACTTGAGTTGTGAATATTTGTATTAATTCTTGCACTCAGATTTTTACATTATATTGAAACTTGGGATTTGATTGTTCATATCTTACACATATGTTTTTTATATTTTCAAATAAATTATTGTTTCCATGCTTAGGATACACATTGTTATTATAGTTATCTGTAACTATGATGGATAATATCACAAGATATAACAAAAATTAGGTCTAAGAAACTAAAAAAACAATGTTGTCAGCAAGATTTCCCCTTGTTCACTAATAGGCATACCCTAAAATAATATAAACCCATAATAACCAAATAAAAGTGACTATACTAAATTCTAATAAGGTCATTAATCTTTGAGTAAGTGTATACTATAAGTCATAAACATGAGTAGATAAAACTAGAGTCCAACATCTTATATACATGGCATATATTGAATGAAAGAACATTCATGTCTAAATAGAAATAAACATTAACAATGTAAATTAATCACATATAAGCATGGAGCCATGGCCAATCATGATAATGTAAATAAATTTAGAAATACATATATATTGAAATAATAATAGTCTAAGTAAAAGTTCGTAGATAAAATATGAATATCATATATCTCACAAATAATTTCATATACATTACGAATATAAATTTTATAAAATCAAAATATAAAAATACCACATAGATATACAACATCAACTGTAACTCTGTAATTACATAGGTCCTTTAGGAGGTGATCCTAGTGGTCTTTGTGCTAGAGATGATTATGGCAACAATACTGATTAACCTAATGATATTGTACCATGTCTTCTGGTTCTAGACCAAGATGACCTACCACTAGCCCTTTATGCATCTCATACCTTAAAATTAAGAATCTACTAATCTCTCAAAACTATAGTCTCATAGGCACATCAATAGTAAGAGGCCTCATCCTTATCATGAAGGCTCTCCAAATCCATCATAGAAAACCTTTCCTATGAGTTATCACCTAGTGCCTTATCTTGCTCAAGCCAGATCCTTTAAACATTTATTGAGGCATGATCCCTCTCTGATATGGCCTAATCCCTAGCTTCTTATATTTTTTCATGTGACTATGTCATCTATGACTGAAGGGTGGTAATCTAACCATCTCGGAGGATAACCTGGGCCTACAACTATCCCATTCTCCTTTGAGGACATAGATCTTGACTACTCTAGCTACAATCTCTTTAAGCCAAAAAAGTGCATTGATCCCATGTCTAGACATAATCTTGGAAAACTAATTTAATATATTCTTCATGACTATAACGTACAATAAATCAACACTTGGCATAGGGAAGGATTTCAAGATTACCTCCCCTCATGGGCTTCCATTGATCTGAGATACACATGTGAGTATCATCTATGGTAGGATGAAACCCATTGATCTTGTAAATAACTCCTTTGTCTAAATAAGCTTCTTCTAGATATAATACATCATGAAGCACTTCCTCATCATGGGTTAGGGGAGTTATTTCTATATTTCCCATATTCCTTCACTAAGCAAATGCATATGTAAAAGTGAATCTAACTCTCTTGTGGTTACCTTTGGGATCAAGTTTATGGGAAATCATATGACTAGACTCTATCTCTAGTCCGTGTGACATATTAAACCCACCTTCCACATCATCCTGCTTTAGTTTCTCTTGATTTTCCCTCTTTCTATGTATATATCTTAACACCAAATTTTCCACTACCTTTATATGCAAGAAAGCATGTCATTTCTCTTTGAGAGAATTCTTTGTCATCAAAATCCCTATCTTAAATATTGCTATCATTTTTTTATGCAAAAAAAAACATGTTTCCCTCTATTGTGATCCATTTCCCACATAAGCCCTACCTCACTTCCTAGTGTTACATCAACTAGCTTCTCTTATCTTTACCATTATCGTAGAGGTCTATTCTCTTTCTAGTTTCAAAACCCTAGCACCAGTTGAATTTAGGCTCAAAACCTTAACATCGAGAGAGCTCAATTTTTATTATTTCCAGACAATTTCATAGTTTTTTATATTTATGTATTTTCAATGACTATATTTGACCCTTGACTATAGACATATAACTAGCATCACCCTGATGGTGCAAAAAAATTTGGAGGTTAGTTAAACGTAGTTCATATATGGTTTATTGTAATAGTAAAGTACTCTAATTTGTGATTTTCTTTGCAAAATATTTTTTTCATTTGTGCGATGACAAAACTAGCACACCATAAAAATTATACGTATTTCAGTCTAAGTGGCATCAGTAGTAGGTTTAAAATGAGTCATTCCTTGCATATGCACATTTCAATCTTGGGGTCTAAAAACCATTGAATTTTGAGGATTTTAAAAATAAAACCTTTAAAATCATATTAGATAGAATTTGTACTATTATTATATTTTATTTTGATGGATCAATTCATAATAATACAAATTTTTGGGTGTTTCAAAAACTCAACATGAGTACCTCACAAAATAGCTTAAAACTACTATAAAAAAAAATTGTTTGAAAAAAATTATACAGTTTACAAAAATATTAATACAATTATAAATTATATGTAGTAATAAAGTTTTATTTTATTCGATATCATTGTGTATCAAGGATGTCACACTATTTGTATGTATAATTTTATTCACAAATACATGAACTAAATCAAGTTGTGCATGGACTTAAACAACTAATTGATGATTAAGTTTTGGATACACTTTAACATCTAACTGATTATATGAAATAATATTTTAAATTTAAAGAAATGAACATTATTCAAATGTACGTTCAATTGGATGAAAAAGCTTTTCAAATTACAGTAAAGCTTCACCAATAATAAATTTTCATTCAAACCATAAATGTAATTTACCAAAAGCCTCTCATAAATCCTTTATTATATATATATATATATATATATATATATATATATATATATATATATATATATATATATATATACTTTTAAATTTATAAAATATTTGTAATTGCCGAAACCAGTAAGTTATATTCATACACGGTCCATCATCATATAAAAGATAAATCACAAAGTACAAAGCCAAAAAATAAATGACGGCAATAATTTAACAAATACACATAAACATTACAATAGGAACCCAATTTTGGGATTTTCTTATTCATCTTACAAAAGTCCGATACTCAGCTGTCTAAAACACATATTCTAATATTTTATAGAATATTATGTACAATATTATTATAATATAATATTATTATCTTATTATATTATTAATAATATAATATATTGTAATGCTATATTATAACATATATACCACCAATAACAATAACAATAACAATAACAAGTTGTTGTATAATTAATATTTATCAAATTTTATGTTTGCCAACAAATAAGGCTATCTGTCTCAGTAATATACAAGTATAAAAAATATTAAGGAAATAGCATATACACATTTCGTGCCATATTGAACATAAAACAATTGTAGAAATTCTATGCACCAGATATAAATGCTGAGCACCATGCTAATATTACAAACACAATCTCTAGAGCTTGTACAAACCTCATAGTAAGGAATATTTGTTTCTTTTATTTTCCCGTATCTTCTCACCTTCTGTACCAAGCTTTCTATGGTGGCCTTTTTAATCGTAGTGTGTTCTACAAAAAAAGCTTTCAGCCCAAGAAAACTGTTTCATACCACACATAGATGAGCTGCAACCATATCGAACAAGGTAAGTTATAACAACTTAGCCATATATTTTTAGTGAAGGATACAAAATAATATTTAATGATAATTATATTTAATATTAATTATATAATATATATAAATATTATATAATAAAATATATTTATTGCATTTATACTTTTTTCTATATTTAATACAATAAATATAATAATGTAATAAGAATTTAATTATAAACTATTATAATATAAATATAAATAATTCTACTCCAATGACTTGTTCATGTTTTTTTATTAAATTAACATTGAACTCATTTTTTATAAGAGACGGGATTAGACATTTTTAAGGGAAAACATAAAAGTTTAAGAAAATTCAACACATAGTAATAGTGACCAAGTGGCATGTTTAACCTTAAACAACTAATTTGCCTGCCAGGGGAGTGTGTAAACTATATCTGTTGCTTTTCTTTGACCTTTTTCTCCATTTTATTGGCTCTGGAGGGGAGAATGTGCTACGCCTGGAGAAATAGCTAAACAATTCCAGGTGCCACAAAGCATAGGTGATGCATATGGTGGATAGTATGCATTATACATGATTTGTATTTTTGAAGCTAATTCAATGGTATTGTTTAGATACAAATGCAAGGTTATTGTCTGTTTTTTTTCTTTTTCCATCTCTGTGGAAAAATTCTGACATTTTATGACTATATTTTCCATCTTGCAATTTTGTTGCGGATTTAAAATTTGACTATAATTTATAGGCAAATCTAAAGGGGTTTCTGGGGAGGAGATTCGATCCATGTTGCCACAGCGGTGGCCATGCCAGCTGCATCTTGCTAAATGGAAAGAATATAAAATATGATAGTGTATTTATTTCTGTGTTAATATCTTCCTCGTTGTTTGTTTTTATATATTTCTTCATTGTACATCCATTTAGTTTTTTATTTTTGTACATTTAAATAAGCATTTGGAGGTCAAGGGATCGAAACTTGACTGGGTACAGGGTTTTATGCATCCGGTTTGAGTATTTTGAGATTAATACTCATATGCTTTGAGTATTTTATGTTTTTTAACTGAGCGTCTCAGCATACAGCGGGGGTTTGGTTTGGTGAGAAGGGAGAAGTCGTTAATGTGTGTAGGATGCCATGGATGCCGAATTACGGCCCCCTCGTGTTACAGCCGTCAAAACCTGAAAATACACGACAAATCTGTTCCGCCCAAATCAGCCAACAGTCGTGTCAAAAATTCAATGGATTTAAATGGAATATTATTAATTTTGTCTCTTGCGAAATGAATCTTAGGGCTTCGGCTCTATGTAATAAGCCTCAACGTTAATTATACGCTTTCTTTGTTTTTATAATTGTGGATATTTTTACAATTGATCAGTGATTTCTTTTTCTTCAACTTTTTTTAATTGTTTAGATATTTTAAATTTTTATTTGGCTCTAGTTGTTATTTTTTAATTTTAATTTTTTTTAACTTTTTAAATATATTTTGCAAGAATTTTTTGTTTTTTTATATTTGTGAGAGTTTTCTTACTTATGTTTTCTTTCTAGATTCTTGCATTTTGTTTTTATTAGAACAATTTTTTGATTTTTTTGGTCATGTGTCAATAAGTGTCTCATAATCTATTTATTATTGATGATCTATATTATGTATAATTTTTATATTCTTTTTTATATTTTTATGATCTATATCACATGTCTATTGGGAAAAGAAATCAACACTGTATGTTACTCGTACTACCCAACTTATATCTTTCCTTTATTTAAGGAACCTTGTATTGTTTCTATACTATGTGCATATTTTTCCTTCGTAGAAACCATTTTACCTTTATGTTCTACTATTTTATTTTTTATTATATAGGATATATTACTCATGTTTTTACATTGATGATCATTTTACCATGTTTGTCATATCCTTAGATTGTGGTTGCATTGATTACCTTTTTCATCATAGTTTTACATACATTGCATAACGGTTTTCCATGTGAGACATATTAATCATGCAATTATATTAGTTGCATCATAAGCTCACATGGGGCAATTTATTAATAACATACATGATTTAAAGATTATATCTTTTTAAATCATACATCAATAATTTTATATCTTATCTTACACATGATGAAGACATTCTATTTTGTTTGAGATATGTGTTTCATAGATCCATCTCATATCTCAAAATGGGGCTTACATTTCACTTGTTTTATCTCAAATCTAGACTACAGCATGTAGAATCCATGAAATTGAGTACAAATTTATTCCTATAGATGCAAGAATTAAACCTTATCCTTACCTTGTGGCATACATATTTAGGGTAAATTATATCCATTTAGTTTCTAAACATTGATATTATTGTTTTAACTTTAATTTTTTGTCACCAAGTATTGTACTCATATATACATGTAGGATTAAACAAAGATTCAATCACATGCAACTTATTAAAAGGATTTACACATCTCAAAACAAATGGGTAATTTTTTTTTATTTTTTTTTTCCTTTTATATTTTAACAGATTATTATTATTGTCACTTATCTACCTGTAAAATATATGTGTATGATTCACATGTGGATTGGATTTTAGTGTGAAAGTTTTAAGAGAATAATTTTGCATCAAATTATTTTATTTTAATATCAATATCTACAAACATCAAAGTGGATTAGTATGTTTACACAAAAAAAATATTTCGAAAGTATATTAATTTTTTCTAAAAATACATTTATTTGGGAAATTGTGTTTATATTTATTATTGGTCTAAATTAAGTTATTATTAATACATTTTCTACTGTGATTTAGCATTTTTTTTTATCATGTCTCCCTCTATTTTTTTCTCCTTTGCATTCTTTTATCTCCTCTTGCTTTGATTTTCTATATTTTTAATGGTTTCCTTAAAATAGTATCATACACATATAATGAGCCTATAAATATATAGAGAATGCTTAATGGTAATGTTTTATTTTCATAAGTTATGAATTTTCATGAATTAGTGGTCATGTATTATTAAATGTTTTACTTGTTTAATGTTATTTTATTTGAAAATTAAATCGTCATTTCAATCAAGGGGTTTATAAATACATAGGTGTATTGGTACATTTAAAACATCAAAGAATCAATAGAACATCTAAGAAAAAATATTAGCAAAAAAAATAAAAAAATTAAAACTCATCTATCATTTATTGGTACTATATTTTATAAGTGATAAAACATTTATAGAAAAATTATTAAAGAACGAAAACCATTGTAAAAATATAATATTAACCTCCTCTAAACTTCTATAAACCATCTCTTATTTAATTATTTATTTATTTTATTTTTTTCCTTCTATATTTTAACAGATTATTATTATTGTCACTTATCTACCTGTAAAATATCCGTGTATGATTCACATGTGAATTGGATTTTAGTTTGAAAGTTTTAAGAGAATAATTTTGCATCAAATTATTTTATTTTAATATCAATATCTACAAACATCAAAGTGGATTAGTATGTTTACACAAAAAAATATTTCGAAAGTATATTAATTTTTTCTAAAAATACATTTATTTGGGAAATTGTGTTTATATTTATTATTGGTCTAAATTAAGTTATTATTAATACATTTTCTACTGTGATTTAGCATTTTTTTTAATCATGTCTCCATCTATTTTTTTCTCCTTTGCATTCTTTTATCTCTTCTTGCTTTGGTTTTCTATATTTTTAATGGTTTCCTTAAAATAGTATCATACACATATAATGAGCCTATAAATATATAGAGCATGCTTAATGGTAATGTTTTATTTTCGTAAGTTATGAATTTTCATGAATTAGTGGTCATGTATTATTAAATGTTTTACTTGTTTAATGTTATTTTATTTGACAATTAAATCGTCATTTCAATCAAGGGGTTTATAAATACATAGGTGTATTGGTACATTTAAAACATCAAAGAATCAATAAAACATCTAAGAAAAAATATTAGCAAAAAAAATAAAAAAATTAAAACTCATCTATCATTTATTGGTACTATATTTTATAAGTGATAAAACATTTATAGAAAAATTATTAAAGAACGAAAACCATTGTAAAAATATAATATTAACCCCCTCTAAACTTCTATAAACCATCTCTTATTCATTTATTTATTGTTGTAGAAATAAAATATTAATTATTTCAAATTTTAATTTTGTGGAATTAGAATATTAATTTGGTCCGTCTTCAGGGTAATTAGCTGGAATCAGCGAATATATGCGCCTCTCTTGATAAACTGGAGGAATCCCCCAATAGAGATAAACTGTAAAACATTGCAGTTGATCAATTAGCAAGTTCACGTTGCCGTGCGGATGGCATGCTCAAATCCATCATTGTATAAGCAAGTTTGCCTAAGGTATAAGCTCTCAAATCCATCATTGTACTGGATATAGTCAGAAACATGAAATGAAAATCTAACATATTTTATTTTTATTTTTTTCCAACAGGCAAAGACTACAACTTTTTAATATTTCTGAATCAATAATTGTTTATAAAACTTGACATACTCACGGAATTTTTACAACTTATGAAATTAGAAAACTAATTTCCCACAACGCGTAGAACGCATCGAATCAAAATCTTGAGAGATTCCTTTATGTACACCAATACACACCATCTAGTTCAATACAACTGTGCTTGCTTTGAAAAGAGGACGACCCAACAGAAAAAACAGGGATATCAACACACCGGTTAAGATTGCTATATATGAAACCCCATCGGATTTGGAGTTATGTCTGGCAAGCTGTGAATCAAAGACCTCCTCTTCCTCTTCATAAATGGTATGGAGCTCATAAAGCAGTGTCTTCAAGGTTCTCTTCATTCCAAGAGCCAAATCCCAAGCTCTCATTTCTGATGATTTCTTGTGATAACTTGGTAATATTTGCACGTCTCTTGATAATCTGTAGGGATCCCCAAATATATGATTCTTGCACAACAATGACAAAAGAACAGACCTTGACTAAGAAAGAAACTACGCAAAAACATTTATAAACGCGTATGAGAAACGTGTTGTTAGTGTTGTTAGTATTTTGATTATTTTATTTTATTATGATACTCTATGTTGGAAAATTAATAGTTAGAAAATTTTACGTTTATGGTTTTATTGGATGAATAACCTTACTCATCTCTATTATATGAATACATCATTCTCCTTTATTTAATGGCTTACAATCATGTCTACAAAATTTATATTGTAATATATTTAGAAAGGTCATCTTATATATATATAAAATTAAAAATGATTATAGGTTTTGGTCAAATAATGTGTTTCAAAACATATTACGATATTAGAAGGATAAACCTTTATAATCAAGAGGTTGTGTTTATAATGGGCCATTAACTTTAAAATCAATTTTAGTTATAAGATCTAATGAGATATCTATCTTAACCATAATTACAAAAAAAATTGAATTGCCTACTGCCATAGTATTAGACTGTGTTAATAGAAACTCACCAAGGGAATTTCCTACAACTTTTAAGTAGGGTTCCATCTAGAACTGGAGGGGTAGATGCGTTAATCAAACCCATATAAACCTCATTGATTATTTCTATGAAAGGGTTGAAGGACATCTATCATGGCTTAACCAAGAGGATACGTTGATCCCATGTATAAAATTAATCCTCGAAAACCAATTTCCTATCTTATTCAAGATTAAAACAACAATAAATAAGCCCTTGTCATATTAATAAATTTATAGATTACCTCCCATCAGGGGCCACCATTAATTTGTGATCTATGTTTGAATATCATGAAAGATAGGCTAGAAGAAATTGAACCAACATGTAACTCATGTGGATAAATATGGATATTACATGTCTATCAAATCCTCAAGCTCCTTCCCATAAAACGTAACTAAGGGGATTGATTCAGTAGTGAATAATGGATTCAATTTCTTATTTCCCATATCCCTTGTCTAGAGACAACATTTACAAATGTGAATCTTAATCCTCCTACAACACATTCATCATGGATACCTTTTAGAGCAAGTTTGGATGAGAATTCCTTCCTTTTTTAATGGAAAGCCTATCCTCCTACTACCTAATTTGCTTTGCATGGTAAATGAATCTCATACCTTTCTGACACATCCACCTCCTCTTGATTCTTAACTACTCATTTCATACTATTGTCCTTAAAATCCTCTAGCTTCAATTCCACTTGTACATGTTACAGACAATGGAGATCTTGCAACTTCTTTGTTCTTTCACCACAATTCTCCCCCTATGTATCCCCATCCTTAAAATCTCTCTCCATGTTGTAATTAATAGAACCCTTTTCCTCAATGATTCCTACCAGAACCCCAATCAGAATATAAAAACTAATAATTTATATTTTATTGGAGGTGATATTTATTTAATTCCATTTTCACTAATTTTTTGAATTTAATTATGGAGGTGATTTTTTCCCCTTATTTATCGAAAACTCATTAAATAAGTCTCATAAATACTTTTGTTGATGAGTAAAAAATTATGGCTACATATCCTTGTCCTATACCTTATTAATTTTGTAGTATTTATTCTAATTTTAGACCGTGTTACTTATTTTAAACAATAACTCCAAGCCCTTGTCAAGCAACACGTAATTTTAAGTAGAAGTATTGCTCCACTATCAAAGCAGCATCATGATTCTTCCATCGACTTAGCTAATGTCAAAACCCTTAGCATACCATACCTCTTGTGGTCTTTAAGGCACTACACTAGTTATTAGAATTTTGTATTATTGTATTTAGAAAAAATGTTTATGTTTGGGTGTGTCACACATTGGTATAACATCCCAACTATAACACTGGGAGCTTTGGGATTTATGCTTTTTGTGTAAAATGTTTCTAATCTTATCCTTGATTTGATTTAAAATGGTATGCAAAAATACACAAGATAGATACAATGGTATACAACATTTCTCCACACATGCACAAATAGTGGAGGACCATCTAGTTGAGATAAATCCTAGAGAGGTTATGGTTGAAGTTCAACTATGATTTCCATAGAAAAATCCATAGAAGGTCTATTTAGACATGGGGCCATATATTTTTATGAAAACTTTATTATCTCATTATAGTTGTCCAAAAAATGTTTGATGCATTTTGGTTATGGACTTGAGGAAATTTTCACTTGACTTAACCATAGAAATAGATATGTCTGACCACAATTAGGATGATGAACCCTTTGTGGTTACATTATTGGTATCAACAACATCATCCATGATATGGTATTTGATAAAAATAATGTAGAGGATAGGAAAAATGGTGTGGTCAATTGATGCAAAGGATGACCCCTTCCTAAAACATAATAATTTAGACAAGGGAGTGATAACAAAGCACATTAAGCTAATAGATCGTTCATACTTTATCCTTCTTAAAGGGGCATTTTTGTGTGTGAATAAAACCTCATTGGGTAATATAATTCACACATAAGATAATAAATACCAATTAATAGGTATCCCTAGACCTAAAACATGCAATAAATTATGTGTGTCATGTCCACAACTAATAACTATGTATATTTGCTTATATGAATTTCTGCATGTTGATCTTCTTGACATTACTGAATCAAAAAACCTTTGTAAATCTCCTTGGAAAATTTTGAACATCAACTAGTATTGTATGGTTATTTTTAATGATTTTAAATGTCTTCAAATGTTTTTATTTTGTTCTTGATCAAATGAAATTATAAATAAGAATTTGGACATGATTTTTTAAATCAATCAAGCTCTAGATACTTTTAATTTATAATAATGCTCCTTTAGACATGATTATTGTACTACTTATGAAGTTATATTTGAATTATATTATGTTTTGATTTTTGTTATCTATCAACCATGTAAATTCACACAGTGTACTCTTCTTCTGACATGAAATTATGATGCTTTCAATATAATGTAATGATTCTATGGTTTTCTAGCATAATTGTTACATTTAAACCCAATAATGGGGTAAATGTTACTGATGTATCAGATGCAGATGTTAAAAATCTTAAAGAATACCAAATATCTATAGAATCCCACAATAATACATCTAAATTGATGCATGCCATTGAAGTAATGAATCATAGAAATGAAGTAGAGGATATAGGTTCATTTGCAACACAAAGTAGAGGTTTAGTGACTAATGATCCCTTAGTGAGCTCTTAATTGATTAGCTAAATTGAAATAGATTTTCCTATCCATCCAAGTTTAGGTGAGGGGGATGCATGGACTATTTTTAGTAAAAAATAATGGTTTTGTGAAGAAGAACATGAATCCACTAAACATGACCCTCCAGTCTCATAGATGGGATACTCGTAGAGGGAAGTGTCTTGTGTTTTGTTTTCATTCTTGTTTGTTGGTGGTTTGCTATTTATCTATATAATTTTTGTAGAAGGTTTTGTTTTTTGATAGTATTGGTGTTATGTTTATAATTTCATTGTTATATTCTCTTTTATCCATTATTATAGGGTGGGGTCCCTTCTTTCTATGTCCATGGAGTTGGGGGAAAACTCATGGAAATTTCCCATAATGTGATCATATAATGTCAATATCACAATCATGTTATTGACATTATGTGATTCTATTATTTAAATTATGGCTCATTATTTACCTAACCATAAAACGATCATGTTATTTTATAAGTAATAACATGATCCCATTCCCTATGCCATTTGTAAAAAACATAAGTGAACCCGAATGCAAAATTTCCTCATTTGGCATTCAAGTTCATTCATTCTCCTCACTTTCCTCTACTGTGAGATCGCATTTTGTCTTAGTGAGGCCAAATTTTTCCAAAATTAATCCTAGGAATCTCGACACATCAGATAATTGATGATGCCACCATGTATAAGAGGTAGGTGCTAAAAATCTACCTGTGTTAACCCTAATTTTTGTAGTTTTTATTATTTTCATTATTTAATTGGTAATTTATTTATTTTTAATAGCCCATCCTTCTAACACTCATGTTCATTAAAGTAACACTCCTCTTAAACATCCACCTAACCCTCACGTTCCTCAACCTAGCCCTCCTCCTAACCCTCCACCTAACCCTCCTCCATTCCACAAAATCCCCTAGGCAGTTAAGAAAGTGTAGTTGACCACCTTATGGAAAAAAAAATTGAGATTGAATTTTTAATTAGGATATTTTGGGATCCCACTTCCACCAACATTCACCACACCTATCTATCCAATTCCCTAGATTCATTATTACATCAGTTTGACTCATTGAGTCAAATTGACAGATGGGCTTCATATTAGGATAGTTTTAGCGCTTATCATGCTAAAAAAAATTTAGCACATATGTTAAAGAATAAAGACATATAAAAATACACCATTTGATCCTTACTCATTGACCCAACCACCAATGCACCATTTTTATTAACTACTAAATGTTCACAATCCATCACTTACAAAATAATTTATCCATAGCCAATTTATGAGACTATTAGTAGATGGTGTTTAATTATACACTATGTAAAAATAATGAGGTCCCATTGTAGTTTTTGAGTAAACTCTACTATGAGCTTATCCTCATTGATATTCTAAATTATTTTGATTATAGTGAGTTTCATGGTCGAGTGAAAGGCTTTACATAGGATTGAACAGGTGAACATCATACACCTAATCAACCTGAAAGGATCCTTATCCAAAATAAAATTCAACCTAAGATCACTTATACATGTTAGCAGGTCATGGAGGTGAACACACAAAATACACTTAGTGTGCTCACTTATACACTTATTAAACATATGAGTAGGTTCTCAGAGCCCAATTCTAGAGATATGACACCTAGTGTGCATACCCAACCCACCCTTAATAATCTCATGGAGCTATATGTACTGGACCTTATGATGCTGACAATGTTGGTGATTCAAAGGGGTTGGTTAGTATACTTATGAGAGATAAGTTTTTGGCATGCACATTTGGTGTGCATATATCATCCACTACATAAATGAAGGTATATTTCATAAAAATGTCATTATAAATTTAAGATATATTTGAAAATTTATTTTATCTAATAATTAATTTCCATATAAATTAAATAATATATGTAATTTTTTATGTTGTAGGAGGAGACGGTGCCTTAAATGTTATATTCCATATTTGTAAAATTTTATTTAATGCAACCATTGTCTAAATATACATATCCAGTTGTTGGCCCTTCCATTATTTCATCTATTTATGTTAGGGTAGCACATTTTACATATAACTTATGTGAATGTATTTTTTATGTATGATTGTCCCATGACATCTGATATTCCTAGTCAAATGATTAGTATGATGAATTCTCTTGTTTATTCCCTATTGTAGATGCATGTTCATATAACTAAGCTTACCACTAACTCATTTGAGAGTCAAATGTAGATTTAGCAAGACTATAAACTTGAATTAAGTGGATGTTTAAATGATTTTTTATTATAATTTAAAATAAATTTATTAATAAGCGGTTGAATGTATTTTATGTTAATTTTGTAATAATACTTGTATTTAAATAGGTTCAATTGTAAATGAGCCATGAACATAGGACCCTAGTTAGACCTTGGATTAGTTCAAGGAATTCAAGGGATATCTATATACCAACATGGAATCCTAGGGAGAGTTTTCTTTAAGGAAGTCAAAGAGAGGAAGACTACTTGATGATTATGATGTCTTACATGAGATGTGTTTTTTTTTTTATGTCTATATGGTAATGTATGTATTTTTGATATTGTATATGTGTATATGACATTCATCCGACATTAGATACTATGTTGATATATAATGTAATTTTTTGGTATATGGGGCTCCTCGACTTGACCACTTATCATGAGATGGTAAATAGTATAAGGATCTTTTCCTCAATGCTGAGGAAACTCATGGATGAAGAAGAGAATTTATGAGGTATACTATAACTCAGGTTAATCTTTGAATGATAAGAAAGGGTTTCAAATGGAGAAACAATGAGGAAGGGTCCCATAGTTTATAGTGTGAGTGGATACATGCACATTAATTTCATCTAGGGTTGGATACACAAGCTAGTTATGGGAGAACCTATTGGGGTTGGTAAAGCTCGTCATATCTATTAAATTCAATTTAGTGTTGTCTTCAACCAAGAATTTCATGATAAGGGAGAAATATTAAAGGGGATTAATTTGATATGAAGTAAAATAGGTATAAGGGATAAAAATTTGACTAGGTCAACTATGTACTATAATCCAAGAGGTAAATAAGGATATCGGGTCAACCAGGTTGACAAACTAAGCTTGATAAGGATACAATGTTGTCCAAGTTGACTTTTTTATATAACATGGTTGGTAGAAAATAACATAGATTCATACATGTTGACTATGTACTATAAAGAGGGTATGAAACTGAGTTGATAAGGATACAGGGTCAACTAGGTCAACTTAGTCCTATAACCTAGTTGGCAAAAAGGGATATAAAGCCCTACATGTCAGCTATCTATTGAAAATGAGGGAAACACAACCTATAAGAGACTATATTGAATAGAATGATAGTATGCTAAAATAAGGAATTTTTTGGAAGCAAACATACAAACAATTGGATCAATGTGATTGATACAACTGTGCCTCAAAGCATAAAACCTTACACCAATGTTATCTAATGAAATTTTTTACAATACAACACACAATGATCATATAGAAAGCATCCAAATTAAAAGTAACTTCTAACTCAGTGGTCATCATGTGTGTTATTAGATTATCATAAAGTGTTGTTTTAAGTGTGATAGGGAAGTTGGCTGAAAATAGGGACTAGAAAGCAATCTATGGATGGTTTTAGGATTTTTAGGTTAAAAGAGATATGTATTATCTATGGCAATGCATTGGTATTGAGACCTACCACCACACGTCATAATCTCATAGAAATAAGGGTGTTGGGTGCTTTGCAAATATATACCACTAACCACATGTCTATAGTTAGCCAGAAAACCAAGTTGGCTTCCCCTTGGTGATAAAATCCAATTAGGTAGGCCTTGAAAAGACAAATGTTAAATGTGTTTTGATTATTGTGTGATTTGGTATCATGTGAAAAAAGAAAAAATGGTTGAAATGGATAAATAAAGATATAATAACTGTGATAAGGTGTTAATGTTTTTACAAGTCCCATGAATCCTTTGTATTTAGAAACTATTTTTGAATTTAAAGATAAAACCTCAAAATAGTATTCCTTTGTCTTATTTTGACTTGTTTCTTTGGCACCATGGCAAAAATCATAAGTTTGATTTCTAAAAATGGTAAACTATCACCTAAAGACTACAAAAAATGGAGTCGAAACATGGAAAATACACTCATTTTTAATGACCTATGGGAAATCACTAAGAAATAAACCACACCACCAATTGAAGCTACAAAGTTGATTGAATATCAGAAACATGATAAATGTGTACTCGCACTTTTGAAATCATCTTGCATTGAACAGGTAATCATTCATATAGAGGCAATTAAAACTGGTGCATGGAAAGCTTGGAAAACATTAAAAGATCTATATGACAAACAACCTTCATACAAAAATATTGACCTTCTTATGCAACTATTGAAAAACAAACTAGCAAATAATGAAGATATCTCTAAATATCTTTCTCGCATAAAACATTGAAACAAAAATATTGCACGACTAGTGGTAAAATTGATGATGATATGTTGATTTACATCACATTGAATGCTCTTAATTATGCATACACTAATTTTGTTGAAATGCTATAGCTTAGTGATAAGCTTAATGATGCCACATTTGACTCCATTTGTGAGTTATTAACTCATCATGAGAGACAGATTGAAAGAAAGAAAAGTACATGCACGGAGGAGGCCCACTATACCAAAACATGAAATCTATTATATGAGTATTAAAAAAATTATTCTTCAAAGCACTATCAGAGACAGAAATACTCTCCATGACACACTTCTAGGCATAAGCATCATTCTAGACATAGGGATCATCACAAAGGCTTTGACATCCTTATTCTTGAATGAATTTCCATTATCGTATATAATGTCAAAGGGGATACCATATCAGCAAATTAGGTGATTTAAACTTAATTTGGACATTTTTTTACCTATTACGTAACTTAGGGGATTGGTTTTCACCCACTTAGTGAAGTACTATGTGGTAGTAAGAATATGTTTATTATCATATGAGGAGGTAGGGTCGATCTTTCCTATGAGTTTAATTTACCATGTTTTAAATAAGAATGGTGTGGATAGTGTTTTGAGTGCTTGAGTTGGTCTAAGTAAGCTATAATGAGAGGCTTTCTAGATTAAATTTCTTATCTTTTTTGAGACAGGTTAGATGGAATGACTTGGTCATGAAGCTGAGTATATAGTTAGCTACACTAGGTGTAATTAGGACCAAAAATATCATAGATCATGTCAATGGTCAAAGGTTCATGAGTAGGTGTGATAAGATTTTTAATGAGGAACTAATAATCTCTAGCCTTGTCTATAATTTATGTTGTGGAGCCAATTATGACAATGACATTTTTTTGTTGATAACCCAAGGTATTTTCTCAAACTAAATATGGATAATTTATTGTTTGATGGTGTCTACTATGGCTTTATACAATATAAATCTAATCATATTTAGTCTAAAATTGGTTTTTAAATTGGTTAATGATAATATAAGGATCCCCATAAACTATACTATGTTGAATATTCCACTATACTATTATATGAAGCACTATAATGACTGCCTCATATTCAACCATGTTGTTGGTACAAGGAAAGATGATATGGAAGGACTCAATAATGAGATATATTTGAGGTGTAATGAAATAAAAATCATGTTCCCTATCCATAATAAGTGAAGGAAACATCAAAATAAAGTTTCCATTTTTGTTCTTAAGGAGTTGCTTTTGCTATGGTCAAGATAGACTCATTTGGAAATCCAAATATGAGTGGTGGAGTATTGGTAATAAGAGCATTGACAAGTTGGTATGGAATTACTTATCCCTTTATGGAATTTTGGTTGACATTTTCTATAATCAAATCACTTACAAACATGATCCATTTAGCCATGCGACCCTGTAAAGCTATTTTTGAAAGTAAATACTTGAGTAGATCTAGTTTGGCAATGATAATGGTCTTATTATTAAGTACGTAGTGTCCTAGTTTCTCAGCTATGAATACCATAACTAAAAAATGTTTCTCTATTACCATATAATTTTGTTCCTACATGACCAGTGTAAAACATAAGTACTGTACAGATGTTCCTTTCCTTGCTCATCATGTTATGACAAAATTACCCTCAAGGCATTTTCAATTTAATATAGGTAGAGTAGTAACAAATTTTCCATCGTAAATGATAATAGAATAGGTGGATTAGACAATTATACTTTCAAATGTTTAAAGTCCTTATGTCAATTAGAATTCCATGGAAATGTGGTTCCCTTATTCAACAAGTGAGTAAATGGATGAAATTTGTCATCCAATTAAGAAATGAAGCACCTGATGGACTATATCTTACCCTACAAACTATGGAACTACTTCAAAGTATATGGCAATTACATCTCATTAATGGCCTTAAACTTGGCTAGATCAACTTCAATTCCCATGTGAGATATAATAATGCCTATCGATTTCTTGAAGTGATGTTGAAGATGATTTTTTTGGGGTTAAACCTTACTTTTAATCACATAGGCATTCAAATATTCTATACAACTCCTCTAAATGACCTACTTTAGTCTTATGTTTACCGAAAAATTCCTTAGCATAATGTTCAATAATATCATCCATCATGTCACAAAAAATGTGAGTAATTGCATGTTCATATGTTGCACCATCATTATTAATTTCAAAAGGTAGTACTTGATAATAGAATGTTCCCCAAGGAGTGGTGAATGTTGTCTTGTGTTGGTCTTTTGGTTCTATATTGATCAAATTGTACCCTAAGAAACCATCCATTAGACAAAACATCCCATACCCATCTATAGAGTTGAAAATCATGTCAATATTTGATAGAGTAAATTCATCCATTGAGTAGGCTTTGTTTACGTCTCAAGAATTGGTACATATTCTAATACCTTCTAGTTTTTTGCTAACTAGTACAATATTTGAAATCTACTCTAAATATTTGATGAGATGAATGCACATTATTTCAAATAAAAATTTTAATGAACATGACACTATTATTTCAAAAAAATTCTCATCTCCACATTATAAATAAATATAAAAACATGAAAACAAAGAAAATACTCAAAATTCACTCCCACTATTAGATCTAAAGCACCCTACTTAAGGATCAAAAAAAGGATAAAAACAATTTACTACATAGTAAATCTATCACATTAGATAGAATACGTGAGATACTTCTAAATGAAATCAATATAAAATAAAAATTTGAGATGTAAATAACTTTTGCAAGAGTGAAATCTTATTTCCCTATTGGTCACTTAAGTCGCACATATGATTGGACAACTTAGATGTGGTATTGATAAGTGGTGTGACCCTTAAATTCTCACTTATCTAATTTGGATCCTATATAAGTGTGACTATGGATACATATCATAAATACGTTATCATAAGATAAATCAATTTAAGTGTGTATAGAATAATTACCAAGCAACCCTTTATGGGAAGTTTAGGGAGGTCTATATATAACAAGGTTAAAACTCATCTAAAATGTGTCATAGAATGTAGGCCTAATGAGTACCAAATGTACAATAAAGAACAATATAAAAATTAAAACACACAAGTATTACACCATAATTATAAAATATGGTGTCTTGATCCATCACTCAAGAGAGTGAACTAGATGCACTAATCCATAATTAAAGGTGTAGTATATGACACCATCCACAAATCAAGACATCACAAGGTGGTACGATCTATATGGATTATAATAGAACCATATAAGGAGAAATTAAATATTTCAAATGAGGTTTAAAAAATACAAATAAATTTTACCAAATGAATACGAACAATTGAATAAATTCTAGATATATATGATGAGACATATCACCACAAGGATAGGCATGGACTAGACACAATACTCTAAGAAAGCAATATAACCTATAACACACACATAATTTTGAATGGTTGGAATGTATGATAATATTCTTATGATTTTTATAAATCCACAAGTTGAGTAATAAATAAAGCAATATGATAGAGATGTTATACAATAACATTATCAAGGTTTTAAAAAATACATAAAAATTAACTAATAAAATATGCTTGAAAAAAAGAGAGACACAAACGAGCTAAAACTTGATCTTAAATAAAAGGGTGATTATAAAGGTGAGACTTTATAACAAAAACATATTATTCCTCTATAGTACATGGTTTGATGATCTACACTAAAAAATGGTTATGCCAAATATGAGTAAAACATAGTGAGAAACTCAACATAACTATATTTTTATCCTAATCCACTACTTGAAAAGTATAGAGATGTCAAAATATAAATGAACACAAAAAATAAGTAAAATATATAAAGGATTAAACTAATGGTAATGCGATAGATTATGTACCCTTAAAATTATATAGGAAAAGGGAGTAACACAAAACACACACATGCATGAAGGTATACATTGTTTGAATACTAAACATCCAAGACACTTTGTCAAATAATTAAATTACAATATACATCCAAGAAAACTAAAAAACACAAATATGACATTGGTTACACAAAAATATATGCATACAATAATAATATCTATTTATTGAAAATGTTGTCTCCAAAACAATGAATTGTGAATACGTAGTATGAAAATTGTGTGGACAATTGATCTCAAAGGTATAGCAATTAAACCATTATAATACACACAAGGAGTTATAATGAAGAATCCAAAAATGATATGAATTCCATCTTAAAGAGATGCAAATGGCATAAGAAGTTGTTTTTACATTTGGTTTGGTGACATGTCGAGAAATGGAGCATTCAAGGAAATTGTTCACTATAAAATTAAACCAAGACTTTCATGTATAATAAAATATTTCTTAGGTATCTCATAGATATTAAAATATGTAGAGGAACTAATGTGTCACTCTATGTCCACACATGAGTAGAAGACTAGACAAAAATAGGAATTAATTTTGCAAGAAGTGGTCTGAATGAACATGAAACGCCTACTATAACTAATGCCATGGCAAGAAAACTAATGAATGAGCTAGATGGAGGAACAATTTATTTTGAGTGTTACTAATACATCCATCAAGATGACCCATGAAATATATTATTTGATAAATAAAACTAATGTTGTTCATATCAAATGATGCAAATACATATTCAAGTGGATCTGATGCAGGGATTACAATAGGTGCATCATATCTAAAATTCAATTCAATATTGTGCATATAATTCTTATTGGGATAGCAAAATCCAAGATGCATCATGATTGTCCCATTATTTATTATTTATTGATAGAGATCATGTACAGAAATAAACATTTTTAAAATATATAGAAAACGTATTTCAAACAATAAAACCAAATCTTCTAGAGGTTGTAACTTTCAAAACACATATAATCATCATACCCAAGGGATATCTCACTAATAAATGGATTCAATATCAGGAAGATGAATCTAAAAATTACATTAATTTCTTAAAGATGGATGACATAATAGATAAATATCATATTAAAATATGTATCCTAAAAAACAACAGAGGAAATGACATTGCATATCAATATACTTGTCGAGTAGGGTCTTCTATCTCCACTTGGTAATGACAAAATAATTCTACCAAAAAATAAAATTTTCTAGGATAATAGAATTAAGAAAAGAAACAAATCTCCATTCAGGGGCTGGTATTCATAAGCAACTTATGTTCTATAATCTATAAAATAAAATGTTAGGGGAGGATCATAGTTCTTTTTTTTAATGTTATATAACTTGGTAATAGATTTATCACAACTTTGTTGCAGCTAGTTGCATTTCTACTAAAAGAGGAGTCTCATTGTGGTATTGATGATATATATTTATCTCCATGTATAAAGATGGGACTCCTTTAAAAATATGGACCTTTAACAATAATTAAAAAAAATCTGATTATGTTAATCTATTAATTCTTTATATTTTTCTTACTTTTTCTTTTAATGTAGTATCTAAACCTCAGCTTTTTTATTGTTTAAAAATTCTATCAAATATTTTCAAAAAATAGAATACAATATATGTAAACTCTCTTTTAATTTATAAAAGTGGTCTTAATCTTGGATTCATCTATTTTATTCATGGTTTTCTAAGTTTAAATAAATTATAAGTTACCCATTTCATTATGTTACTTCACATTACGCTCAATTCTATTGCATTACATTTTCAAATAACTCTATACTTTTTAAGAAAGAGAATCAATATAATATATTAATGTGCATAACATTTTAATCTCTTGTTTATTATTTTACATTTTCAATGTCAACATTTATTTCATGCATTAGAGTAGTAGGAACTAGACTTATTAAAATTTTGTCCTACAAGATTAGTCCCACGTTGATAGAACATCTCATGTTGTTCACGAAGTGTGATTAAATTTAAATTGAACACTTCTAGGTATTAAAAACCGCCTAAAACAAAATTAGCTAAAATATTTTGGTCAAACCCTCCATTCTTTAATGCTTACACATTCTAAGGTTTCCCACTAGGGTTTTATTTCTCATTTCAAATTTTAATAAGTTATTTTTATTTTTATGTATCATTTGCATGGATCAAACGTTATTCTTTTCTTTTAATTCACATATTTAAATTTTTAGTTTTATATACACTTTCAATAAATTGATTAACAAAATTTTCAATCATCCATCCTAGAGTTTATACAATCCTCACCTCCCTCAACTCAGATATTTTTTATTTAATGGATGAATTATTATACTTAGCAATGATTTCTTAAACACTATGTTTTTAATCACCTATTTATAATTTTTATTTTTATATTTACTTATCAATAATCAGTGCACACATATTCATTCTTTAAATGTGTACACATTCCAAGGTTTTCCTAGCTTTTGATCTTACATTTCTAATCTAATTTTAAGATATGCATCTTTTTTATGCTTATTAAATTTATCAATCAATAACCTAGTCATCCTACATGTTTTCCATATTTATATCCTATGCCAAAAGTGAATTTATGTGATCTTAATGTACTTTCATAGAAATGCTTATGAAAATATGGAAACAATAGGCATGGACAACTATCAATCAAGATGAAACTCACAATAGTCTCTTCATATTTCCTCAAAATAACACTCATTATAAACTTCTTAAATACAAATGATCATACCCTTTCCTTGAACTCAGATGCATCAAAGACACTATGAAATTAACAAAGGAAATCAAATCATTATATAAGAAACTTAACAAGACCAAAATCACGTGAAAACAACTATCCATCCAATAATTACATCGTTCTCCACTAGGAGGTAATAAATATAGGAGAAAAAATATGATCCACTAAGAGGGAATAAAGGTAAAGCCTAAAGTCATTCACAAAGTACAAATGTGTCATCCTTATCATGGTGGGAATATTAGATCATGATGAAGATTATATATATGTGCTCCATTTAAGAGAGGGATGCTTCAACATGTGAAACTCTAATGGAGTCCTACTCCACATGGGTGGTCATTATAAATAGTAAAATCTATCCTTGACTTGCATGTGTAACCCAAAAGTTAGCAGATTCTCCCTTTCATAAAGATGAAGGCTATTATCAAAGTGCCCATATGTAATCACACCACACTTCCATCATGCATGAAAAAACAAAGTCACATTTGGTCCTTGTAAGTGTTATGGATTCCCACACCATCTAGGCATCATGAATAGTGTGCATGACACCTCACTAGTGTGAATAATGTCTCCATATCCTCCTCCACTAGTTGAACATAACTCAAATCCTATGAGTTGTTATAATTATAATCCTATCATTTATTCTTTTCAATATTCTTTAGATCCCATTTCAAAATCCAAGCGTTGTCCTCTTGTGTTAATCCTTCCCACTATAATAGATATTCTTTATAGCTTCCTTGCCTCATGTGCACTATTTTTTTATCTATAATATCTACTATTATCTATTTTATTATTTTGAAAATGTGGATGCCAATTTATGTCTAAATCTTCATCCCTTTCATCTATTTTTAAATGGAAACCATATAATGATAAAACATTAACTATTGGAGAGATATCAAAACCCTGTGGTAAGCTTACCTCATAAGCATTGTCATTGATATTCTTTGCAATTTCGCATGGACCAATCTACTTCCACTTCAATTTTTTATTTGTTCGTGTTGTAAATATATCTTTCCTCAAATACACCTTCAATAAATATCATTCTTCAAATACATTTGATCTCCTCCTAACATCTACAACAGTTTTGTACTTCTCATTACTTTCAAGCAACCTTCTTTTAACTTCTTATAATTTTTGTATATGATTGACAAATGCTTTTGCATGATCACTAACTGTCTCTATAATTGGTAATTGTACCAAATCCAAAATTCTTATGGAATTTATATCATAAACCCCCTAAAATGGTGATTTTATTGTTGACCTATTCACCAAAATATTATATGTAGACTTAGCTTGTGGTAAAGCCAAGTCCCTATTGTCAACCTAGAGTTGCATCCTAAATTGAAGATGTTTTGGAATGGATAATCCTTGCTCTAGTTGAAATAATGGGATATTCTCATGAGGGTTGGTGCCTCAATGGTGAAAAAAACCTCTAGAGAAGGTTGGTTCTTGTAAGATGTATCAATGAGGATCTCAACTTCTATGCTACAAACTACCTAGGGAATAAAGGGAGAAAGAACTTGAAAGAAAATCTTAAATAAAAATGGTGATACAACTAATTTTTTTGATCCACTCAAATCAGGCTTCTGAGAACACTGATTTAGACACGGAAGAGGTAGAAGTTCAACTCCAGTTGGTCAATACACATAAGTATTTCATGAAAAGGTTCTATCTAATGATCTAATCTTTAGGGAAAAGTAGAAGTAAGACTGATGAAAGGCACTAAATAGCCACTGTAAACATAGTAAAAGATATTCAAACATAGGATATAACCTACATAGATGACTAGCTAGTAATTAGGTATGAATCCAATTTTGATAAGGAAGAAAGAAAATCTATCACTTAGGAAAATCTGTAACAATAGTACACTATACCGGCTATTGGAAATTGAAAAAACATATTCCTCTTCTTATTAATTATAAAAGAAGGTTACAACACAAACTTTGGAAAAATATTGCTTTCCAAAAGAGGATCCTTTTTACAAGGCTGAAAATCCATTAATATAGAAAATTACAAAAATCCAAGAGATTGGCATTGGAAAATAGAGAGGGAGTAAACTCAAACCAACTCAGCATTTAAAAAAGTCTATTTTATCTTGCATGAAAATTACTTGCATTGAGAAAAGAAAAATACAAAATTTGGATGCATGAAATCTATGAATAGATGTCTTGACTTGAAAGTTAGTCAACTCCAAAACAAGAGTAGTCAAATCCACTCAAACTGTTGAAATGTTTGAAAGTCTCCCCTTTGCATGAAATTAATACAAATGCCAAATTAAGAATTACATTTGAATAGTCAAAATGTTTCAAGATTTGAGACAAATGAGAATGCATGCATAGAATTTCTTTTGTTTAAGCCTTCCACCGTTCCATTACTTGAGTCGTCATGCAATGTGAGCTTATGTTTAAGAATTGAAGGTGACATGTTAGAATGGTCAAATATGGATATGTCTATTCTTGTTCATAGTTTTTTCATGCTATTTTATTCTTGGACTATTTAGGCATGTTCACTATCAGTATTTATCTTTTCCATAAATCTTCACTTTTTTCCCTTGAATGAAATCCATGAGTTTATTCTTCTAGGCCTGAATTGGTTCTCAACATTCCTATTCATTCCTGTTTGGACAAATATCTAGGATTTTCCTATGTATTTTTCTGTTCATTCATCTCAGGTCTTTGTCAATTATTTATTTCAAGGTTTTGTTCTTTCCATTTTCCCATGGACAAAATTTTTGCATGAATTTTCTTAAGATTTTCCCTTGGCACTAACATCCTTTATTTTATTCAAAATAATTCTTCTTTACTACCTTTATGTCTATGGATTTGTTCTCAGGTTTTATTTCCTTCAGAAATAATGTCTAGAGTCCATTTAATTTCTTCATTTCATTTAGATTTTTCTTGTTTTCTTCCCTTTTCTAAAGGAATCCTTCAGACAAAAAGTCTGAAGGAATTCCTTCAAACAAAAGTTATGAAGGATTCCTTCCTTCTTTATTTTATTTCCTTTATTTATATTTCTTCATATTTTTTGGAGGGCACCCAAGCTTTTTGATGTTGTCCTTCAGATGAATTGTTTGCATTCTTAGAAACATAAAGTAAACCAACTCAATGGGTACATACCCATCAAGAATTTTGAATTGGACTTTACCAAAAGGTAGGTGCCCTTCGGTTATTTTTAATTATGATTTTTCCCTATCCTTCAGACAAAAGTCCAAATGAAATAAACTTTGAAAATATCCCTCCAGTTGTGAAATAGCCTTTCAAAAAAATGTGCCTGATTTCTTTTAGACTTATTGTCTGACACCCTTCTGTGGATTCCTATCTCTTGATTTCCTTCAGATAAATTGTTTGAAGGAAATAAACTTTGCACAAATTCCACATAGTTATTTTTTCGGACTTTTACATAGTCCTTTGAGAGCTCTTTCTTTCAGACAAAATGTTTGAAGAAATATTCCACCTATTATAGACCAGAAAAATCTTTGGGAAGACAAAATATGAACTTACAGCTTGTATGTCTTGGTTTTTGGTTGTACGTGATGCTTAGAAGAGGATAAAAACCCTTTAAAACTATTGTAGATTACATTTTTAGAAGGAGAAAAACCCTCTTAAAACTACCGCATGTGCCCTTTTGAATGAACTGTATGCTCTATATGATGGCTATAAGAGTCCATCAAAATTTACATGGTCATAAGACACATTTTCATCATCATTTGCATGGTTGTATTTGGACATTGTGTTGGTTGTAATCAAGAAATCTCCTTGGAAACCTCTGAATGACTAAAATTCACCTAGATATGGATGGCCTCTTTGGCTTATACCTGGCTATAGATGGCCACTTGGGTGGATGTAAATGCACATTTAAGGACCCTAAAACTAATTCACAAGATAAACTTGGCACCATATCAAATTTCTAAATAATAGGGGTGACAATTTTCCCTCTAGGGAAAAAATTGTCAACATTTTTTGTGACTCAATTGGGAATTATGCCTACTATGCTAAAGAACTCAGACCATATAGATGCTATTCAAACTCTAAAATGGTAAACTTGATTTATGACTAAAAATCTCCTTTGATCATGGCTAAAGTAACATTTATCCTTCAAAATAAGAAGGGAAACACATGAAAGAAGGAAAAATAACTAAGAAGTAAATGTGCAAACAAGAACTTATTGGAAAAAAACTAATGTGATGGAATAACACTTGGAGAAAAACAAACTAACAAAGAACCTAGCTAACCATGATAAAGCATGATCTGCCTAGATCAAATGGGAAATTTTTGAACTCAATCCTTCCAAGAGATGGTATAAGTTGTAAAGCATGATGTTTATCTATCATAACCTTTGATGAGCCATTTCCCTTATCCATCAACTGTATTAGCATCTTCTCAAATGAGTCATCAACAACAATCCAATCACTAACAAAGACAAAATCATCAAGCATGACCTGATCTTTTTCATATTTCTTGTCATATACCACCTTATCAAGTGATACCTCATTTATGCATAGTTCTTGAGTGACCAAATCCTTCTTATCAACTACTGCAAGTTCATCCAACTCTTCAAGGAGCTTTGAGTAGGCAACCCAATCTATTGTATGAGCTTTAATAGGTGATTCTTGATCAAATTTTTCATAAATGTGTCCTTCAATAGACAACATGTCCATACAATGTTCTTCAATATCTTGAAGAGATTAAGGTGCAACTTCCAATCATATTATTTTTCCTCATTTTGATCTATATAATTATCTTGAAATCTATCTGGATCCTTCTCAATAGGAGATACCTGTAACTCACATATAACTTAAATATGTACCAGCTCCTCCACATCAAAATTAGTGTTCTCACTCTCAACTATAATTGGATTCACAACTACAAACTCAAGTGAAGTATCCATATTAAATTCTTCCTCAAACACGCCTGAAGCATCCTCTACACACTCTACAATAACTTGACCTATAGCTACAACCTCTTTCTCAATCCTCCAAAGAACAAGTTATTCCTGAGGAATGGAGATGGGGGGAGGGTGATGAAGTTCATTTGTTTGAGAGTAAAAATGAAGCATGGGAGTTTTATCATGATCAAATTTTGGAATCTTGAGGACAACCGAATTATCTAGGGATTTTTGGAGAGGAGGGAAAGAGAAACTCTTAAAAACCTCTATATTTTATTCCTTCCACTTAGCCATTATCTCATCAAAGTTTGAAACCTGCTTGTCTTCCCAAAAAAATAAAGCTTAAGGGATGATTGGTGAGGAAAGGGGACTATAGGAAGTTTGATTCTCGTGAATAGGCTCTTGAATACAATTAGGAAGCTCCCTTGTCACACACTAGGCATGATTAAGAACTTTATGAGAATAAGAAACACAAGATCCATTTGTAGACAATTGGTTTAACATGATTTTCTGCCTCTCCCAAACATCCATATTTTCCAAAATAGGAATACACAACCCATTTATCTCTTCTATATCATTGGACACATTTTTAAATAGACCATTCACTTCCTCATACTATGAGTTAGAACAAACCTTTCTTGCATATGCTAGTATTCTGAGCTCTATTTCAATCATTTTTTCTTGAAGGGAAGATTTCTCATATGCAACACATATCCATATTAGGAAGATGAAATTTGGTCATGAGACTAATATGGCTCACAAGGAAGGTAAGACTCATGCTCTTGATATTAAGGATTATGAGAAACTTTATAATGCTCAACATAGCTTTGTTAATACTCTTGATAAAGTTGATTAGGCTCATAAAAAGGGTCATAGGTATCATGACAAGGGTGACATGATCCATCATTGGGATGATAAAGAAACATATCATAGGAATTCTCTTCATACACAAACATCAAAATTCATTCTTGATAATGCAATAAAAATATACTTACATGGAAACTATACTTGAACTATTAGAAGCAATCGCTTGAGCTTGGAATCACCAAATACTTCTTGAAGAACACTATTGCAACTGCAATAATTGGACCTTCTCAAAGGGTTGGTTCCCTTTAGTACTTTTCAACTATGTTTTCCCATTTCCTTCAAACAAAAGTCTGAAGAAAATAAATTTTGATAATATCCATCTAGTTGTGAAATGGCCTTTTGGAAAAAATATGCCTGAATTCTTTCAGACTTATTATCTAATACCCTTTTGTGGTTTCCTATCTCTTGATTTCATTTAGATAATTTTTTCAACGGAAATAAAATTTGTACAAATAACACTTAGTCATTCTTTTTAGACTTTTACATAGTCCTTTGAGAGTTCTTTCTCTCAGATAAAATGTTTGAAGAAATAGTCCACCTCTTATAGGCCAAAAAAAATCCTTGGGAAAACAAAATAAATGAACTTACATCTTGTGTGTCTTGGCTTTTGGTTGTAAATGATGCTTAGAAGAGGAGAAAAACCCTTTCAAACTACTGTAGATGATGTTTTTAGGAGAAAAACCCTCTGAAAATTGCTAAATGTGTCCTTTTGAATGAACTGTATGCTCTATATGATGGCTGCAGGAGTCCGTCAAAATTTACATGGCTATAGGAGACCTTTTCATCATCATTTTCAT
The DNA here is from genome assembly GCA_037957365.1 of Torreya grandis. Lineage (NCBI taxonomy): Eukaryota > Viridiplantae > Streptophyta > Pinopsida > Cupressales > Taxaceae > Torreya > Torreya grandis. Next base: position 112,767 of record JARHVA010004336.1, on the reverse strand, counting down.
GGCTTTATTTGTACATTGCATTGGCTATAATAAAGAAAGCTCCTTAGAAACATATGAATGACTAAACTTCACCTACCTATAGATGGCCACTTGGGTGGCTGTAAATCCATATTTAAGGACCCCAAAATTGATTCACAAGACAAAATTGGCATCATATAAATGTTTTGAACATTAGGGGTGGTAATTTCTCCTATAGGGGAAAAATTTTCAATAGTCCCATAGATTTGGCTTCTCTCGAACTATGCATCTCAACAAATTCCCAATCTTATATTTATAACTTCTATAATTTCATCGATTTGTGGGTGATATGCACTATTGAATTGTAATTTTTTCCAAATTCTTCCACAAAGTCCTCAAAAAATGACTTAGAAAATTTGTATCCATAGATGATGTAATGGTTTTTATAATACCATGTAATCTCTAAACATCTTTATAGAAAGATTATGTAAATCTAGTGGAATCATTGGTTTTATTACATGAAATGAAATGAACCATCTTGGAAAATATATCTATAGAAAAATTTAGTCATTGCCTCTATGTGTGTTTGGTAATTCTAACACATGATCCATACTCAAATCTATCCATGGCTCTCATAAAGCAGGTAATGGCATGTACAATCCTATGTTTTAAGCATGCCATTCAGCCACTTGACAAATCCTTCATCTTGAAACATATCTTGCCATATCCATTTCCATTTTTGGCCAAAAAAATTATCCACCAATGTTGTTTCCTTAGCTTTACCAAAATGTCTAGCCAAACCACCACTATGCAACTCTCTTATAATGTTGTCTCATAAAGACCCAACTGGAATACATAGTTGTCTTCCATTGAAGAGATAATCATATTGAATAAGGTACTCATCCTAAATAGTACCATGATCACTTGGAAATGGATTCATACACTACTCAACTATTATGCCAAAATCTAGATCAATATCATATAACTCCTCAAAAAATTTAAATCTAACTACCTCATTCACCATAGTAGTTATCAATCCCACTCTCTTGATTAGGGCGTCAACTACCTAATTCTTCTTTCTTGATTTATGCTTCAATATAAAACTATATCCCTATAAGAAAGACATGCACTTTTCATGTCTACTATTCAACTTCTTTTGAGTATTCACATATTTCAAAGCCTCACTCTCAGTATATCGGATAAAATCCTTAGGTACCAGGGAGTGCCTCCAATGTCTCAATGCTTTTACAATGGCATAAAACTCAACATCATATGTAGAATATATATTATTTACCTCATTCAACATCTCAATGAAATATTTTATTGGCCTCCCTTATTGACTAAACACATTACCAATCATAACATGTGAATCATCGGAATCAAACATAAACACTTTGTTAAAATCTAGTAATGCCAAAATAGGATTTCTTTTAATGTTTTTATTCAACAACTCAAAACTTTTTATTGATTCGTTTGTCCATAAAAATTCTTTTCTTTTCATACAATCTATTATTCATGAAACAATACTACTAAAATTCTTAATGTAATTTTTGTAAAAAGTTTCCAAACAATGAAAACTTCTTACCTCTATGATGCTCTTTGGAATAAGCCACTTAAAAATTTTCTTTAACTTTTCATCATCCATTTTGACATCTTCTAAAATTACAAATCTTAAAACTACCAAACTTTCTTGCATAAACCTACACTTCTTCAATTGGAATAGAGTTTCTCCTTCCTTAACACATATATCACCATTCTCAAATGATTTAAGTGATCTTCTTTAGTCTATGTAAATATCAAAATATCATCAAAATAAAACACCACAAATTTAACAATGTAATCACATATCACTGTGTTTATCATCCTCATGACTATAGTAGGTGCATTACATAACTTTATTGGCATAGCCATCCACTCATTTTGGTCATCTCTAGTCTTGAATGTTATATTCCATTCATCTCCTTTAGGAATCCATATTTTATAATATCCACTCCTTAGATAAATATATGTAAAATAGTTTACTCCTGCAAGAATATCCATCATATCATCCAAATGGGGTATATGAAATGTATACTTAATGATAATCTTGTTGATTTATATACTATCCACATACATCCTCCATCCTCCATATTTATTTAGATTTAGTAATGTTCATGTTACATAAACACTCATTCTCTCATTTACTAGACCATTTCTTACCAAATATGTAACATGCGTGTTTAACCATGAATTTTTGTAGCATTCATCCTATATGCTACTTGATCGGGTGAAACTGATCCTGAAAAGTCAACGTGATGTTGAATGGCTATCTTTGGAGCTAAACCATATGGTATCTCATTAGGTACTACATCTACATATGATTTCAATACTCCTACTAATTCTTCTAGAATCTACACTTCTTTATCATCATTTTTTTTATCAATGAATAACAACATCTTGCAACCTTATTTTCATTGATATGATATTTTGTTGATAACATGTTCTCTACCTATTCTTCTTCCTTAGGAGGTAGTAATTCTAAATTTTCACCATATTTTATAAAGGTCTAGGTGTTCTTTCCTCCATCATGAATTAATCACCCTTCATATTGTCCTATTATTCCAAACAATGCATGGCATGCATCCATAGGCATAACATCACACCATAACTCATCCTTGTAACTTTTTCCTATAAAAAACCTAATAAAAACCATCTTTTATATAGTAACTTCATTTCCCTTATTAAATAATGAAATCCTATAGGGTGTTGGAAGTTTTTCACATTTAATTCCTAGTTTTTCTACCAACTCTTTAGACACCATATTCTCACATCTACCTCCATAAATAACAAATTTTCATGAATTTCCTCCTTAAGTGGATCTTGTTAAGAAAATGTTTATCTATAGCCAAACATCACCAGCTTATTTTTTTGATCCAGTACTTTTCTATGCACAATCATTATCCTCCTCATCATAATATTTTCACCAACATCTTCTACTAAAACTTTAGTATCCTAATATTTTATCTCAATTTCAACTAAGTTGACTCTTGGGTGGTCATCCTAACTCCTTTCTTGTCTTGTGAGGACACTTGAGATCTCTATGTCCTTCTCCACAATTGTTAAAAAAAACAATCCATGTTGGTTGCAAAACCACCCTCTATCACCACCATAACCTCATCCTATTTAGAATCCTCCTTCTCTTTGTAGATATTGGAAGGCTTATTTATTATCTTCTCTCCTCTCTACACCATTTGATGATTCTCCCCTTATATTATTAGATCAACCTGAAATTTTCCTGAAACAACCTCTCCCCTTTATTGGAGGGGATTCACCTCTTATTGGACTAAGACTAACTATTATTCTAAAATCTTGTCTACTTTACTTATCTTATGCTTTCAAGGCCAATTGATAATATTATTCCATGAAAAGTATGCATACTTAATTCATCTTGAGTGGAAAATTTTAACCCATTCACATAACTCATTGTCATTGGTTCTGGTATCTCATCATTCTCCACTCATATGGATAACTTGTAAAATTCATTAGTGTATTCTTATACACAATGTTCCTCCTAATTTAAATTATGGAACCTTACATAGAGATATTGTGCGTAATCTATAGGAATTAATTTCTCTCATGGCCTCTTTGTTGTCTTACTTCATGTGTTTATATTATATTTTTTCTTCCTTTTCCTCTTTTTCTACAATTTATCCCATCAAATAATTAGATTACATTTAGAATTGGTGAATGCAAATTTTACCTTCTTATCTTCTAGAATTGTTCTCTATTCAAATAGATTTTCCATGTTGTTCACCCAATCTATCAACTCCTCTAGTTTTAAGTTATCATCATAGTCAAGAACTTCAACTCTAAATCCTTCAAATATTTCATCCTAGGCTCGAAGTATCCTCTCTTATGTTCATATTCAATATTTATTAAATTTTTATTCAAAAAATGGTTCTTCTTTAGTGTTAACTTTGGTTCCTTTGTTTCTTCTATCGAAGGATCTAATCATCCTCTCTTTCATTGATAGTGGTTATTATTACAATTCTTCTTAACAAATTGGTTGTTCTTTACTGTCATATTCTAGTTGTCTCCTCATTTTATTGGTTAAAATCATAGTTAGTTACTCCAATTACCTATGTAGTTCTTGTATATTCTTATTTATTTTAGCAACAACTCGTCTTGCTTTTCTTCTTTCCATATCTTACATCTCTAACAAACTCTGCATAGGAACCTAACTTACTCTGATACTAAGTGATGTGCTCTCAATGTACTCTCACATCAATGCTTAAGAAAATATGTAAATAATAACCATGTAAAACTATTAAAAAATATGGAACTCACAACCCTCTATTCATATATTCTTAATAAAAACACTTCTTACAAACTTCTTCAATATAAATGTTTATAACCTTTCCTTGAATGCAAACTTATACAAGCCACTATAAGCTTAAAAAAGGATTTGAAATCCTTATATAAAAAACTCAACCAAACCAAAAGCATGTGAAAATAAATACCCATCCAATAATTACACCCTCCTCCACTTGGAGGAAATAAAGATGAATCCTTAAAACATTCTCCACTAAATAAAAGAAAAAGATAAAAGACAAAAGACAATCTCCAAGGACAAATGGGAATTCCTTCTCATGGTGTAAATAGTAGATAATAATGAAGATTATATCTAAATGATGCAATTTAGATAAGGCCCATTTATTATGTGAAACTCTAATGGATTCCCACTCCACATGGGTGGTCAATCTGAATAGTGAAATTTATCCCCCACTTGAATGTGTAACCAAAAAGGTCATGGATTATCATTTTAATAAATATCAAGCCTATTATCAAGGTCTGCACATGGAATTTCACCTCTCTTCCATCATGCATGAAAAAATAAAATATCCTTTAAGCCTTGAAAGGATTATGGAACCCCATGCCACCTAGGCATCAGAAATAGTGCCCATGACACCTTACAAGTGTGAATAGTGTCTCCACATCAAGAATCCTATATATAAACATCCTCCAAGGTGAAGTCTTAGATTGAGAATTGATACTTTTTATTTGATAAAAGTTCAAATTTTGAGTGTCTTTGCTCCTTTGAAATTAAACCTGTTGCATTCAATGTGGTTATCTATAAAATGATAATCTTGATAATGACTATGTCGATAATTTTATGGAAGATGCAAATGTTTTTAATGATGTTGATCCATAAATATTTTATAATATTTATAAAATGAAAGCCTTGATTAACATGAATCTTGAATTTTTCAAATCAATACTTTTTAAGTTTAAATATGTACAAAAATGAATTAGGTAAAAGTAACCTATGCATGACACTATTATTAAAAATGATTTGAATGTCTTTACTTAATATGTTGTATGTTTTACATATACAGTTGGTGATGAGGATAGTGATGAAATTTAACCCAATCCTTGTATTCCTCCACCTAGTTCTATCTCTTCAAGTTAATCCTCCTATTTTAATACAACCTAAGGCTTATATGGTTTTTCATATTATCAATTCAACAACTAATGCACCAACAAGACATAATTATTATGTTTTATGTATTGTTATTGGACATAGTCAAAATACAAAGCATGGATTTATTGTTACTAATGATAATCCTATGAATTCACCCATTCTTACATGTATACATATAAATTCTAATCATGCTCAACTCATACACTTATTCGAGTATCTCAAGATCCTTTATTTTAAAAACATAAGGATGTGCAATTACAACTAATGTAAATATCTAAATCATCTCAAAAATCCTAATCATGTGATTCCATTATGAAAAAAATTACAGAATCAATCTTATAGAGAAGCCATTATTCATCCTTTTCCCATACTATTTTAATGCCAAAACTATATTTATATAGTCCAATGGTAAACCCTCACATCATATGACATAATATTTCACATCATGCTTTGTTTTTGCTTAGGATGATTTAGTTATGACTAATATTTTCAATAAAATACAAAAGGATTATGTCTTGGATTAATTTTATGTCTTAATTTTGAGTTCTATGTGTTGATTTTTTTTCATCATGTATTCATGGCTGTCTTCTATTAATGCTATTTAAAACTTATTTTTCTTCAAAAATTAATCAATAAAATAGAAATGAAAACCTATATCAAGTGGAAAATAGAGAATTATTAATAAAAGGATACCCTTTTCAAATATATTTTAATACAAAAATTGTAGGCTATGAAATAGAGGAGAGTGATGTATTCATTATGTAAGATGCAGTAATAAAAATGAAAGAGTTTATTCATCTAATAAAAACATAAATGTATAATTTTAAACTATTAATTTTCCAACATAGAGTATCATGTGTGCATTTTTATGTCCAATAAAAATTTGGTCAACTAGAAAAATGGATGTTACCTACATGAGTCAATGTAATATGTCAAGTGGAAAAACTTTAGACTACTTAAAACAAAGAATTATTGACTAGAGTTAGGTATTATTCCATTATTTATGCGACACCAAATATGTGTTCCTTCAACATATACACATTAAATATGCCAATGATAAGAACAATCTTCTCGAAGATGTATACCACCACTTTTACAACCATAGTTTATAGAATTTTACATTTTTTTGCATTTATAAATGTTTTTGCATAGTGTCCTATTAGTCAAGCTACTATGATTTAGTATTTTTTCATTAGTGTGAAATAATCATATATTTGGTGATCCCTATAGATTATCACAAGATGTGGAAATACTCATAGATACCTGTGAAGTTATCACAATAAATCATTTGGCTTTCTTTATCTGAGTTGTTACATCTGATGTCATAAAAAATGGGAGCTTGGGAATTGGCTCTTGCAATATAGAGACCATTGAAGACATAACTTTATGAGATCCATACCATTTATGAATATGAAGAGGAGGTCATTGATCTTGGGAATTAGCTGTAGAAATATTTACCAATGTTTTGATATACCTATTTTTTCTATTGGGTCATCCTCTTCCCAAAGCAAGCACATTTGTATTGAACTAGAGGGTGTGTATTGGTGTACATAAAGGAATATGTCAAGATTTTGATTCAATGCATTATACACATAATGGGAGATCAGTTTCTATTTTTTTAATTTTTAAAAATTCTATGAGTATGTGAAGTTCTATAAAAAATTATTAATTTATAAACTAAAAAAAATTGTAGTCTTTGCCTATTGGAAAAAAATAAAAATAAAATATGTTAGATAAGTATTTAATGTTTTTTACTATAGCCACTACAATGATGTATTTTATGTCTTATACCATATGTAAAATTTATTTTCAATATACACAACATGAGCATGGCATCTGCATGGCAACTTGAACTTGTAAATTCCAAAAATTCTTCTTTCCATGGGTGACCATTTTTCTTGTATTTGGAAGGTCATTATTGAGGCTATAATGGTTGGTGGGTTTGTCAATCGATTATGATGGGAGGATAATAAAATGGTATTATACATTATACACCCCATTATATATGTTTGGAGTGCCCTTTTTTAGGTCAAGAATCATCAAAACTAATGTTATGTAACCACAACTTCAACTTTGACAACATTTATTATCAGTGATTTTGTGCTATTGAACGGTAGTAAAAATGTACTTATAAATGGATTTGAATGTCATGAAAGTGTGAACATGTGTAGTTTGCCTATATAAATTTGATCAAAATGATATATTACAACTGGAGTTTTCAAAGGTATAAAATATAGTTGGATCTCAAGAAGTTCTCTATTCAATGCCAAAAAGTTACATTTAAGGTCCTGTAGTGCTACAACTTGTGCCATAGATTTCTCTAGAATGTTACACATAAGTTGTCAAGGGTGAGATTATGTTATTTTAAGAGGTAGGGAAGGGATCTGATGGTTCATGGAAATGACTTAAAATTTTCATTTTATGTGTGTTTGAACTTAGGCTAAAAAAACATATTTGCAATGTATTGGGAAGGGTGTTATTGAGGCAAGAATGAGTGGTGGGTATGTCAATCGAGCATGACGGGAGTTTGATAACCTATTCCTTAACATTATCTGTCCCATAGAAGTGTTGGTAATTATAGTTTTTTATTAGGATGAGGTCTTTGGTTATTGAAACTTTACTTTGAACTAATATTTTCTTCTTTCACTTATTGTTAATCATTGTATGGTTAAATGGAAATTAATTGTTTTTTAATGATGTAAGAAATATGTGGGTAGTGTTATCCAATTTTGACTTCTAAGCAAAACTATGACCCCTATAATCAAAATTTTCAATGTTAGGTGATTTAAGATGTCCTAATTGAGTCTAAAATGCCTTATTAGCATTTATTAAAGCAAATTTGGAAATATTAAGGTAACTCTCTTTTATGTTTTTCATCTATTTAGGTATTTTAACTCAAAGAGGGTTAAAAGGGTAATTTTTGGTGCCTTTAAAAATGTGTCATAGGTGATTAGTGGTTTATTAATTTCTTTTTATGTGTCAAACACATTTTAAAATGTTTCATGAAGTTTTAGAATGTTTGAAGACCATTTGTTAGTTCTAAGGTGATAAAAATGCATATAAATGTGATTTTTAGATAAAATTAATATCTGTCAGATTTTTATAACTTAAAAATCCATAAAAAAACACCTTTAAAATATTTTGGAGAAGTTATATAACTATTACACCTATTAGAGGAATCATAAAAAGTCAGATTCTTGATTTTCAACACTTGTTTGATGAGTTAAGAGTTGTATGGACTCTTGAAGTCACTTTAAAGTGAAAATAACTTTAGAACATACTTTAATATTCTATATGTCATAAACAATATTTGTAACAATTTTCAAGCTCTGTGGTTGTAGTATTTTCTCTCTCTCCTTCATCATCCACTTCACAAGCTAGTGAAAGTTAAAATCAAGAAGGTATAGGCAGTACAGTTTGAGTTGGAGGCTAAAATTTTAGACAAATTTTATGACCCCTATGGGATTTTAAATTTTTTATTTTGTCATTGTATTGGTTCTCTTAGATTTATGAATAATAACTCTGACCATAAACTACTTTTTGAGAAATCAAAATTCCACAAGCTGAGTTTAGATTAAATTCTAAACAAACTATGATTTAATGGATTATTTAAATAAGTTATATTTTATTATCATATTTATTTTTATTCTTCACACACCTTCATTCATCATGTTGTCATGTTGTAATAGTCCTTTCGCAAGGAAAGACTCTTTTGTGATCAATTTGGAGTAGTTTTCATGTTTTTATGTGTTTCTAAGTGTTCCAACTAGTTTGTTGTATTTTAATGGTTATATATTGTTTTTTAATTTCCTATAAATACATTGATATCCTTTTGTAAATTTAAAATTCCATATAAATTTCAATAATGGTTACTTCTTCATTCACTCTTGGGACTATGTTATGTGTGTGCATCACAGACTGAGTTGGAAGTGATTTAATATTTTTTTCATGTATTTTGGGAGTGTGTATTTATATTAATATGTTGGTACAATTATTATAATTCTCTTTAATTCATAGTTACCATGTTTCACTCTCTAAGGTTTCAATACTTTCAAGTATTGTTAAATAGTCATTTTCAACAATTTGTAAGTCTGTAACTTAAATGGAGGTTCATGGTTACAATGTATCAAGAAGGTTGTCTATGCCATAAAAAAAAGGTCATGGTTAAATATTATAATTTTCATAGACATACAAGGATATCTAAGGAATTTGAAGATCATAACTGAGTTGAAGTCCAAGGTAACTATCTATGTTTACACCTGCAGTCAATAGTGAAAGAATAATTCTTGAAATAGAGTAATATGGTGGAGTAAAAGGGTTTTAAAACTTATATAAATAATTAAAATATTTTTAAAAATTAATTATAGCTTAGGATATTCAATTTTGTAGTGATAAATGCATTAAAGCATAGCTAAATCCATAAATGTAGTCAATTATCCAAAAGGAGAACCTACAACTAGCTAGAAATTAGATTTGGCTAGTACCGATCATAAATTTTGGAGTTCCATTAAACTATAGTGTGTATTAAGACTTAAATAAAAATAAAATATAACAATCTAGTGGTTAGGTCTAGAGACAAGTCTTACAGACCTAAAAGGCTATGAATATCACTTCATACTCAAAACTTATCATAACAACTACCTATAGCTAGCCAGTTGAGGTAATTGACCATAGATAATGATGTAGGAAAGTTTTTAGGTTTAAATAAATTAAAATAAACTTGAGGTATCAAAAAAAATAGGAGTGAGTCATTGAGAATGATGGATATTGGTTTTGGTTTCAATGAACTCTTTAAACTCAGTCAACTATGTAAAAATATTACTAACAACCAGTCATTTGGGAAGACTATGTTTTCATATCAATGTTGATGGAAACATTTAAGTTTTAAGTAATTTTAAGTAATTTTTAAATCAATAATTTCATAAAAGGTTTGAAGGGTTTTAAGGCTTCAATAGGGTTCTTCAAACTTCAAGTAGGCAGTCACAGTCCCAAAAATACCAACATCAACAGTTGGTTTATTTGGATAACTCAAAGTTCAAGATTGAGATTATGTTTTTGTAAATTATTTGTAGTTCATAAATTAAACAAAATTTATTAATCCACTTATTATAAATATTTATTAATAGATGGAATGAACAATAGTTTTCACAAATCATATTGCATACACACAAGTCTGCCTTGGGAGAATTAAGAGTGCTTGTTTGAGAGGGTAGATGTTGTGGAGACCTAAGAGGGAAGTAAAAATTTTGAGTATTATTTTCACATTGACTTATAAAATAAAATTAATCTCAAGATAATGTGAGGTTAAAATTCAATCACAATATACTCTACCCACTCAATCAAAATATGCATAGCCAGCCTATTCTTTAGAGGTCTATGAAAGTTGTTGAGGTTAAACTATAGAGATTTATTAAAGAGATAAATATGTTTAAATGGTATTTATTGGATGATAACATTGGTTCATCAAAACCTCAGGTTAAATCAAGAATGAAACAACATATTAACAAACCCTAATCTTCAACTCTGCATAGTCCAAACTATATACATAGTCCCATATGGGTAGACCTTGAAGAGATGCAAAGTGGTTTGTTGGAATATTTTGAGACATTTGAGATATTTAGAGTGTATTTAAATAACTACATAAACAATTAATTATGTTTTAATACCCTAAAATTGAAAGTAATACAGTCACACATAAGTACAATGCATACACAACCTCATTAGGTAGTTAGGATTTGAGAGATGATCAAGTGAAGTGGAGTGAGGTGAGATGGACTTATAGATTGATAATTTGGTGAAAAAATATGAAAAAACTTTATGAGGTCTTATATCCTTTGAAAATTAAGGTAAATTTGAGGAAACATGTGTTACAATTAGCTAAGGTATGACAAGTAGTTTGCTTTAAGAACCTTAAGTCTGAGTGAATGAGTTGTATCAGGGACATGATGGAGAAATTTGGTTAGGTAAATATTTAAAAGAGATAATTTATAAGTCCTTGACTTTATTATGTTCATTTTATACCAAAAAAAACTCAAAAAACAACCTATATACTATAGTTCTTGCTCAACTCGTAGAATGCACACTACCAACTCAAAAGGCTAGATTGCTTGGCTTACTATGGATCAGAGAGTATACATGGGAAATTATGATCCTAGGGGAATTTATCCACATATATACACTTAAATTTTATTTAATCTTTTGGTGGTTTCATTCCCTAAGGTTTATGAACGATTGTTAAGTGTTCAAACCACTTTCAAGCTACTTAAGTGAGCTATAAGGACCTAGTGAGAAAGAAATGAAGATTTATGCCTCCAAATGAATTTTAAAAACTTATAAACCACCCATAAAATATTAAAAAATCCTATTAACATCCTCCCATCCCAGTGGTTAGTACAATATTGTATGGAACCATATGAAATAAGGCTAAAAACATAGATTTTTATTATTTTGTAGGTACGTACAATGAGTCATAACCTAAAATTTTATTGTAGGTAGGGGAGGAGGTATTATAATTTAATCAGACAATTTTATGGATTTTGGAATGTGTTGGTAGGTAATATAATCATTTTTCACTCTCTTAGTACGGAGGCCTAATTTAGGCCTAGTTGGGAGAGAGAGAGAGGGTAGATAAGGACATCTCCACTCACTCTCAACACATGAAATTGAACTTGGATTTGTAAATCCATACCAATTATGTTAATATTCCATTATATTATTATTACCCCCTATAATTTTATCTACACACGGAGGTTTGAACAAAAAAAAGATAAAAGCAAAGAGGCATATTTGAGGCTTTTGGTAGAGAACAACTTGTTGGGGTTAGTTTGAGACTTCAAAATGGATTGTTACAGGTCTAATATAATTTTAGTAGGAAATTCATGAATTTTTTATGAGATAAACTAATTGAAATGATATTTTGAGACTTGTCTGCAAAATAGGCCTAAGGAGATGAAAAATCCTCTAGACCACTTGCAAGAGAAAGAGGTGATGTGTCAAAGAGAGCCTATTGGGGTTAGTTGAGAGGTGTTAATGAAATATAAAATAGGTTTATTAAACCTATTTAATCACCAATAAGGCCACTTTTCCTTCAACATGAAGAGAATAAGAGAAGTTTAAAGAAAATAGTCAAGGTATCAAACAATCTTTTCAACTCCCATGCCACTTGGAGATAGAGCATCTGAAGAGGATCAAAGCCTATCATCTTAGATCTATTGAATTTTTTCCATAACTCTTCTTCTTATTATAAATTACATGAAATTATTTTAACTTTTTTATCCTACCCACTTATTTTCTCAAACACTTATGATATATATTTAACTACTTTGGATTTGAAATGTATCCTCCACCTGGGTATGTAGAATCCCTTCCCATTTTTATACATTTGATCAATAAAAAAATGATTTTTTAACTCATTGTATGATTACATGTCATGATAAATATTTAAATTATTTATCTTAACAAGTGTATATGTATATTTCCTTAGTTGTGTCCTATTTATCTTGCCTTGTGTGTTTATTTCTCTATTGTAGGTTGTAGTTGGTGTTATTAGGGGTATATTATTAGTTTTTAACTGTAATTATTCTTCCCTCTTAGCCTTATAATTCCTTACACTTCTATAAAATATTTATGTAATAGGTCCATTCTAGGATGTGTGTATGCTCATGTTGTCTTGTAGGTCTTAGTGTATTATGCAATTTGTGGTAGTGGTCAAAAAAATTTGATGCCTCACCACTATAGTTAGGTTTATTTAAATTATATCTTCCCTTATACAAGCAATTAATTAGTGTGTGAGCCTAAGAAATTCATCAAAGGGAGTTAGGCATTCAACCTATAGGTTTAACCCTATTATAAATAACACATAATTTTAGAAGTAATCCCATGTTTAACCAAATTTGGTGTTGTCTAAATAAACTTATCCTAAAGTGAAAAATTTGTTTATAATAATTCTATCATGCTTTGTGGGACTTAAGTTATAAAAGATTGGAATACATTATAGTGTGTTCTTCTTCATATCATCCTTTGGAGGCACTCATCAAACACTAATAGAGTCTCCAAACACAATAAGATATTTATAATCATCCCAAGTACTTATTGTGAAAATATTTTGATCATATCTTATGTTTCATTTGAATAATGAAGTCTTTATGGTTGGATATGAAGATATTTCTTACTATACATCATCTTATCAAACTTGTCTTGACCCATAATATATTCCTCAATACCCCTATCAAGATTATTATCATCCCTATGAGCCATGATATCCCTATAGTTACTCAAACCTCCCTTCATATGACCATGATGTTTTTTATAATCTTTACCAAGACTTGAAATAGTCATACTCCTCCCTTCCTACTTCAATTCCATCTCAAAATTATATTTCCCTACCATATCCTTATTGGCACTCAAGCCAAATCTTCTAAGATTAGAAGAGGTGATTAGAAAATGGGATAGAGAGCATGAGGAAGTTAGTTTAAATTTTTATGGATAAGTGGATATCATTTGGAGAGGAAAAACAATGTATTATGAGTGATAAGTTGAGTGAAATGAGAACTTTTATCCAATGGTGGATAGATATATTAGAGAGGTGGAAAAATCAAGAGACCCAATCCAAGGAACCTCAAACATCATCTCCTATGCCTAGTACACCTCCTCTGATTCCAAGTCCTCTTCAAGATAAACCTATTCTCCCTCAAGAAAACAAGATATTTTCATGTTGTAGGCCTTCTTGGACTATGATTCTTGAATATACCATGCCAACTCTTATGGATGAACTTAAACCTTTACAAGTCTCTTTATCCCCTCTTTAGTAACCCTCTTGTATTTCATATCAATTTTCTTATGCCCCTTATCCTCATTAAACCATTCACTATAATAAAGAGGAGCCTCAAAAAAAAGATAATACAATCTTCAAAACAGCCTAATAGCTTCAAAATTCTAACTTGGAACTAATTAGTGAAGCCTTGGGGAAAGAAAGATGAAGAGAATGAGGACAAAGAAGTTTATATAAATAAACAAGACCTTATCTTTGTTCAAGCCTCATTTCTCTCTCCCTAAGAACTGATAGTTGATCCCTCATAGAATTCAATCTAAAATAACATTCAAAACAAGAAGAAGGCCCTAGTTGAGAAGTTAGATGATCAAGTTACATTTGATATTGAACTTCAATAAGACTATGAGAAGGATGAGGTGGTTTAAAAATATAATGTAACACATATATTAAATTTAAACTGTCTCTCTCCAATAATTCCTTCAAGAGTCTCTTATTCCCAAGACCCCATATTTCATTAGTATTCCCTCCATCCCCATACCCATCATGAAACATCCATCACAATGCATGCTACATATCCAACCCATAAACTTATTCACCACCCTCCAACCTCATCCCTTCTTAAAATACAACCCATCCTATGTGAGATAAGTGAACAATATCAGGTCAAAGTTGTAGTTGATTAAGAAGAATCCTTAAGTGTCTATCATGAAGAGCTCACTATAGGGAATCCACTTGGTGATTATAAACTCAAATCCATATTATTTAGTGAAGGAACTGATGATAAAGATCAATTTATATCTACTCATGAAGAGATTGATCAAGGCATGAAAGAGAAGGAGTTTGAAAAGAACATTACATCAGCCGAGTTGGTCCAACCTCATGAGCATGCTCAAGAGGTTGAATTTGAAAATACTATATAAGGTGGAGATGATGGTACTTCCATGGAAAAAAATTCATTTTAGAATAATTTCAATGATATGTGTGAATAATTTGAAGGCCTTCAAAATAAAACACCTCCTATTGTTCAAGTTGAATAAAATCTTGAAGATGCATTTCCTTTTGAAGGACAACATGTTAGCTTCTAAAGTACCAATATTTTTGAAGTGATAGCCAACCTTGAATTTGAAAACTCTTTAAGTAAACAAGTTAAAGTTGATAAAGTAGAAAATAAGAAATAATATGAAGTTGAAGAGGTTGAAGGACTTTTAAGGGTTGAAATCCATGTGCATAAGAAACCTAAATAAGATGTCTTCATTGAGCATAATGATTAATATGGGGCTAAGTATTCAAATCTCTTTGAGGAGCTTGATAAGCTTGTAGCTAGGAAAAAGTTTGATCTCATTAAGTATACCATGGAGGTCAAAGAAACATTATTTGATGAGGCATCATTGAGTCAAATTGCAGCTAAAGAGTACCATGAGAACATGGTTGAGTCACAAGAGGAAATTAACCTTCGTAGGTGATATGTATGTAGATGTTATTGTTGAATTAAATATCATACCAAAGAGAGTGTAAATCATGAAACATTTAAAGACATCAAAACAAAATCTTAAAAGGAAAATTGATCTGTGCACTCATTCATCTCATGGAAATAAATATGGTGTAATCTTCCCTTTTGATCCATCAAGAGAAAGTTTGTTTTAGCGTAGTTTGTATATATTCTAGTTTACTTATGTTCTTGTTGTGCTCCCTAAGTGATTGAGAGCACATGTGTGTGTGTCTTCCTTTTGTGTGGTTTTAAGGTAATCAAGTTATCTTGTTGGTCCAGTGTCAAGGTTTGATCTTGTTATCTCAGAAATGTAATTGACTCAATAGCCTAATGGAAGGACAAGGCTACTGGTCTAGTTAGCATAGCAGGCATGGTACCCCTATGAGTCACCAATTTGTTATCTAATTTTGACCCCTAGGTCAAAATAGGACCACTATAGAGAAAAAATTGAACCTTAGTTTATTTTTGAGGTCTTAGTTGAGTCTAAAATACCCTATTAGCATTTATTAAGGTAAATTAAGAAAGATTAAGGTATGTCTATTTTATGTGTTTTGGTTTATTTGGGTCTCATAAGTTAAATAGGGTCAAAAGAGTCATTTATCATGCCTTGAAAAATGTGCCATAGGTGATTATGGGTTGACCAATTTCATTTTATGTTTCAAACACCTTTTCAAAACATTTCATGAAGTTTTGAAAATTTTGAACACCATTTGTTAGATTTAAGGTGTTGAAAATGCATATAAATGTGATTTTTAGCTAATATTGGTATATTTAAAAGTTACATAACTTTAAAATACATTAAAAAAACCATTACAAATATATTGGATCAGTTATATAATTGTTACACCTATTAGTGGAATCAAAAAGATATAGACTTTTGATTTTCAACATGTGTTTGAGGAGTTAGGAGTTATACTGACTCTTGAAGTCACATGCAAGAGAAAACAACTTCAAAACTTCATTTCATATTATATAGGTCAGAAACTATATTTAGAAGAAGTTTCAAGCTCCATGGTTTCAGGATTTCTCTCTCTCCTTCATTGTCTCCTTTACAAGGTAGTGAAGGTCAAAATAAAGTAGATGATACAAGTAGTACAGTTTAATTTGCAGGCTAAAAGTTTGGCCAATGTTTGTGACCCCTATGGGATTCAAATTTTTGGCATTTATCTTGGGATTCATAACTCAAGTATAAAATATGGTTAATTGAAACTCAATTGCAAATAGAACATAATAATCCTAAGTCAACCAAGGATCTGGGAGGCACAATAAAATAAGTCATTCAACACCAACTAAAACAAACAAAAAAACAAATATAACCGAATAATCCAAAAGAAAACAACCTAAGGAAAGAACTAAAAAACTTTGAAAGAAACAATGCTAGTGGTCAACCAATTAAAAAAATAAATTAAGTTAATAATAAACTAAGGCTAATGAAATGAACAACTAAGCTAAAGCAATGCAATAAATAGTGAATTTCAAGAAAGAGCAATAGAAAACCTAAGCTAAGGCATAATGAATCTAATGCATATACAAGAAATGAATGAATGTTAAGATAAAATGAAATAAAGATAATTCTAAGACATACATAATACAAACAACTAATCTAAGGAAAAATAAAACAAACAACTAATCTAAGGAAAATAAAAAAACAACTAATCTAATTATTTGTGCACATGTAATAGAAATGTTATGCTTGGCATAAAGGTTTCCCCTAGGCTATAAGGAATAATGATATATGTACGATGGGAAAGGTTTCCCCTAGACTATAGGGAATTAAAAAAAAAGGTAGGATCGACAAAAGGTTGTCCCTATACTATAGGAAACAAAGATAATACAATGATCAACAGGAAAAAATAATAAGGGATGGGTGGTCTAGTTGTCTCTAAATGCACTAGGCAGTGGATATTGCCTACATAGTCCCATGGACATGAGTTCCAACATGAATCTTAGGAAAAATTTAATTCTCACAAGATTTGGGAAGAGAATAAAATTGATGCTAAGTAAAATAAATTGATAATAGATGAAAATAGGAATGGGCTTACAAGACGACAAGAGTGTGAAATAAAATCAGGTGAAACTAATGAATGTGATAATGTTAGGTCTATGAATTTGTAAAAATGTTAGAGTGTATTTCAGGATGAAATAACACAATAAGATAAAATTCAAGTGTTCAAAAATGAACTTGGGTAATAATTCATACTATTAATTATGTGTAAGGCTTAGAATAAAAATAAGATTACAAAAGGTCAAGAGCATAAATGAGATAGTCACAAAATGATGAGAGCATAAATGACTTGTAAAATAGTGAAGGAATTCAAAGACAAAATCTATAATAAAGAATGATCAATGAAACTAGTTAATGAAATCAATCACCAAGATTAGTTGAGCTAACACAGGATGCTCCATATATTCAATTGTTGCCCACATAGTCTATGTGGACCTCAAGACAATATAGTTCTAAAAAAAATTGAAAGGAGCATGATCAAAAAATGGAAAAGAAAAATGGAAATTGTCACAATGTGATATATGTTAAATATTTAGTTATACCAACTGACTAAGACATGTACCTCCTTAGAATAATTGATAATAATCTAAATGGCCTAATGTTAGAGGCTCGTTTAATTTTTTTTCCATATTTTTATTTTTTTGGGTTTGTTATCCATCTTAAATTAATGTAGAATTATGAGATACAAAATGGTCTAACTCAAAAAAGAGTGATATTATTGGATTAGGTTTCTTGAAAAAAATTATAGTATAGGAATAAGGGTGGTCAAGCTAACTTTATAAAATACTGAGCACTACCTATATAGTCTAAATGGATCTCAAGCCATTGTAGTTCACCCATACAACAACGAATATGAGTAATTAATAGCAAGGTCATAAATAGTTAAATGTCATAATGGTATAACAACATAGGAAGGTATAATGGTATAGAACTAGCAATTAAGGATGCAATTTCCAAGCCTAATATCATAGTACCTAAAGGATATTCCACTGAAGAATGAAATAAATAGGTTCTAACCTAAATCACTTATTGATAACTAAATTTGAACCGAACCACTGATATTGTATGAAGTACTAATGAAGTGGAACCAAATTCAAATGAGGAATGGAAAATTAAAACCTAAGGTAAATAGGAAAGGCACAAGGTAAAATATATTATTGAAGTGAATAGTCATTATATAAAGTAATAAATCCTCATAGAAAATATTCTAGGCCATTCAAGTTAAAAAGTTCTTGAGGTGTATTATGTTTATTAGTTTTTCAATTTCATCTCATTATGGCATAGTGAACCCATATGCCCCACAACCATAGTTAGCAATAATTACATAGCGTCCTACCCAATTATGCTTAAAATTGCCTTTTTTTCTTATGTTCAGCAATGGTTCTTTCTAATTTAACTTAAGTGAAAGATCATAAGCTCAAGTTATTATTGTCAGACCCTTTTATTGTATTGACCACATAGGCTATTTTGATCAGTTTGAAGTCTATTCAAGGTGGCCATGCATTTTTCATTCAATAGTTCTAACTCTGAAATATGAGCTACATTTTAATCCTCATTATTAAGGATATGTTTTAATGAAATGTGTAGAGAAGGCAACTCAACATTGACAAGAGGAATATCCTTAGTAACATAAGCTAGGGAACACTATATGGCTCCAGTTGGAGTTTATAAACTAGTTTACTAAGCCTAGATAGCAATGAAGATGTGGAAGTGTCAGTCATGGCCAACATCATTGACAATTTTCTTAAGGATATGGACAATGGTTTTGTTAAATGCCTCTATTTGGCCTTTTCCTTATAGGTAATATAGTGTGGAAAAATGTTGGGTAATATCATATTCACTAAAAAGGGTTTTGACATCTTTGTTCTTGAATGAACTGCCATTCTCATATATAATGTCATAGGAGATACCATATCAGCAAATTAGGTGATTGAAAATTAATTTGGATATTTTTTACCTATTACATAACTTAGGGTATTATTTTTCACCCACTTATGAAGTACTATGTGCTGGTAAGAATATTTTTATGGTCATATAAGGAGGTAGGGTTGATATTTATTATGAATTTGATTCACCATGTTTAAAATAATAATGTTGTAGTCAGTGGTTTGATTGTTTCAGTTGGATCTATATCAAATCGGCATTATCCTAACATTGTTTTCACATTTTAACATAATTAACTACATTTGGTTCCATGGTTGACTAAAATTAAATAGTATGCAATAATTTTTTGGCAAGGATGGCCAAATTTGAACTTCCCCTAGTACTACTCTAGATTATGTCAAGGTTAAATAGTGAATCAGAGTTCCATCAAAGCTTCTACAATAGAGTGTAGGTATAATTAAGGTATAATGAGAGGATTGTCAAATGAAATATTCTTATCTTTTTCAAGAAAGGTTAGGTAGAATTAATTGGTTGTGAAGGTAACTATATAGTTCACTATACTAGGAGGAATTAGGACTTGTACCCATCCTTTAACCCTTTCAAGGAAAAATTTAATATGAGCCATATTTAGGATCAATTCCCACATCCACCTCTATATATTTGGATGTAACCTTATTTTAAACTTATAGTAACATGTTAATGGATTCTAATACATAATAAATGGACCATTCCACATTTTATAGAATCTTGGTTAGGATAGATATCTCTACATAATTTTTAGCTTAAGTTGAATTCAAAGTGAAATACCGACGCTAGACACAATCTATTAAATATGAGGGTTTACTCTTTAGATGGCATAGATGTTTTGAACAATTTCATTTGGACACAAATTGTAGTATTTCTAAGATCAATATGGATAATTCATGGTGGAAGGAAAACCATCCTAAAAATCTCATAATGAAAATTGGGAGTGACAATGATGCAGTAGAGAGTGATTTATTAGAGATTGATTTAGAGGCTCTAGTTGATGTTCAAAAGTCTCTTAAGACAATGGATGCAAGTGAAGAAAATAAAAATGAGGTGGGATGAACTCTATAAAATTCAAATAAAGACATAAGTCAAATGGCTAATCTTAAAATAGATAAGTCCCATCTCATCAGTTCCATTAAAGTTTGTATCCTTATTTATCATGATTTAGGGAAAGGAGAGAATTTAACTATTGCAAGCAAAAATTTAAAAAAAAAATCTAGCCTAGAAAGGGGCCTAAATCAAGGAACATGACTCTTTGCCCCAATAAAGTTGGTGGTATGGGAGGGACAAAACCTTATTAAGGTTTGAATTGCTCATTCACAATGAGTTGTGAGGTTTTAATTTATTGGATTGTAGCATATTTATAGCCCATTCTGAGGTTTTCATTTTAGGTCTATAGCTCACTCACAATAAATTTAATTTTACTAGTGATAGAGATATTTTATGTGGATTTTATTGGTAAATATTTATTATCGTCTATATAAAGGAATTGTCCCTTTCAAAACTTTTTCCTTACCATTTAAAAAAACATTAATACACTTATTCAAAGAGTTTCAAATTTGCTCTCAATTTAAATAGTTTAATGATTAGGAAGGCACCGAGATAACTAGGTTGGTTTTACTATGAATCAATGTCATGGAAATAACATTAATAATATTCTTCAAAAAAATTAAAAATTCCCTCAATCAAAATATTTTTATGATTACAAAGGCACCAAGCTAACTACATTGGTTTTAATTAATCAATTCTAGGAACATGAAATATTTCACATTATTATAAAAATTATAATTTATTATTTAAATCATGAATAATTTAACTACTAAATTTTAATATATCTCTACGTATTTTAATAATGATATATAATTTCTCTAAATACAATATATTATAAATAACATCAATACTATATGGAATTAAAAAATATAAATAACAGTATTTATAGGATAAGTGAATATGGTTATTATTTTAGATTTATGTGTCTAATAGTATATTATAAACAACATCAATATTATATAAATTAATAATATTTATGAGATGATCACATTTGATGGGACGATTAAATTTGGTTGTTATATTAAGTTTACATATCTGAAAAAACTAAATCATACAAAATAAAATATGATTAATATTTTTAAAATACATAAAACTCTAAAAACAAACATAAAATATAATATCATTCATACAAATTATTTTATATTGTTCAAACTAATTTTATACAACAAATTACAAAAGACCCATCAAGTATCACAAGAACTAAAATATACCAATAGTTGATACACTAATTAAAAAATGCTTGTAATTATTTCATAAGTTATCCACTATTTGGGAAAACATTAATCTAATGTGTGGTCCCTAAAAAATATTATCTAGTCCCTTCATTTCATAAGTTGTCCACTATTTGGGAAAACATTAATCTAATGTGTAGTCTCTAAAAAATATTATCTAGTCCCCTCACATCTCTCTATCCAATTTAGTATTGAGAGTACTCATCCTCATATACCTATTGCATCAAATAAGTTTTGAACATGAAACATGCGAAGATCATGTGCACCTATCTCTAACGTCATTAACATGGAGGCTAAAAAAATTAATAATTTTCAAGAACTACTCCAAACATCAGTAAATGCAATTTTACAAGTCTATGCTAATCTAAAGCTACACGACCAACATTGTTAAATAATTCATATATTATAAATAATTAACTACTATTAAATATTAAAGTTAACATGTAAATGTAAATTACAAAAATTATAAAATTATAGAACTTTAGCTATAAAGAAAAATAAACCCTAGTTTTTCTTGTTGAGATTGAAATATAGACAAAAGGAAATAGATCAGAAGGATATCGAAGAATAATATATGAATAAATTTTTTATTTTATTATTAAATACATATCTTTAATTTAAAGTAGATAGTTTATATTATTTACTTAAAATATATTAAAAAAATAATTTCATTATTGTTTATTTTAGAATGAGATCCTTATCTTCTTCTTATGCTCATGAATACAATGAATGAAATTTTTTGGACATTATTTCACACATAAATTTCAATGCACATTACACTCTTGTTTCAAAAAGTCTCTCATAACCATGTGGAAAATAAATTTAAGAATATACATACTAATAAACTTCTCAAAATTCACTCATACTATTACATCTACAAAAAACCCTACTTGTGGGTTCAAAAAAAGATAAAAACATTTTAGTTGATAGTACATCTATCACATCGTAATGAATAGGTGAGAAACATCTAAATGAAATCAATATTAAATGGATAGTTTAGTTTTAAAAAATGTTTGCAAGAGTAAGCTCCCATTTTCCTATTGGTCATTTAAGTAGCACATATGATTGGACAACTTAGAGGTCGAATTGATAAGTGGTGTGAGCCTTAAATTCTCACTTATCCTATTTGGAGTCTATAAAAGTGTGATTATGGACACTTACCATCCTTGAATTATCTTAACTCAATCTAATTGTATATAGTATAATGCACAAGCAACCTCTTATGGGAAACTTAGGGTGGCATATAAATAACAAGGTTAAAACTCCTCTAAAAAATAGCCTTAATGAGTACCCAATATACAATAAAGTGCAATATAAAAAGGGACTCACAAAATAAAGGTCTATCAAAATAATAATAACAACAATGTAAGTGATAGGAGGTGCTGAGATATTACACAAGGGATCATGAA
This sequence comes from Torreya grandis, assembly GCA_037957365.1. Classification (NCBI taxonomy): domain Eukaryota; kingdom Viridiplantae; phylum Streptophyta; class Pinopsida; order Cupressales; family Taxaceae; genus Torreya; species Torreya grandis. The sequence goes on along the minus strand of JARHVA010004336.1, from coordinate 89,479 downwards.
AATTAGTAAAACATACATGTATTACACCATAATGCTAAAATATGATGGTTCGATCCATCATTGAAGAGAGTACACTAGATGCATTAATCCATAATTAAAGAAGGTTTAATAGATGGTATGATTCACAAACAAAGAACTCATTAGGTGGGATGATCTATCACAAAAATTGAAATTGAATAGCTAACTAATGAATAATTAAAAATGATATGAATGTTTTGAGTCCACAACCTAATCACTGAAGAATATAAATAAGACAATAGATGCATTAGAATATAAACATAAAAGGAGACAATAAATATGTCAAATGAGGTTTAAAAAATATAAATAAAGTTTACCAAATGAATACCGTCAATCAAAATAACTTGAGATATAGATGTTATGTATCGCCACAAGGATAGGCAACAGAGCTACACACAATACTCTAATAAAGCAATATAGCCTCACACACACACGGATATTTTTAATGGATGGAGTGAATGATGATATTTTTATGAGTGATCCAAATCTACAAGTTGAATATGAAATAAATGAAACATGTTAGATATTTTAGAAAATAACACTATCAAAATTTGAAATAATACATAAAAACTATCTAATAAAAGATATTTTTAAAAAATAACAATGAGAAAAATAAACTATAAATTACTTTTGTAAAAAAATCTGATTATAAAGTTGAGACTATCTTAAAAAAATCAAGGAATATTGAATAGTACATGATAATATGATCCACACACAAAAAATGGCTATGCAAAATGTGAGTAAAACATGGTGAGAACATCAACTTACTTATATGAGTGGTTCTAATCCATTATTTAAACATTATGGAGATGTTAAAATATAAGTCACAAAATACATAAAAATATATAAAAGATGGCACTAATGCTTATGGGATAGATGAAGTACCCATAAAATTATATAGGAAAAGAGAGCGAGACAAAACACACACTTGCATGATGGTAAACATGGTTTAAATACTAAACCTCAATGACACTTTGTAGATCAATAAAATTACAAATTACATTTTAAAAAAATAAAAAAATAAAGAAACTGTAGACACAGAAATATCTCCATACAACAATAATATCTATTTATTTAAAAGGCTATTAGATTTTATCCAAAATAAGGGAGCATCAATAGGTAGTATGAAACTTGTATGGACAATGGAGGTCAAAGGTAGAATAATTACACTGGTATAACGTAGATAAAGAGTGATAATGACACATCCGAAACTAATATGAAATCCATACTAAATAGACATAAATCACATAATAAGATGTTCTTACATATAGTTTGATGACATGTGAATAAATGTGGCATTCAAAGCTAATGTTGACTATATGAAAGTATGTCATCACTTTCATTGTATAATAAAATCAATCTTAGTTATCTTATAGCAATGAAAATATGTAGAGGAACTCATGTCATTCTATGTCCACACATGAATAGTAGACCATACAAAAATAGGAATTAGGTTTGTAAGAAGTGGAACCAATGAAGATGAAACAACTACTTGATAATTAATGTCATGGTAAGAAATCCAATGAATAATTTGGATGGAAGAATAATTTCTTATGAGTGTTTACTAATAACTCCATCAAGATGACCAATGAAATCTAATATACAAGAAATAAAACTGGTGGTGTTCTTATCAAGTGAGACAAATACATATTCAAGTGGATCTGATGTATGTATTGAAATAAGTGTATTATATATAAAAGTCAATTAGATATTATTTATACAAATCCATCTCAGTTATATCATAGCAATGAAAATATGTAGAGAAACTGATGTCATTCTATGTCCACACATGAATAGTAGACCAGACAAAAATATGAATTAGGTTTGTAAGAAGCACTCCCAATGAAGTTGAAACAACTACTTGATAACTAATGTCATGGTAAGCAATCCATTGAATAATTTGGATGGGAGAATAGTTCCTTATGAGTTTTTATTAATAACTCCATCAAGATGACCTATAAAATCTAATATATGAGAAATAAAACCAATGGTGTTCTTATCAAGGGAGACAAATACATATTCAAGTGGATCTGATGTATGTATTGAAATAAGTGCATTATTTATAAAATTCAATTAAATATTATCTATAAAAAACCTATTGGGATGACATAATTCAAGATACAACATGATTGTCCCAATATTTATAATTTATTGTTGTAGAACTCTGGAAAACACAAACTTTTTAAAAATATATAGAAAATGCGTTTCAAATCAAAGGACAAAATATTATAGAATTTGTAACATTCAAAACACATATAATCATACCAAAGAAACATTTCACTAATAAATGAAATTAGGAAGATGAATCTAAAAATTCCACTAATTTCTTGGAGATGGCTGATACAACAGATAATTATCATATTAAAATAAGTTTCCTGAGCAAAATAATAGTGGAAATGAGAGTTAATATCAAAATATTTGTCCAATAAAGACTTCTATCTCCACTTTGAAATGATAAAATAATTCTACCAAATAATAAAATATACAAAAATAATAGAATAAAAAGCAAATAATCCCAATTCAAAGGATAGCATTTGGAAGTAACCTACTAAGGAGATGTTAGGATTGTCAATCTACTATATAGGCTAGGCACACATTAGTCAAATGTTGAACAAGGATTCATGATATGAAAAAAGTAACTACAAGGGATAAATGGAAAGAACTACATAAATCCCAAATGACTATGTATCCTATTGGATTGTAGATTCAGATCACTTCTCATTGAAGCACTTCTTAAGAGTATACATAAGTTTAGATTATTAAACATTAGTATATGTTTCACATGAAAAACTATATTTTTTCAAGATAAATATCATCTTGAGAAATCTCATGCTTATTTTTTAGTATGAGGATAAATTCCCTATCCAATTTTAAACAATTAGAACATATATCTATTTTTTAGCCTAATTCTCAAATAAGCATAATTTCAAATATAGATCCACCTATCATTTGATAATTATTTGATCAATTTTAAGAGTTTCTAAGTTTACAAGATGATGTTATGCTAAAACATTGGCTCTCACCATTAGATTTTCAAGAAGCCACTTACACCATTACATTTTCAAGAAGCCACTTTCATTAGATTTTCAAGAAGCCACTTACACCATCAAATTTGGATTTTTTGAAATGTTAACATAAGAAATATACAAAGTTCATAGAGTGAGGCTAATTTTAACAAAGTAAAATAAAAATAAAATATTATTCATATATAATATTTTAATAAAGATCTATAAAAGGTAAATCCTACTATTTTATCATATCTTAATCTAGGAGGGAGTTTTCTTAAACTATAAAACACATACATCATCCACTAAAATTGCATCATGATGTTGGATAAAATATTCAACACTACCAACAATCTATTTGATCAAGAAGGAAGGAATCCTAGAGGATTGTGAATACACGACCATGAGAATATGGAATTAGAGCTCAAAGAAAAATAACGATCATGTGCAAAATTAAAATAAATATAAAAAATCTAGTAAATGGTAAGCAACCACAAAATCTCCAGCCAACTTTATCCTTATATGAAAAAGAAAGTAGCGATATTTTGTCCTCAAAGGATTATGGACCTTTTATTTCATAAGGTTGGTGAGATTTGAAATCATATCCTTAAAAAACAATATGGAGTGACAGTGTGAAATTAAATTAAATATTGTAGACAAAATCTAAATGAAGTCACTGATCATGTTGTTAATTTATGATAAAATATAAGTACTCGGAGATTTATATATAAATAGATATCTCAAATGTATAAATTTGACAAGGAATGATACAAAAGGAAGTTTTCACATTAAAAATATTCCATTCTTTTCTATTTAGTTATTAAAAAAATTTAATCTTTCTCATGTTATTTTGTTCTATATATATGTAATAATATCAATGTATTAAATTCCACCATTTTAATGTCAAATAGTCCAATTTTTTTTTTAAAATGACTCTAGGGTGACCATTATTTTGAAGATAGCGATAACATTCAACATACCTAATGAATCTTTAAATATACAAATAGAATCGATTATCAATGATTTGATTTCTTCATCTTTTAAACGAATTAACATTAATTCCTAATATATCACAACAAAAAATTTACATACCATAAAATAAAAAAGCAAAAGGATGATGTATTAATTATTTAAGATATAAAAATAGAAATGAAAGAGGTTATTCATCCAATAAAACCATACATCTAGAATTTTCGACGATTAATTTTCCAACATAGAGTATCATGTGTGCATTTTTAAAGCTGACGTTAGCTTCACTCGAGTAAAGTTTTATTGCATTATTTATGTGACACCTAATACGCGTTCCTTCAACATATACGCATTGAATATGTCAATGACAAAACGTAGCTTCCCAAAGGCATAGACCACGACTTTTGAAACCATAGTTTCTGTTGGGTCGCCCTCTTCTCAAAGCAAGCACAGTTGTATGGAACTAGAGGGTGTGTATTGGTGTACAGAAAGGAATCTCTCATGATTTTGATTCAAAGTGTTTTACGCGTTTTGGGAAACCAGTTTTCTAATTCCGTAAGTTGTAAAAATCCCGTGAGCATGTGAAGTTTTATAAACAATTATTAATTCAGAAACTACAAAATATTTGCCTGTTGGAAAACAACAAAACTAAAATATGTTAGATATTCGTTTCATCTTTTTTACTACAGCCATTACAATGATGGATTTTAAAGCTTAAACCATAGGCAAACAAGCTTTTAAATATACACAACGTGAGCATGGCATCCGCATGGCAATATGGACTTGCTAATTGATCAACTATAATGTTTTATTGGGGGATCCCTACACTTTATCAAGAGAGCCGCAAATATTCGCTGATTCCAACCATGCCATCAGACATGAGAGCCTCGGAATTTGGCTCTAGCAATTAAGAGACCCTTGAAGACGGAGCAAATTAATATTGTAATTCCACAAAATAAAAATTGGAAATAATTAATATTTTATTTCTACAACAGTAACTAAATGAATAAGAGAGGGTTTATAGAAGTTAAGAGGGGTTTAATATTTTATTTCTACAAGGATTTTGGTTCTTCAATAAATGTTTTGTAAATGTTTGATCACTTAAAGAGTAAAGTACCAATAAATGTTAGATGATTTCTAAATTTCTTTAGATTTTTTTATGTTTTTTTGTTACTTTTCTATTGATTCCTTGATGTCTTAAATGTATTGATTGAAATTATTACTTAATTATCAGAAAAAAAAACATTTAACAATACGTTATGATTAACTCATGAAAGTTCATCACTTATGAAAATGGAACATAACCATTAAACATACTCTATAGATTTATGGACCCATTATATGCATATGATACTATTTTAAGGAAATCATTAAAAATAGAGAAAATCAAAGCAAGAGGAAATAAAAGAATACAAAAGAGAAAAAAATAAAGGGAGCATGATAAAAAATCATGAATTATAGTAGCAAATGTTCTAATAATAACTTAATTTAGACCAATATAAATATAAACATAATTTTATAAATAAATGTGTTTTGATAGAAAACTAATTTACATTCATTTTTTTTTTTTTTTTTTTTTGGGTGTAAACATACTAATCCACTTTCATGTATATAGATATAGATATTAAATTAAAATAATTCAAGTGTGGATATAAAATTGTTCACTCTTAAAACTCTCGAACTAAAATCCAATTCATATGTGAAACATACATGGATATTTTACAAGTGTATAAGTGACTATAATAATAATCTACTAAAATATAAAAGGGAAAACTAAACAAAATACACCCATTTTTTTAAAGATGTGTAAGTCCTCCTATTAAGTTTCATGTGATTGAATCTTTGTTTAATCTTACACGCACATATTAGTATAAAACATGGTAATAAAAAATCAAAGTTAAAATAATAATAATATGAATGTTTGGAAAGTAAAAGGATAAAATTTACCCTAAATATGTGTGTAACATGGTGTGGATAAGGGTCACATGTTTACTATGTCAAAAGTAAGAGTTTTATTTCTCACATCTATAGGAATAAATGTGTACTGAATTTCATAAATTGTACATGTTGTAGTCAAGATTTAAGATAAAACGAGTGAAATATGAGACACCTTTTGAGATATGAGATAGATATATGAAACACATATCTCAAACAAAATAGAATATGTTCATCATGCATAAGATAAGATATAAAATTATTGTTGTCTAATTTAAAAAGATACAATCTTAAAATCATGTATGTTATTAATAAATTATTTGATAATGTTTTATGGTCATTTATTTCGTAATTAATGTTAGGTTTAAGACTAAAATCAATGGAGTTGCCATTTTCATGGAAGGGTAAATGATGACTTCACCTGGGGTAAATGAAAACATTACCAAAATTGGGTGGAAATCACTGAATTGGTGATTTGCCAAAAAAGGCGAAGTCACCATTTTCATGAAAAATGAAAATAATGACTTCATTAAATTTCTTTGGAAATCGTAAAACTAATGATTTCACCTACAACTAATGAAGTGACCATTTTCATGCAAAACAAAAATGGTGATTTCACTTGATTTCCCAAGAAATCAATGATTTCATCAAAAAAAATTGTTAAGGCACACTTAAGGTAGACAGTCATTTGATAAGGCACAACCATCGATCAAAGCTCTACAAGAGAGGAGTAAAAATGTAGGTACTTGATAATTTGTAGTGTAGGCTAATGTGGAGCTATATATTGTTACAAGAGCAGCTCGAGGTAGTGATAGTGTATGATTGGTCTTCACACTATTTACAGATGTTATAGATCTATACAAAGGATATGGTGTCATTTTTCAATATCATGGATTATTAGATGTAGCACAGATGCCTATGATTAGATTATATCAAGCCTATTTGAGTGCACTGGTGGAGCAGTGGTACTCTAAAACTTCTACATTCAACTTGTTGACATTAAAGGCTATAGTAATGTTTAAGGATACATGGTAGATCCTCAAGCTACCTATAAGAGTCTAAATATTTTTTTGGATAAAGCCTAGTTAATAACATTATGTGTTGGTTGATTTGATCAACTACAGATACATTCCCATGGTACATGGGAAGGTTGATATTGATATACCAAAGACATACACTAATATTAGCTCAGATGACCACACCCTAGAGTACCCATCACCAACAACACTAATTATTAGAGAGGTGAATATTGTAAGTGCCATATTATTTCCTAAAAAGAGTGGTTAATTATTTTACATGGGATTAGGAAGAATGGATTTGCTTGGGGTCTAGTAGTATTCAGCCAAATATACAGAGACTTTCACATCCTAGCCTATCGAGTAGGCTAGATTATTGGTGCATATATTTTACTCCATTTTTTAGGATGGGAGCACATAGCTATTGAGAGTTTGGTTGGCTAGAGATAGGTATGTTACCTATAGGATATAGTGGCATATGCTTGGCTTCAAAAAGGTGCAAGTTGTAGAGGACACCATAGTGAGATGTATTTATATCGGTGTATGTTTGACGTTTTCATGGATAAGTTATTCATTTGGTGGACCTATTTATCATATTAGTTTTAGTGGCCACATGACAGTTGTTACATGAGTTTTTTTACTTATCAATACTTATTAAGAGGTAGATAGACCCATATCATTGAGGAGTATAGGCATGATTGAGTTATATAATAGTTTGGTATCTCACAATATGTCCCTACTGACCTAAAATGGGTCATACATAGAACTCAAGAGATTAGTCATGCAATGATAGTGATTATTAGGAGCATAGATGTGGGAAGTTATGCAGGAGTTATTTAGACACCATGAGCGTATGTTGGTAACACAACAGATGTAGTTGTGATGTTGGCTTATGTTCTACGATGGGCACAATTTTGTCTTTTGATATTAGTAGCACCCACATAGGCACTAGGATAGGTATATGCTATAGGTGGTATCTAGATGGATGTAGATGAGGAGAGTGAGGTAAAGGTTGAGACAAGTAGTGTTGCTAGTAGTACTAAAATAAATGAATACATTAGTGGGGGTAGGGATGATTATAATTGGGTTGATGGGGATGATGAGAGGGTTACTACATAAACTATGATCATAGACCCCAATTGATTAAGTATAATAGGTACATCCTTAGATCCATGCCAAATAAGGCCTTCTAGTACATATAATAAAGGTAAAGATATTACCATGCTTGAATAAGAGATTTTAGTCAGAGTAGATAAGATCCATGGCCTAAAAAGGAGAACGGGTTAGTCGTAGGCCCATGTTATCCTTAGAGATGGTTAGATTACTACACTTCAATCATAGATAGATGTCAAGACCACCAGGATCACCTCCTAAAGGACCTATGTAATTATAGATTTAAATTTGATGTTGTATAGCTATGTAGTATTTTTATATTTTATTTTTATGAAATTTATATTCGCAATGTATATGAAATTATTTTGTGAGATATATGGCATTCATATTTTATCTATGAACGTTTAAATGGAATATTACTATTTCAATATATATGTGATGCTTTGTTTATTTCATTTATCATGATTGGCCATGGCTCCATGCCTATATGTTATTAATTTACAATGTTAATGTTTATTACCATTTAAACATGTATGTTCTTTCATTAAATGTATGCCATGTATACGAGATGTTGGACTGTTATTTTATCTACTCATGTTTATGAACTATAATATATTCTTACTCAAACATGCATGCCCTTATTAGAATATAGTATAGCCATTTTGACTTGGTTATTATGGGTTTGGATTCTTTTAAGGTATCCCTGTTAGTGAACAAGGGGAAATATTGATGACAACATTGTTTGATAGTTCCTTTGACCTAATTTGTGTTATATCTTGTGATATTATGCATCATAGTTAAAGATAACTATAACAACAATGTGTGTCCTAAGCATGGAAGCATTAATTTATATGAAAATATAAAAAACTTAGGTGTCAGATATGAAAAATAAAATCCCAAGTTTCAATGTAATGTGAAAAAATAAGTGTAAGAATTGATACAAATATTCACAACTCAAGTAAAATATATGGATAATCAAAACTCAATTGTAAATAGAATATAATAATTTTAAGTCATCCAAATAAATTAGGGGCACAATAAAATAAGACATTCAACAACCAACTAAAACAAAAAAAATCATATATAACCTAAGAAACAAAGAGAAAACAACCTAAGGAAAGAACTAAAATACTATGGGAAGTAAAAGTGTTAGTCATCAACCAATTAAAAAAATAAATTAAGCTAACAAGTAAAATAAGGCTAATGAAATGAACAACCAAGCTAAAGTAATGCAATAAATAGTTAAGTTCAAGAAAGAGGACTGGACAACCTAAACAAAGGCATAATGAATATAAGGCATATACAAGAAATGAATGAATGTTAAGATAAAATTAAACAAATATTAATCTAAGCCATAAATAAGACAAATAACTAATCCAACGAAAAATATAACAAATAACTAATCAAAGGAAAATGAACAGACCAGTAATCTAAGGAAAATGAACAAACAACTAATCTAATCATTTACACACATTTAATAGAACCATTATGATTAGCACAAAGGTTTCCCCTAGGCTATAGGAGTAGTGATATATGTATGATGGTAAAGGTTTCCCCTAAACTATAGGGAATAACAACAAAGGTAGGATCGGTGAAAGGTTGTCCCTAGAGTATAGGGAACAAAGACACTAGAATGATCAATAGGAATAAGATAATAAGGCATAAATGAGTTGTCTCCAAATGTACTAGGCAAGTGGATGTTGCCTACATAGTCCCATGGACATGATTTCTAACATGAACTTTATGCCAAATTTAATTCTCGCAAGATTTGGGAAGTGAATAAAATTGATGCTATGTAAAATAAATTAATAATAGAGGAAAATAAGAATGGACTTGTAAGATGGAAAGAGTGTCAAATAAAAGCAGGTGACACTAATGATTGTGATAATGTTAGGCATAGGAATTTGTAAAATTATGACAATGTATTTTAGGATAAAATAACACTAAAAGATAAAATGAAGGTTTTCACAAATGAAATTGATTAATAATTCATAGTGTTAATTATGTCTAAGGATTATAATAAGAATAAGATCACAAAAGGTCAAGAGCATAAATGAGATAATCATAAAATGATGAGAGCATAAATGACTCATAAAATGGTGAGGGTATTCATAGATAAAACATATAAAAAGGAATGATTAATGAAACTAGTTAATGAAATCATTCACTAAGATAAGTTGAACTAACATAGGATGCTCCATGTATTGAATTGTTCCCTACATACTCTGTGTGGAGCTCAATCCTATGTAGTTATAAAAAAATTGAAGGAGGATGATCAAAGAATGGAAAAGAAAAATGGAAATGGTTACGATGTGATCTATGTTAAAGAATTATTTATACAAACTGACTAAGAGATGCACCCCCTAAGAAGCATGGATAATAATCTGAATGGCCTAATGTTGGAGGCTTTTTTAATAAATGTTTTGCATATTTTTATGTTTTTAGGTTTGTTAGGCATCTCAACTCAATGGAAAATTATGAGATATAGAATGGCATAAATAAAAAAATAGTGATAGTATTGTATTAGGGTTCCTAAAAGCTAATGAGAGTATGGGAATAAGGGTGGTAAAGCTACCTTTATAAAATACTGAGCACTACCTACATAGTATAAATGGACCTCAAGCCATTACTTTTGACCCATATAACAAGGAATATGACTAAATAATAGAAATTTCATTAATAATTAAATATAATAATGTTATAAAAACATAGGAAGGCATAATGGTATAGAACTAGCAAAAGTGAAGGATGCAATTTCCAAGCCCACTATCCTAGTGCCTGAAGGAAATTCCACTAAAGAATGAAATAAATAGGTTATAACCTGAATCAAATGTTGATAAATAAAGTTGAACCCAACCATTGGCATTTTCTAAAGTATAAATGAATTAGAACCAAGTTCAAATGAAGAATTGAAAACTAATAACTATGGTAAATAGGAAAGGCACAATGTAGAATATAGTATCAAAGTGAATGGTAAAGACATAAGTAATCAATCTTCATAGACAATATTCTAGGCCACTCAAGTGAAAAAGTGCTTGAGGTGTATTATTTTTATTAGTTTTTCAATTTCATTTCATTCTAGCATAGACAAATCGTATGCCCCACAACCATAGTTAGCGATAATTACATAGGGTCCTACCCAATTAGGCTTAAAATTACCTTTTTTCTTATGTTCAATGTTGGTGTTTTCTAGTTTTCCATAAGTAAAATATCATAATCTCAAAGTCTTAGTGTCAGACTCTCCTATTGTATTGACCACATAGGCTATTTTGTTATATTTGAAGGCTATTAAAGGGAGCCATGTAGTTTTTGTTTGATACTTATAATCCTCATTATTAATGATATGTTTTAATGAAATGTGTAGAGAATTCTATGCAACATTGATAGGTGGAATGTCGTTAGTACCATAAACTAAGGAATAAAGTATTGCTCCATTTGGAGTGTATAAATTAGTTCATTAATCCTAGATAGCATTGAAGAGTTGAAAATGCCTATCATGGCCAACATCATTGACAATTTTCATGAGGATCTGGACAATGGTTTTTTTAGATGCCACTACATGGCCATTTCCTTATACGTAATATGCTATGGAAAAATATTGGGTAATATTATATTAATCAAAAAGGGATTTGACATTCTATTCTTGAATGAACTACCATTATCATATATAATGTTAGAGGGGATACCATATCGGCAAATTAGGTGATTAAAAATTAATTTGGATATATTTTTACATCTTACGAAACTTAGGGTATTGGTTTACACCAATTTAGTGAAGTACTATTTGGTGGTAATAATATGCTTATGGTAATCTAAGGATGTAGGGTTGATATTTCCTATGAATTTGATTCACCATGTTTAAATTAATAATGATGTGGTTAGTGGTTTGTATTTTTGAGTAGGATTTGTATCAAATTGGCATGATCCTGACATTGTTTACACATTTTAACATAATTAATTGCATCTTATTTGATGGTCAACCATTAATAACTGGTACACATTAATTTTTTTTCATGGGTGTCCACACTAGTGTGGGCAGTGCAAACCCCTTTGTGAACTTCCCCTAGTACTAGATTATATCAAGGTTAAATAGTGAATTAGAGTTTCATCAAAAATTCTATAATAGATTGTAGGTCTAATTAAGGTATAATGAGAGTCTTGCTAGATGAAATGTTCTTATCTATTTCAAGAAATGTTAGGGTGAATTACTTGGTCATGAAGGTAATTATATAGTTCACTATAATAGGTGTAATTAGGACTAAAAACATCATAGATGATCTCAATGGTCAAAGGTTGATGAGTTGGTGTGATAATATGCTCAATGAGGAACTAATAATATCTAGCCTTCTCTATAATTTATGTCATAGATCCAATTATGGAAATGACATTTGTTTTTTTATTGATATCCCAAAGTATTTATTCAAACTAGAGATGAATAATTTATTGTCTGAGGGTGTCCACCATGGCTTTATAGAGCACAAAGATTCTCATATTTGGCCTAAAATTAATCTGTAACCTGATTAATGATAATCTAATAATCCCCATGAACTATAATACATTGAATATTCTAGTGTACTGCTATATGAATCACTACAATGACTACCTCATATTCAATAATGTTGTTGGTGCAAGGAAAGATGATATGGAAGGACTCAAGAAGGAGATATACTTGAGGTGTGATAAATAAACATCTTGTTCCCTATCTATAATAAGTGAAGGAAACATTAAAATAAATTTTTCATTATTATTATTTAGGAGGTCCTATTGCCATAGTCAAGATAGCCTCATCTAAAAATCCAAATATGAGTGGTGGAGTGTTGCTAATGGGAGCATTGACAAGCTGGTATGTAATTACTTATCCCTTGATGGCCTTTTGGTTGACATTTTCAAAACTCAAATAACTTAAAAACATGATCAATTTAGCCATGTGACCATGTAAAGCTATTTTTTTGAAAGTAGATACATAAGCAGATCTACTTTATCAATGATAATGGTATTATTATTAAGCATATTGTGTCCTAGTTTCTCAGCTATGAATACCATAACTAAATAATGTTTATCTATTGACATATAATTATGTTCCTATGTGACCAATGTAAAACTTTGGTACTACATGGCATGTTCCTTTCCCTATTCATTATACTATGACAAAATTACCCTTGTGTCATTTTCAGTTGCATATAGGTAGAATAGTAACAAATTTTCCATCATAAATGATAATAGAATAGGTGGATTGGACAATTATACTTTGAATTGTTCAAACTCATTATGTAAATGATAATTCCATGAAAATGTTGTTCCCCTCTTCAATAAATAAGTAAATGGATAGAATTTTCTAGCTACTTGAGAAACAAAGCACCTAATGGACTATATCTTGCCTTACAAATTATGGAACTACTTCAAAGTATATGGTAATGACATCTCATTAATGGCCTTAACCTTGGCTAGATTAATTTTAACTCTTATGCGAGAGATAATGATGCCTATTGATTTTCCTGAAGTGATGTCAAACATGCATTTTTTGGTGTTAAACCTTAATTTATACTTACATAAGCATTAAAATATTCTATGCAACACCTCCAAATGGCCTACTTTGGTCTTATATTTACCAAAAACTATCCTGAACATAATGCTTAACAATATCATGCATCTTTTCATGAAAAATGTGAGTAATTGCATGATCAGATGTGGCCCTATCATTCTTAATGTTGAAGGTATTAGTTGATAAAAATAAAATCCTTAAGGAGTGGTGAATGTTATATTTTATTCATCTTTTGGTGTCATATTGATCTAATTTTACCCTAAGAAACCATCCATTAGATAAAACACCCGATACCCAGCTATAGAGTCAAAAATCATGTCAATATTTGATAGACTAAAGTCATTGATTGAGTTGGCTTTGTTGATGTCTCAGGAATTAGTACATAGTCTAATACCTTATAGTTTTCTGATAATTATTAAAATATTTTAAATCCACTTTGAATAGTCGATGATATGAATACACATTATTTCACACATAATGTTTAATTAACATAGCAATCTTATTTAGAAAAATCTCTCATCACCATGTTAGAAATAAATCTAAAAACATGAATATAAATAAAATCCTCAAAATCCATTCCCGCTATTAGATCTAAAAAACCCTATTTATCTATCAAAAAAGGGACAAAAATCATTTACTCCATAGTACATCTATCACATCAGAATGAATAAGTGAGATACATCTAAATGAAATCAATATAAAATAGAATTTGTAGTTGTAAATAAGTTGTGAAAGAACAAAATATTATTTCCCTATTCATCACTTATGTAGCACATATGATTGGATAACTTAGAGGTGGCATTGATAAGTGGTGTGACCCTTAAATTCACACTTATCCCATTTAGAGCCTATATAAGTGTGACTATAGATTCATAACATAA